>VXCB01000163.1:0-82719 GCA_009613015.1 Mollisiaceae sp. DMI_Dod_QoI
TAAATATACTATAAGAAGTAAATTAAAACAAATTTTATCGACTTCTTTAACGATATTATAAATACTTTTATCGAATAAAATACTCTTCGTATAAAAGTAAATAAAATTAAATAATTTTATAAAGAATTTAAAAAGTATTTAAAATCAAATCGTAAAAATCGAATTATAATTACTTAAATAAAATAAATAAATAAAAAGTAAAATAAGTTATTATTTTTATAATATATATTATTCACGAATATATTCTAAAAATTATTCGATAATTTAGTATTATTAGAATATTAATTATAGAATTATAAAATACTTTTAAAAAAAAAGCAAAAAATTAATTTATTCGTTAATTTACTTATTATTAAAAAATAAAAAATAAATATTTTAAAAGTATATTAAAACGAAGCTTTATAAAAGCTATATATAATTTTCGAAATTATTAGTAAAATACTCGATATTTTTCGTTCTTAAAAAGAATAGGAAATTATAATTATATATAAATTATTAATAATTAAATAGTATTATTATTAAGAATTATTATATATTACTTTTTATTTCGAATTTGAAAAATAAATTATATAAAGTTTAATAATTTATTAAAATTAATTTAAGAAATACTTACTTTTTAATAAAGATTAAAAAAGGCAATAAATAGAAAATAGTATTTAAAACTAAATACGAATACTTCGAATATCGCGTTATATTATTCGATTTAACTAATACGCTTACTATTTTCTAAACGTTAGTTAATAATATATTACGAGAGTAATTTAATAATTTCGTAGTAATATATTTAAATAATATTTTAATATACTTAAAAAACGAAGTATAATATATTAAGAATATAAAGTAGATTTTAGAAAAATTACAATTAGCTAATTTAAAAATAGCGATCGAAAAAATATATTTTTATTAAAAATAAATAAAATTCTTAGAATTTATAATTAAATAATATAAAGTATTAATAAAATTATTTAAATATAAAGTAATTAGAAATTAGTTTATTTTTATAAAAGTTAAAAAAATATAAGAATTTTTAAGATTTTGTAATTTTTATTAAAGTTTAATTTAAAACTATTTAAAAATCGCTATATTATTTATTAACTTAATGAAAAAGAATATAAAATAAAACTTTAAAGAAAAATAAAAATTAGTATTTAAAAAACTTAAATTAAAGTTTTAAAAGAGTAAAGTTATAGTAATATACGACTTGAAATAGCTAAAAATTATAAAAATAAATATATTAAATATAATTATAAAAGTAATTTATAATTAATTAAATAAAAACGAAAAACTATAATTAATTACTTTTTTTTAAAAAAATTCTTATTAATCGAATTGAATTATAAGATTTATAACAAAGAGTTATTAATTATTATTAAAGCTATAAAGAAATAGAAATATTACTTCGAAAGTATTAAATATTAAATAGTTATATATTTAAATTATTAGAATTTAATATATTTTATATAATTAAATAATTAATAAAAAGATAAACTTATTAATTAAAGCTTTTATTTAAATACGATTTTGTAATTAAATATTATAAAAAGTTAAAGAATAAACGAGCTAATATATTTAATCGATAAGTAAATTATAAAAAAAAATTTTTTTTTATAAAAAAGCTATTTTATAAAATATATAGCACGAGCTAATACTAAAATAGAAAACGATTATATTAATACTATAAGTTAAAGATAATAAAATTAAAAATAAAATTCAAAAAGCTTATAAAAAAAATAGTATAATAATACGAATTATAAAAAATCTCGAAATTTATTACTTTTTTCAAATTTAATAAAAACTATTATTATTCAAAGAATTAGTATATTTGCTAAAAGTATTAAAAAAAGAATTCGTTTATCGAATTCACGTAATTTTAATATATAAATATTAAGAAATATTAAAAATAACGAAATGAATTAATAAAGATTATTACTTTCTAAATTTAAAAAAAATAATAAAAATAATTATTCGAGAATATTATATATATAAAATATCGAAATTAAAACGATATAAACTTTATAAATTATTATAACCAAACGAAGTATTTACAATAAGTTAGCAAATTATAATAATAGATTTTATTATCAAACTACTAAGTTTATAAAATTTATTAATAAAAGTTATATATAATATAATACTAATTATTATAAATAAATTAACGAAGTTCGTATATTTCGTATTATACTTCGAAGCTTTAATAATAAAGTAATTAGTAAATACGATATTATATATTATTATTATAAATTATAATATTTTAAAAAAGTTTATTATAAATAAAAATAAGCTTTTTATATTAACTTTTTAGAAATCGCTAATTATATTATTAGAAATATACTATAAGCTTTTAATATTATTCCATTTATAAATAAACGAATAAATAAAACGAATTAATTAAGTTTTAAAATAATACTTACATTACTATATAAACTATTAATAAACTAATTAAGTAGTATTACTATCGATAGTATAATTCATATATAATAGCGTAATTACAAAAATAACTAAAGTTTTATTATTCGAAGCTAATTATAATTTCTGCTTTATTATATATAAAGAATTAAGATTAATAAAACGGAATGCGTATTACGCGAAAGTAAATGCAAATTAAATTAAAAAACTATATAAATAATTATTATTTAATATTTAGTTTTATATTAAGAAATCCGCTTATTATTATAATTAATATAAATTCGAGGGATTTTATTTTAAAAAGGGAAATAAAGTTTATTTTTTGCACCGAAATATTAAAATAAATAAACCTTCGAATAAATTAAATTATAAGAAAATTAGTTTATTTAAAATTATTAAGAAAATTAGAGAAGTTAATTATCGATTAAAGTTATTAAATAAAATGCGAATTAATTTAGTATTTTATATATTATTACTAAAACTAGTATTATAAAATGCACTAACTATTACGCTAGATTTATTAAACGAAAATAAGACGATCGAATACGAAGTACTCGATATTATAGAGCAAGCTATAGGAGAAGACGATCAGCCGCTATATAGGGTACAGTGGAAGGGACATATAGAAGAAGACGACACTTGGGAACTAAAAGAATATTTACGAGGGTCGAGGAACTTGCTGGCCAAGTTTCGCTAAAGTCAAGGACGAACGCGTTATCTAGGGCAAATAGGTCGACTTTGCAGAAACTTATAGTCGAGGGAGTAGCTGCAGTAGTGCGCTCGCGCTCCTCCGCCTCTTTCCTCTCCTTCTCCTCAACGGCATTCAGCTTATCTAGGTATTGTAAACCACGACGAAGCATTTCTTTTCGCCTTTTCTTTAATAGTTAGCGTTGCTTGCGAAGACGAAGGACCTTGGCCATCGCCTCGTCCTCCGCGCTTTCCAACTTTTCCAACTTCTAATCCACGAAGGCCCACTTGTGGAACCGGGGCATTTCCTAATCCTACCGATTAATTAAAAAAATACCCACGTCGCATTTCCTTCTCACGCGCACGTATTCGAAATAGCGACGGGAATCACTAAAAGACACGACACAAGTCCGACGTTCGGACTTGCAGTATAAACACACGGAGGCAGGATCCATAATATCACTAGTTAACTCGATAGTATAAGCAAAATCAAAGCGTTCTTTATTCTTCTTTTTAATAATAAATGCTTTTGCAAAACGTGGCCGAGGAGTTATAATGAAAAAAGAAGAAGGCCATAATAAACCACGCGATATTTCCTTACTATAGTTAAGCGTGGGGACCACGCTAGAGGGGATAGGGGATAGTGTCACGACTCACGTGTGCCAGTGGACTATAGGCTCAACAAGCGGACTAACGGTCGCTTGGTAGGAGATCCTAGGTCACGTGATGGAGTCCAAAGGGAGCGCCAGGACTCCATGGAGACTCTTGGACTCCATTCGGGTTCAGGACTCCAGCATGCACAAGGGACTATATAGGCAGGGCATCCCGCCCAAATAGATAGGAGCCTTGTGCTCAACTCAAGATAGTAATAGAACCCTATTACTAGTGACTACTTGTTCAGAATACATTTGAGTGACATATCGACCTTTATCTAGCGACTTATATCTTGGTACAAGAAGTAAGTCGTCAACCCAGAACCCGATTGGCTAGTTCAGTAGAACGATCCGTCACATTAGGGTAGGTTGCCCTAGAGGCTCTTAGATTATAGTGCCGGAGTTCATTAAGGAAGTGAGTACGCCACCACTCTTTTCATTAAAGGCACTATTAATCAAAACTGTATTACAGTTCTACTCTATCTCTCCCGAAGATCGAAGATCAGTTACAATTATCGAAATGATTAATGCAATAGGCGCGAAACCTCCTCCTCTTATAATCCTCGTACAAGGGAAGCGCTTACTGTCCAAATGGTTCACGCGATTTCTTCCAAAAGGGACGCGTATCAAGGAGACTCCGAATGGGTTCACGGATAATGAGGTCTCCCTTTTATATTTACAATATTATATCGACAATTCAAACGCAGGGCCGAAGGCTCCATGGAAATTGATGCTAATAGACAATTATCCAAGTCACCATACTCCCGAATTCATCAAATTAGCTAATGAGAACTATATACTGCCGTACGAATTAATCCCCCACCTTACGCACTGCATGCAACCTCTTAACGTAGGCGTTTTCCATCCCTACAAGCACTACCACGATCTTACTATCAAAAACGCGTTGGCGAAGTTAAGTTTAAAGTATACAATTTACTCTTTTCTACGGGATTTGAACTAGATTAGGCAATAGACTTTTACGAAGTTTACTATTAAACAAGCTTGGAGGAAGTTCGGCATATATCCCCCAAATTGCGACCAGTGTATTAAGAACTTGAAAACTTTTACGCCTCCAGAGCTTTCTTAAAAACAAAACGAACTTGCCCTTCCACCGCCGAAGACGCTTTTCAAATTATCGCAACTCGAGGTCGCTACTTACAAATGGGCTAACAAGCTCCCTGCCCTTCTAAGTAGCCCCTCACGTCAAGACTTCGACTCTTTTATACGCGGTACTAGGCGCGTTGCCGTCGACGCCGTGATGGCAGAGCAACAGGTAGCCTTTTTAAGTTAAGATCGCAAGGATTTAATGGAAAGCAAAAAGAGGGCTAGAAAGTGGTTCCACTATAAGGACGGATTTACTTTTGAAGAGGCCCTACGCCTAGAGGACGAAGCTAAGGCTAAATAAGAAGAGGAGGATAAGAATAGGCAGGTTCGTGCAATTGATAAAATATAGCGGGAGGGTAGGGATAAGGCGTATCGTGATGGAGTGGACAGTCGGGCTAAAGAGAGAGAGCGAAAGCGGGAGATCAAGAACAGGCTCTCCCAAGGTCTAGAGATTCAAGAGAACGATCCTCTTTTCATTGCAATCCCTGATTTAGAAGAGATATGGTGGGCGGAACAACCCCTAGAGCGTCAAGCTATAAGAAAAGTGAAAAGAGGAGCTCGTCGCCCTGGCCTCCCACCTATCCCTCCTCACCAAGAAGAGGACGTAGAAATCATTATTGATACGCAGGGCGATCCCGAGCTATAGCAGGACTTTCTACCATTCCCTGGAATGCCTAAGCTCGAAAGCGATGGGTTCAATTCAGACAGTAGTGGTGATACGGACGACTCTCTAGCCAGGGTGGGGGACGATAATTCAGATTCTGATGCCGGTTGGAGTGAAATATCCTCAGATTCAGAAATGGAATAAATTTACTGCTTGACAATGTATATTGCTATCGCGAGGATGTAAAATTTCTAATGTTTTGCTCTGAAATCGTGCTTTCCGACATCCAAAAAATAGGAGGGTACGGCACTCCGCATTTGCTGACACTCCGCATTTGCTTTATCCGACTGAGAGCGCCAGCGAGCTAAGAAGGCCCACCTAAGCGAGCCGACGATTAAATTCAATTTATTAATTATCAAAACACCATTTGAAATTATGGGCCGTATTCGCAAAACCGATCGAAAAGAGCTCAAATTTGGACTCGTTATCTTGATGGGCATAAACTCACTAGGATTGCGGAGCTAGAAGACACCCCTTACTCCACCGTTCGCTCCATCGTCACACGAACTCTTAAATCCGGCGATACTAGCTTTGAAAGTAAGCTTAGAAGAGGTCCTACTAAGAAGACTAGTGATAGGGACGATCGAGCACTTGTTCGTCACGCAAATCGCAATCCAAGAGACACCCTTTTCGCGCTCGCAACTCCGTCCAAATCCGGCCTAAAAGCAAAGGGAGGATCGACGAAATACTAGGATATCTTCATTTTGAATTTGAAATTATATAATTTGGACTTCTAGTTGTGGAGTTATAAGCTTTCAAAGTCAAGGAGGCCCCTGCACGTGATTAGCGAACAGTCCCAGGAACCGATTGTACCTTCAGAGCCTTGTTAAGGCCGGGAACGTCGAATGGTTTTGCTCCTTCATACGCCATAGCTCGTAGAGCAGGCACAGTGGGTGATTATGCGACGGGTTTTAGACGCGATAGCCTCTTCGCAAAGAGGGAAGGGCCTTAGCTGTGGAGGATGTGGTTGTGCCGCAGCGAGATTTGGAGAATGAGGTTGGCTATTTGCGCAAAGGCCAGCAGTGAAGTTGAGCTTGCCAGAACTACTTCCCGCGCCTCTGATAGAATGTGCTAAGTGCGATGGATAGAAGGAGGTATGGTAACGGTGCGCGGCGCAAAGGGGGAGAAATGAATCTGGTGAAATATATTGCTGGGCGAAGTGCTGATGCAGTACGGAAAATAGGGCGCAACGGCGTGTAGGTGGGGGGAAGTCTATTGGCAGAGCTAGGCGGAGCCGGTCCGGCAGAGCAACTGAGTCATTTTTTGTCGCTCAGAAGCAGTCTTGGACCTCTGATCACGACAACTTACCTAGTCAATGACCTCGTAGCGCTTCAGAATAGCCTTGAGAGCAGGAACGTCTGGTGCGAGTTTTCCGTCAATCAAGACTTTGTGAGGACCTTGGACCGTTTTCATGTGTGTCTCGTTGCCCTTGAAAGATACAAGTCCCTCGTTGCGAGTGAAGAACCACCCTGTTGTCCTGAAAGGGGTTGCACGAGAGATATCTTGCTCCTTCAGCATGACCGTTCCGCAGCCCCCGAAATCGAATTCGGCCATGTTCTCAACAGATTGACCAAGAATTTGGAGTCCCACAGTGTCGTCCAAATGATGAGATTGCAAATATTCGACCAAGTCCTTGAAGAAATCGGTACTGATATCAGAAGGATCGCTTGCTTTTCCCTCGACGTATTCGTAAGCTACAAAGCGACCTCCGTCGACGAGCTTGAAGATATGTCCGTGTACGTCTGCAAGATTGACCTTCTCCATCTGGGTCGGTTTCGCCCAGCGACCCGAAGGTTCTGTGAAAGAATGACCCAGCATCACGTTGCCAGCTACAATCTTGGCGTGCCCATGGATGAGGTGGACTCCGAGCCTCTCGTGCACGCTGTACTTGACAAAAATCTCCGCAAGGTTTTGCAAGTGCGTGACAGATATCTCCGATTGTATCTCCTCGCTGTCAACGAGTGCATTGTACCTGAATGCCAATTAGCCATGAACTATCGTTGGTTCATTTTGAAAGATTGAACTGAGACTTACGCGACTGTAGAGCTTTGGAGATCAGCAAGAGTTGATGTGCTGCAAGCAAGCATCCAAGGTTCACGGATGCCCTCCGCAAACAGCGGAGGAAGGGCCGAGCCGTGGGGTTCGTAGGGCCAGGACTGACTCAATCCATCCCATTTACTGCAAGCACCCAAAAGGGGAGATCTGGTGCTGGCCGACTTTTGGAGACAGAACGTTTACCTTCTAGGCGATCTTGACTCTCGCTCACTCAACTCTGAACGTGCCTCTTTCGGTGACCTTGATCTGCGGCCACCTTCTAGGCGGTCTTTACTCTCGCTCACTGAACTCTGAACCTGCCTCTTCAGTGACCTCGATCTGCGGCCACCTTCTAGGCGGTCTTTACTCTCGCTCACTGAAACTCTGAACCTGCTCTTTGGTGAGCGCGAAGATGGTCCATGCTATTGTTTTGGATCATACCCATTGCCACTGGACAGACAGAGATAAATAGAGACCTCCCAACAGAACGAGGCAACCTGCACGCGCCCTCCAAACCGTTCGCCGCTATGTCCGCCCTATCTTAACCACGCAGCCAGACTGGGCCACCACCTCCGTCACCGATCATACGCTCGTCGGCAACCGCTCTCACATAATGCATGCTCAAGCCTCATCCCAAGCTATGCGTATGCCCCCCCGGGTCGCCGGCAGGAGATACCATTCCCTTTGGAGCAGCTCTTGCCCTCTCTTCAGTCGCTGTGGCAGCTGCAATCGGCCAGATTCGTGGATGCTTTCTACCCAGTAAGCTTCGGCCGTGGCAACTAACGATAAGCTGCATCTTCCTCGCATCCTCTGCGAGTGTTTTTGGCGCAATGATCTCAAGATTTCATAGTACACGCAATCTTCTCTGCCCTTTAGTACTCGAGCTGACTAGGTTAGATGATCATAATCTTATATTAGTTCTTTTTACCTTTGTCTGGCCCGGAATATATAAGATAGAGTTCTTTTACGAACTCCTTAGCATGGCCTATAGAGTGGCTCAAAGGGGGTGCATTGGAACAATGATTCTAATGCTTCTCTTAGCCATTGGAATTTGTATCTGGTATGATCAAGTCAGTCTTCAAATTGTTGATCAAGACTAAAAGAATTTCGCACGGTAGCGGAAAAGCCCAATGAGCTCTCGCAGATTTTGAAGCCCTTACTCTTTGCAACGTGTGGGGTATATACTGGCTTGTTAACAGGACATTTATCTTTTGCTTACAGATCCTGGAAGCAAAAGACAAAGACGCATAGATTCCTTATGTGGATGTTTCTAGCCCATGGTTTCGTTTGCCTTTCAATACTTATTCTTGCCGTCGTTCTTCTAGGCATGGGCTGGGCTCAAGTGATTTCTGCGGATCTCGTCCTCTGGGTAAGTCAGAGCCGCTCTTGGAAAGGACAGCGCTAACATTATATGAAGATCCTTTTTCCCACCTCTAGTGCCCTTACGGTTAGGTTCCCGGTGCTTCTATGGAAAAAGGACTTCCTCAAATCGGTCTTCGGACTTGCTAGCGAGACCAAGTTGTATATTACATCCTTCGACACCATGGCTGATCAGTCTACGAATCAGAACTCCATTGCCTCATTAGCTCCTCTACCAGCTGTTTACATACGTGGAGATGTCGAGGCGGGCATGAATGACATTTAGTTATTGGTTGCGTTACATTCTTGTACATAATACCAAATTCAAGCGTAGTCACACCAACTCTGCAAGTCAAATGCGACCCCCTTGTGCTGACATATATCTTCTGCAGGCGGAGCTATCCGTCCTACGTGCCATATTATGTAAATGAAGTGGGCTTCCAGGGACAGGGCACTTGGCCGTCGGGTCCGCGTCGCATGCTTGTGAGTACGGCCTGCCTCTGCGGCAGTCGACACAGTTGTGCTACTAGACGAAAGTGGGGATGAGGTACCGGCTTGATGGTGAAGTCGTCAATCTTCCCCATGTAGCTGATGCTTGCAGTGAGTCGGACAACTTGGCTGAAAGAGACTCCTCGCTCGGCACAGCCGTCCCGGATCACTGCAGTGAAGGAGCAGCAGTGTGGAGAGTGCGGATGGAACGTAACCTCAGTCGGCGTCGGCAGGGTGGCTCTGGACAATCGGTCAAGGTTGCAGCAGTCGGGCGACATGTCTGTATCCGTGGCATGTGGTGCAGAAGGGACCGGCGAAGGCAATGGACCCTCGGTACTGGAGACCGCGGCGACTGTCGAACCTGATCAAGTGGGGAGTTTGACTTGGGACAGCGCCTATGAGGCTTGGAATGTGGTCTATGTTGGCGAGTAGACCTCTGCTGAAGACGATGCTTGCGCTTCTTGTGCATTGGGTCGTCGCAAGATGAGGACGGCTTGACATATCTTGGAATATGCAGCAGCGTCGTGACGGGTTGGAGACTTTGGAGCCTCCAGATGTCCAATGCTTCGGGATTGATTGGTAGGTTAAAGTGCTCCGAGATTGGTGGCAGTTTGAGCTCGAGATTGTACGATATATCATCCCCAATCTTTGTCCGTTTCGGAAGGCCTTGAGAAGCAATTGGTACAGATTCTGTTGCGGCAGAGGGACTTCGAGAAGCTTATGAGGAGAGGAAGCTATGCAATATAAAGTGCACCATGATATCAATGATGCCATAGCCATTGTACTAACGAGACCTCTCGATACGCTCCGTGACCTTCTTTTCTGTTACATCCCACTGCTCGAGGTCTTGTTTCATTGCAGCTCCCTCGCTGCTTGCGGACTTCGTAGCCTGACGTAACCCAGCAGCCGCCTTACTTCTTCTCTCCTCCAAGTCTCCAAGTTCTCTGATGAGCTGCAGCCGTGTGCTTCGTGGCAGGCGATCAGCTGACAGTTCGGCAACGATTTGGCATTGTTCAGTGTCGAGGGCATCAAGTGTTGCAATATGCTGCCTTTGCTCTGTCAAGAATTTGCGGAGAGCCTTACATCTCGTTGAAGCAGTATTCAGCCATGTAGCTTCTGTGTTGAGATGATCTTTGAACTCATGCGCCGTAACCCTAGTACGTGTGGGTGATCTCCGTCGGCCCTTGGCCTCGTCATCAGAAGCCTTGACCGACCCTTCAAGGGAACTGGACCGAGCAGTGACTGGTACGGCCTTGTTTTCCTTCGCAAGCCTGAGACGTTTGGTTGGTCGAGCGCCGTAGCTGTCATCGGCAGTGGTAATCTCCATTTCTTCTTCGCCATCAGAATCAAGGATGACCACTAAAATGAAATTCCAATTAGCTGGTTGTATCTTGTGTATAGGAAGCAGTTGCAACTCACCGGTTGTCTTACATACTTCACTCAAAACTCGTTTCGGGGCCCTTCCATGTCTTGGCTTGTATCTGCCTCCTCGATGCTGTGTGTGTTTCGAATCTCCCTCGATAGTATCAGAGCTTTGCAGACTCTTCGCGAGGGCTTTTTTGGCAGAGGCAGGAGAATCGTTAGTCCTAACAATGCCCTGGTTATTGGGCCGGGCCATGCTGATATCGTCGACAGCCGTAATTTGTGAGTTGGGATCTGAATTAGCCTTGGGAGCGTTTGCTTTCCAAAAACCTACCAAGTGTTAGATACTGAATAACAGTCAAAAGAAGGGAGCGTACCTGATACTCTGCTAAACAATGGCTTGCTTTCTTGGTTGCGGTTGCCTTGGGTCCTCTCCATCTCAAGGAATTGCTTGCAAAACAAGACAGCGGCGCAGAAGTCCGTATCTTCTTGTGTCAAAGGGTGTCGGTATCCCGGGGTGGACCCCTCCTTCGGGGGATCTCCTACGGCATTGGCATCGTGCCCATCACTCACGGTAGAAATGTCATCGGGATGGTCTTCCGTGGCCAGCCTGTCTCCTGAGGATTGGCTGGCACGCTGCTGGTCTCCGGCGGTAGATGCATCGTCGGGATGATCTTCCGTAGCAGGTCTGCCTCCTAAGGATTGGCTGGCATGTTGTCCGTCTTTGGCGGCAGAAGTGTTGTCGCGATGACCGTCCACAATTCTCGCGTGTTTCGACAGACTTGTTGCACCGAGAGGTTCAATCACCGCTCCGGACGTGAGTGTTGCATCATCGTTAGTTAGTCACCAAGCTGCAAGAATCAACTCAGCAAGAAGACCACACACGAGTCCGGGCAGGCTTGGAGACAGACAGACAGCCTGCAGCTACGAAGTACACCAGCCCAGCCCGTACCTAGGCTCTGACGCCACCTCGCACCTGAATACAGTAACATGAGCGTGAACCTAGGTACTTACTCTCCGCCTGCGCATTCCCAGCTTCAGAAACGAAAAACACAAGGCTGACCGCCATCTTTTGCCTCTACGTCCAGTGAATCTGCGCAGGCAAATTGTGCTGCACTCGCGAAATATTGAGAATGTGATGTAATGGGGTGCTGCGAAAGGAGAAGTATTGGAAAAGTCTTGGCAGGCAGTGAGGCACTCTCTTGCGGCGCAGCAAGCTGGAGGCTGGAGCTGCTGACCGCAATTCGATTTCTGGTGGATGTTCTCTTTGATTGCCACTGCCGTGCTGCTTTTGCATCCATCCATGCTGTCGCACGAAAAGTTCTTGATAGTCTAGAAGTAGGTAATTGTTACGATCTAGGAGCAGCCGCTTTCGCTCACCGCGAGGTGTGTAATCAGAAATTAGGTCACGTGTTATCACACTGGCCCTTCGAAGACCTCGATTCATCGAGACTCACAGAAAAAGAAATACTTGAGATACTAGCTGGTGCGTTTTTAGGAGAAGCTTTTTCTCAGTTATGTCATCTTCGACTTGTTCTCACTCAAGAACATCAGAGTCACGTGAGATCATAGGTACACTTCAGGAGATGGTTTGAAACATCATTCTTATTCGTACAACTCTCCTTGCTCATTCTCCGCTCGCAGAGGATATCGCAACCCAGCAAGACTCCAATCCTATCATACAGGCTCCAATTCCATCAAATACTATACAATTAGAAGAAGAATAAGAGGAGGATTAGGTAGAAGTACAAGCATATGGCTTAGTGATACGACACGACCCAAAAAGGGGCCATGACCACAAAAAGGAAAATGAAAAAGGGAATGCGACTCGCGTCGTCAGATATCTTGGAGAAAGGAAAACCCGCTATCTATATGCCAAACAAAAATGCCATTTCAAACCCGTAAAAGAAAAGAAAAACCAAAAGATACCACCCCGACCCAAACCATTGTGCTTATGCCCAACACCTAAAACCATACCCAAAATCCCAGAAAATAAACCCAAGTTCCGTGGCCAAAAGAAAGCGAAAGAGGTGAATCCTGGAGGCAGGACAAGTAGCGGAAGACCTGCCGCAGTATTGACGTCCCAGGTGAAGCGAGAAGTCGATAAGGGGATTGGAAAATCAAATCAAGTCGACGACGATTTCGATGTTGGATATTAAGGTAAAGTGATGTAGATGTCGATGTAAACCGAACGCTAGTGACAGCAATAAAGCCCACAGACATAGCTCTCGTACGTGATCTCGAGCAAGACGGTGATAACTAGCAGGTGCAGTGCAGTTCCGGGGTTGATTGGACTTTCGTGCTGTGAAACGAGGTCGGGGACATCGCAGACGGTGATTGACGGAAATCGAAAAATCCATCCATAAATGCACGGTCGACATAAACATGCAGTCTCGCACTGACGATTCTTGATCTTCGGCGAATATGTGACTGAGTATGCAAGGTTCGATAGGAGCTGGCAGAAAAGGAGTCAGCGGAGTCCAGCAGCGATCATGTGATTGGATGTCAGGTGGAGATAGGGTGGCAGCCTAAGATAAGAGACCAAAAATAAAACTACTTTTGGATCGGAGCCTTGTCTTGTCTTAGGCAGGACACAGATGAAATCGAGATGTGACTCAACGTACCCAGCAAATGTTATGAGCAATCAGGCAGTGTGGCCGATATTCAGCTGCCATAACCTGAGGAGCGTCAGCTTGCAATTCAGGATTTTGAGGGGATTCGCAACCAGGTACGTACCGGTGTCATTTTCTGGCTTTGCTGGTTTCGAGTCTCCAGAGCGTCGTAGAGTACGGCCTCCATAATCTGGGAGAGCAATCAGTACTGATCAAGCAGGTACGGTGTTGGTGGGGCTGTGATTGGCGTGCTATAAAAAGCAATGTTCGGAATTGACTTACCAGTGTCACGTTCTGGCTCTTCTCCCTTAGGCTTTGCTGCAAACAATGAGGTCGTTCTGAATGAAGCACCCATGATGTTGAGTTGTGAATCGATTTAAGGCTGGCGGCGTAGTGCAGTTGTGTGAGATTGATGGAGGAAGACGGCACAGTATATGTATGTTTGTAGCACGGGTACTTTGTTATGTTCAGAGGTGATGATATTTAAGGATGAGAAGGTCGAGGTCCCTTAATAAGTATGACAGGCAGGGTCTACGAGTGCGAGATAGCACAACCGGGGCAAAGAGAAGGGGCTATGATTACCTAGGTAGCTTCCAGTGGCATTCCTTGGAATCGGTAGGTGAACAATTCCAGCGAGCCTGAGCAAGGACACCGCTTCCGCCTTGAATTATGCCTCGTTCGTAGCATCATCGAAAGGGGGCCTTTTCCCTTCCTTGTGCTGCTCTCGCCTAATGCCGTTTCCAGGCGGCGATCTTGCTGGCCAGTGGACAGGCGCGAGGGCCTGAAAACAATGTGAGGGCATGCCCTGCGCCATTTTGCCACAGCAAAGCCACTGGGTGCGCTCCTGGAGCACTCCTGTCCAGTGGTGGTCCCGCTGGGTCGCCGGCGCTTGAAGCTGGGCGTCCGTTTGGAGGGACGGACCTGGTGGGATGTGGGATGGGCGATGGATGGTGAGTGGTGGTGAGTGGTGGTGGTGGGTGGTGGTGGGTGGTGCACTCGAGACTGCACGGGTCTTTGCGGGCCAGCAAAGCTGCAAAGGGCATGACAGGCGGGGACTGTCAGGTGTAGAACTAGGTACGGAGTAGGTACGGAGTAGGCGCAAGTGCCAGTTCAGGTGAGCGCGCACGCACTGAGCGCCGGATGAGTCGTGGATGAGTGAGTCCTCGACAGGGTGGGCACTGGGCACTGGGCACTGGGCAGGGTGCCAGGGTGCCAGGGCGGGCAGGGTCGACCTGTTTCGAAACGGTTTCTAGAAGATTGCCTATTGCGGTCAGCGAGCAGTGAGGCTGCAGCCACAGGACCCCTCGTCCCCAATGAATCGCGATCTGCCGGCGCTCTGTAGCCAGTGAACTGCGATGGCAGGGGGAAACAGGGCGTTTTGCATACGTCCGACTGCGATGGTTGGGCCTCAGAGGTGACGGGCTCCAGGTTCTCCCCTGAGATGCGCGAATAACCATAGGGCGCGGACGGAGAGAGTACGATGAGAACGAGGACGACCAGGACGACCAGGACGACGACCAGGACGAGGGTGCCGTCCAGGTTATGCCGATCCTGAGCATCTGCTCCCGTATCTCGACCTGCCCGAGAGAACGACTGCAGCCCGCCAACTTGGTTCGCTCCAACCACCAGAACGGCAGTGCAGCTGGTCCGACGAACTGGCCGATCGTGCAGCCGCGACATGAGAGCAGCCGGTGTGCGCATCATCGTAGGACTCAGTGATGTCAGTGTCAGTGTCAGTGTCAGTGTCACAAGATATCCGTCCTGGTAGTCGGGATCAGCGTGGGTGTCGTCGAACTCGAGGTCCCGAGCGTGATGATCGAGCTGGTCGAGCTGGTCGAGCAGGTCGAGCACACCCTCAGACGCGAGCAGTGAGGCATCTTGCCCTTTCAAAATCATGTCCGCCCCGTCTGCCACAGCTCCTCCCTCATCCACTTCTTCCACGCCCTTTCACCTCCTCCTCGTGGAAATGGCGGTGGGACGAAAATCACGCATACAAACAAACATTGACTCATGCCGGCTGGAGGAGATCCATCATCACACATCACACATCACCACATGCGGCGCTCCCTTCTTGGTGTTGTGTGCGCGAGGCTGGCTCCATCGCTCTCTCGCTCTCCGTCGTCTCGACTGCTTCCGAGGCTGTTGGGTGTGGATGTGTGGCTGTGTGGCTGTGCGGCTGTGTGTGGCGGAGCAGCTCTCGGTGAAGCTCACCGTCGTGGCACCCTACTCCCAACACAGCGCCGCTGACGAGATTGATCGTACCTTACAGATATCTACGATGAGCACACATAAGTTCCATGCAGGGCACAGTACCACTGCGTGCGCGACCGCCTCGGGCACCCAAACATCGTCCACCTCGCATTTCGAGACGGCTCCGCTGCTGAACGGCTGCCATCCCATTTGCTGCGCGAGTGCCACGAGGTGTGACACAGTATGCGTCATGGAGCGTAACAACTGGTACAATGCGTGGTCAAATATGATAAGATTTAGGAATCGGGCTGCTAGTCAGCCCAATCTTTTGTTTATATGCTGTTAGATATGCTGTTAGAGGACGGTTTTGTACAACGACTGTCGTCCACTGTACAGAATTGCTAGACTAAGACAGAGGAGATTCGTCGTCGTTAGTTACACGAGATTTGATGCTCAGCCTGACATCCATCATAACTCATCAATCATTCCGTCGTGTCTTCATCACTAGTATACTCGGAAGCCTCAACGACTAAGGAAATCATCCAGGAAAATGCACGCTAGGAAGGGTCAGCATGGCTCACTCGGAATAAGGCCGTGGAAACTCACCTAATCGCCCAGCGTCCGTGTACTCTGATTCCGTGTCTCGCCCCGAGGATCGATGGAATCGTACGTCTTGGTCTGCATGATGTCAGCCTCAGGGGAAACGGGCAATCTCGGGAGCCGAGCAATCATACCAAACTGTCTAACCACACCCTGCAGGTCTCTGACAAACCTCACCACATCCGGATCGACCGATTTGGACTTGCCCTGAAAGGCCTCTGGTCCATCTCGAATTGGGTTGCAAGCCTCCTTTCCGCCCTTCCGAGTCTTGAACTTCCAGTGGAATATCTCCTTGCACCTGTCGAACAGCTCTTTCTGAGTCAATCTGACGAGCTTCTGGAATTCAGCGCGCTCTGGCCCGGCTTGGTAACCATGGTGCTTTATGCGGCCCTCGCAGAAATAGTATGCGGCCCCAAGAGTCTTGTCCATGACGAGGATCAGAGTAACGAACACGCTGAAGGCAAGCGCCCATTCTTTATCTTTGCTCATGCTTGGATTAGTAGCCCACATCATATTTCCCCAATCCTTCAGCACCCTCATGATTCGGCGTTGTTGGAGCAAGAAGAAGGCCAATTTGATCTGCCGTTGTGCGCATCTGGGAGCTGATCGTTCCGGATATTGTTGATGCAGATGGTCTTCAATTTGGTGCAAAGAGTCGAGGTCGAGAACAAGGCTTCTTTCGAGGATGACGGCAGTTACATGCATTTCCAAAGCTCGCCGGAGAAGTTCAGACTAAATATTGTCAGCAATAGTATTATGTAAAGGAAGGATGACACTACTTCGTTATCCATCTGATGGCCAGCAGAGTAAAATGTTCCAATGACGCCAAGGAGACGTTCTGCAAAATCTGTATCCTGGTCAGGGTATGCTGTGGGTACGTATTCTGCTAGGTCGCTTTGAACAATGTCTTGTATGTAGCGCGAGTATATATCTTGCATGTCATCCATCGCAGCAAGAGGGATGCCGAGAGGTGGACTTTGCTTTCTGACAAGTGCTGGACGCGCGCCATCCTGCAGCACAGTTTGGTGTTGAAACCCCATCTCGGAGTTGCTGCGCAAAGCAAGTGCAACTACTTCTGCTTTTAAAAGTTTCCTGTACCCCCAATCCATCCGGATAAGAAAATATTGGGTGCCCCAGCTCGACGCGTTGTTCGCTACGAACTGTTCTACGTTTGCTTTCGTGAAATGACCCATCAGGTAGTCGGGTACCAGGAATGTAAACAATGTCTCAAGTGGATCATTGAAGCAAGAGAAAAGACAGAATCTTCTCTTGCCAGCGAGTCTCGCGCACTGTTCGCATGGCTTTCCAGGAGAACAAGGAGAACACTTGGTTTTTGAAATGTGACAAGCCCAGCATGCCTTGGCTTCTCGTACATCCCGAGCTTCCTTTTTCTCTTTGGCAGTAAGCCCTCGCTGGCGGCCTCGAGGAGGCTTGTGCTTTGAAACTCCATGTATGGTGCTGAATATATGTGAGTGAGGCTGCTCAGTCTCATGCCGAGCTGGCGATGGGAATTGAGTCGTCCGCTCGGGAAGACTTGTCAGTGCGGTGGTTATTTTAAGCTGGACTGGTGATGATGGATGTGCAGGTGGTGAGACGCCTGGCTCAGGAGAACCTTGAGATGCTGCATAATTGCTGTCGGCACACGACGCAAAATGCCAGCCGTCGTTGTCGCTTTCGACCGTCGGACTAACAGATTGTTGAGAATTGAAGATTCCATTGCTCATCTGGCAAGTGTTGAGATAGTCCTGTCTCACTATATGAGTTTTATATGGTTCACCACGAGGCGGTTCGAAAGCAACAACGCCCGCATCGGGGCCCAGCTGATAATTGCTGAATTGTGTATTATGTGAATCCCATGGATCATTTAGCATTAGGGGATCACCTGCCATTGTCCTGGGACTCTGAGTATCTTGCAGTGCGATGAGGGTCGATTCCGACGACTGAAAGCCTTCTGTCTTGTAGACAGTCCAGTCTAGATTATCAAATGGCATGCCCGGCGAAAATTGTGGAGATACTTGATTTAATTGGCTAGAAGACGAAGCATCGAACATGTGTCCTGTCTGAAAGAATTGGCCTGACCAGCAGCAGTCAGCATTACAGCAGAAGATGAAGCTGAAAGTTATCTTTGATCTCACTTTACTTCAGAACCAAGGAAATCAAATAGAACGTCGTTTCCAACAGTATAACTAAGAAACAGAAGCATACCTGGAAGTGTGAGGTCTTGCAATTGATCTGTGGTCATTGGCGAGTCGAAATTGGACTCGTATATGGGATACATGTAGCCTTCTGAGAATGACGATGTTGCCGACTGGGGAGAAGAGAAGACCCCGTCATTCAGGCTCCCAAGACTGCTTCCCATGTTTGAGCAAGGTATGTCATCCATCTCAGAACCTCCCTGGCCCGTCCTTGAGGTTAACACATTCCAGGATGAGGTGGTTTGGCCATTATCAGACATTTGAAGGGTCTCACTGCGTGGTGAGTAGCCATCATTCCCGGCAGCGGTCTGTGGAGAACTCGGCAGGTTTGATGCAAACGTATAAGGAGGCGAAAGAGAGATCCATGAGCTATCGTCCTGGAAGTTTTGATGGGCTATCGGGCTGAAATTCTGGTTCTCAGCGGAAGAGCGGTGGACATCGAAATAGCCGGCGCCCATGGGATCATGGGTCTGAAGTTGTCCTGGAGTGTGAAGATGGAGTTGAGGGTTTTGTTGCAAGAAAGACAGCTCAGGAGACGTTGAGTAGACGGGACCGTTTCGAACCGAGTACGCCGAGTTGTTGCGGTAGGCACGCTTCGATTCTCTCCGCGCCCTCGCCGCCCTGTTGGGCAAGGCCAGGTCCGACCTGGCGGGCGAAATCATGGTTTCCATCATGCTAATTCACACTCCTCGGGATGATGATCGCGGGGCATCCTGATCCTGATCAAAGCGTTTGCCACGGACAAGGAGGTGAGGATTTGCTCGCGTACTTCTTTAAGAAGAAGAAAAAGTGAGGGTGGGCGGGACGTTGCAAATCGCGGTGTTGGCAATGCGCTGCCGCAGAGCCGCAAGCACCAGCTCAGCGGGGCACGATTGGGGGAATGCCTTGCCGAGTAGCCTTATGCTAAGACCACCTAAGGCCGCCTGAGGCCGCTTACTGCTGAGTGCAGGGCGCTAGGCCGCTTTGGCAGACCGAGTACGTGCAAGCGAGGAGGCTGCGGGCGTGGGCGAATGAGCGTGCCCGGTGCGCCTGCAGCACGACACGCGAAGGAAGCTGTATGGAGAGGATCACGGGCTTGTGGAATGCGTGTGGCGCTGGCTGCACTCGGTCGACGACAGAACAGTACTATACATACTGTACATACTGCACTACCATGTATGCACAAGAGTGCTTCCCGTCTATGGAGTATAGTCCTATAGTATAGGTCTATAGTACTCCAGACTATGGACTCCAGAGGACCTCCGCATGGCATGTGTGTTCCAAACTCTGCACTCCAGCGCACTCCAGCGCACTCCAGACCACCCCCGCATGGCATGTGTATCTCCCCATCCTGTGTCGTGCATCGCGCGACCGTGGTGATTGGACGGCCGGCGCTGAGCCCCGCACAGCTGAAGGTTCGTGGAGGCTGTGGGAAGGAGGCGACTCCCGCTGCTGTTCCCGTGGGACGATTGATAGGTGCTTCCTCTGCTCGATGCGTCGAATCGAGGACCATGACATGACCATGCTTTATCTTTATACTTAGTCCTCTGCTACGTATCTCCCATCGAGGTACTTCGTATGTGCGATGTGGGATGTGGAGGAGGGACGTCTGCAGAAGTCTGCGGGGCGCCATTTTTCTCGTTGCCGGCGTGCTGCAGCTCTGCGTAACCATGAGAGGACAGCCAAGCCATCCGTGGGAGCTGAGGGAAAGGAAAATGCCATCATGAGATGAGCGCAACGCGCGTCTTGTGGTTTGGGGGGCAGGTAATTGCCTCGAGAGCGTTGAAGTCTGGACAACACTAACGTGTCCAACGGTAGCGTATCATAGCTAAGACTCCGACTTGCATTGTTGCTAGAGTGCTTGCGACGACTAGACAATTAGTATTTCAAAGAGGTGCTCGCCCCTTGGAAAGTCGAGTGGCACGACTATTGAGATTGGCATGTACTCTACTGTACTTAAACGAATATTTTACGAGAGCAGAAAAGGTAATATGAAAAAGGTGCTTTGAGGTGGGGTGAGGTTGATCTGAAAAAAAAAATGCTTTGCGCGGAGGCGAGAGGAAAACGAGGATGTTGGAATAGCCCAGGTGATCCGACTTCAAATGTCAACCGCGCCTTCACTGTGGCGTCCGGGCAAGAAGTGCGCCCTCGAGCGCTTTTAGAAACCTACTTCAGAAAGGAATCCTCGTGATTATTCAGTTGCCTCCACAGTTATCAGTTATCAATTATGAGACGATTGATCCTGGCTGAGATGCATGCTCAGATGCCAAAGGGTCAGCAACGGATTTCGACTGGAGAGTAGAATGCATTCCTATCCATATTTCCTTGCTCTCAAGTCGAAGCCTGTCAATGCTTTGGTGTTTTATACTTGTCGTCGTCCCCCATCCGGCCCTGTGTTCGAATTTGAAGCAGACATCTGATGCAAAGAGTACGCATTTGAATGATAACCGTTCGATGCTTCTGCTGGAGTAGGTTCCCTATTGCCCTTCTCAAAATGTCCCTAGGACAATGGATCGGAGCCTGGAACTGATACGTTTTCAAACATTCTAATGTGCGTTGTCAGTGTCTTCTGCTTCAAGGTTGCTAGAATCAATGACAAACATTCAAGACCCAGTCATTCTATCCCAAATACCCAGTACCTGCTAGAAAATACTCCGCTGAGGCTGTTTCATTCGGTAATCTTCAACGTGATCCTAGCGATAACAACAGCATGGTATCTGACGAATTCTCCCAAAGTAAGTCTCAACAACCTCCATACCTACAAAGACGCAAGAAGCGCTTACCTTAGTGTACCCAATCCTCGAATCTCAATCACAAACGTGGTAGAGGGTAATTGCAGCTACATCCACGTGTTGGTTGATGGCCATAGCACCACGGTGCCTCGCACATTGGACGTTGTCGAGTACCTGGGCCATACCACCCACGGGAGACATTCTCATAACCACACTAGTATGCCCGATTAACCCTCACATCATCATCTGAAGTTGTTGTAGAGTCTTACATAACAGCATCTCCATGGAATTCCAGCCTCCGGAGGTGATGGTCTTCGTCTTGCTCTTGGTGGAGGTCTTTGAGGCATGTTGGTGATTGGGCTAGAAGTCGCCTAAGGAAACGCTCCTTCTAAAAAGTACCACTCTCCTATCTTTTTTTTGAGCTACGACTCACCCGGCTTGCACTTTCCTGGGCTTGCATTCTCCTCAAGCCCAAGTTAAGTTTTCCTCAAGCTGCACTTTCCTTCTGCGGATCTGAAATGCTTTCACTTTTGTCGTTTTGGAGAAATGAAAGAGTATCATGTGTCTTTGCGCCTTACTGGTATGAAAGTTTGACCTTGATGATGCAAACTCCGATACATAGCAGCAATGTAGAAGTATTTATACATCTTCTCTCTATCATCTGACTGAGCGTTAAATTGGAATTCGGTAGTTCGAACAGCGTCAGACGCTATAGAAGTTGTCAGATGGTTTAATGGAAAAGGCATCAATTGGAGGGCAAATGTATTGTATTGTAGGTCTAAGGTTCTAAGATCAAGAGGAGAGAGGATGAGGATATACAGTAAGGGGTGAGATTAGGAACCCCTGAACTAGAACCAAATTGGAAATGCTCTGTTCCACCATTGCATTGACCACTACACGTGACTTTCATCTGACAGAAGTCTCTTGTGCTCTCATGTTATCTTTGAAAAGTATGATTTGGTGAAGCGGCTCATGCCACCGTGTATACCTACCTGTCGTCTAAACAACATCGCAGACTAATTTTTACAGAGTTTGATGAAGCAAGCCCTAAAATCAAATCAGAAGCACTGCGTCGAAGGACTGAATGACAGGACTCGAGGCGTGCTACTACCCTGTGTCCCATTGCTCCCGCGAGGATGTCCACCACGATTTCAAGAGTTATCAATCATGACTCAGCCAGAGCAACCCAAGGAAAGTCAACTTCACCATTGAGGGTTTTCTACCACACCACGTCCCCTCAAAACTCCACGGTCCGTCTATACAACTCTACTGGATCAAAATCTGAATTTCCTCCGCGGTGAGACCAAAGATGTGCAGCAAATCCAACAGACTATCCCCGTTCAGCCGAGCCTTGGCTTCCATCTGCACCAAAGGCTTCGCGTTCCATGCAACCCCAAGTCCTGCAGCCTTCATCATCAAGAGATCATTCGCGCCATCGCCAACTGCTACAACCTGCTCCATGGGAATATTCTCTTTTGCAACTATCTCAAGCAGCAAATCTCGCTTCCTTTCTGCATTCACAATCGTACCAATCACTTCTCCAGTCAACAGGTTGGTAGCAGGATCGGATTCAATGGTGTTAGCGTAAGCGTAATCAATCCCAATCTGGTCGGCAAACCACTGTGTAAGTGGTATAAAACCACCCGAGAAAACTGCAGTCTTGACGCCCATACGCTTCAATCCTTTTATCAGTTCAGCTACACCCTTGGTAGGCTTGATAACCGAACGCAATTTGGTGAAGATGTCTGCTTGAGAACCCTTCAGCAATTTGACTCGCGCTTTGAACGACGACGAAAAGTCCAGCTCGCCATTCATAGCACGGGCAGTGATTGCCGACACTTGTGCTTCAACACCAATCGAGGCCGCAATGAGATCAATGACTTCTTGCTCGATGAGGGTAGAGTCCATATCAAAGCACACTAGTCGCGGATAGCGACGGAGAACGGTATCATGCTGGAGGATAACATCCACGTTCCACTCGCGTTCGAAGCGGTAGATAAGCTCATGTTTCTGGAGGTCATCTAAGGTAACATATGTCGGGTCAGGCGATGGAGAAAACGTAAGCTCGACGATCGACGGATGCTCGGGATTGTCGAGGCAGCGATGGGAAGACGTGAGGATCTCTGAGCCTTGTCGCGTAGGAAGCGAGGTTATCAGATGAAGGAAGGACGTGAGGCAGAGAGGTGAAATATAACTTCCGTAGAGATGGTCGAGAGGCTCTGGGTCTGGAGGTGGTGGCTCGAGGGGAAAGTTGGAAAGACTTTGGACCGGCGCGAGATTTGGTGGGAATGCGCGAGAAGATGGGTCTCCTGGTGATGGAGTACGGTCAGGAGGGATATCGGTGATTTTTGCTCGTGGAGACTTGGTCTTGTAGATAATGGTTGCGATCAATCGGTCTGAGTGCGTGCCAGGAGTAGGCTGACAGTTGGTGTGCGAGAGCGTATGACTGAGTCCGCTGTCGATGATCTTGGGAGGCGATTTGGGCGATGGTACACCATTGTACTTGTGAATTGGCTTGCCCGGCTCAATTTTGGTGCTCTGAATACCCTCCACTATGCTGTCGATGCCCTGGTGGCCATCCTGTTGCGGTGGTCGGTACTGTTGATGCTCTTGCAGATATGAACGGCTGCGCATGTTCGAGCCGAAGCTCGGGCGTCCAACTCTGACGGGTGCATCCGTATCTGCCATATTGGTTTTGATCCAACTGGATCAGAAGGTGTTGGAGGTTTGAAGTTTGAAGTTGGTCGGCGGGCTCCTACGTCTGTTGCCCGCACGAACTTGGTGTCGACCCCTCCATGATGAGGCGCTGCGCTAGACCGAATCGGGACATGTTCCTGGCATTCGATCCGACGCTAAAACATCTTGGCGGCAAACACTTGGATCCTCATCGAGAATCGGTCCTGTCCTTACGCTTCATATTCTTACTAGAAATCAAGCTTACCACGAGCGAATATTCAGCACAAAATGTTTCAATTCCAACTTGCACAAAGTGGATGCAATACAAGTTTGTTTTCGTGTCTCACGACCAAGGATACGCTCACAGAGGCTCAGTCAAGGTCAAACTCGTCTTAATGAGTGCTATGAGCCATGCATATACTTCATTTCTCATATCCTATTCCGATACCAAGAGGACTTTTATCATCCACATTTCCCAGTGTCCCCAAATTCACGCCATCTCATCAACATTACCAGCAGTCTCAAAGATATTGGAGCCAGCCACAAATATGAACCGTCTCAATACGAGCCGATACGAATGTCGTTCCTCGGGTACACATTGGGCAACATTGATGTCCGCTAGAACACCAAGAGTTAGTGAAAACCCAAAGAAGGCAGGCGAAGAATATATATATGCTTCAGGAAGCATGAATTTGTACTTACCAGTCACAGCATGAGCCAGTAGATTGACGGCTACACTATTCATTATTAGTCGATGTACCGTTAGAACGTTGGATCTGTGGCGATCTACCTCGCAGCAATCCCAAGACATGGTGAATGGTTCGAAGGGAGCTCTTGCTATGAAGTTGTTTATCTTGGGTAGTTCCTAAAGAATTCGATTCGAGACCTTTGACCTTTTATGTATATATGTAAGATGCTTTGATTTTGTTGCTTATGTGAATGATGCGAGCGAATTGTGGGATAGGAACCAAGTATTTATATTGAAGAAATTCTATCAGGGCCACGACGGGAAGATAGTGGGAATCGTTAGTTTTTTTGAGGAGGAAGCATAACTAAGAAGTCGCAGTTATAATTTAGATAGATTAATTACATCCTTGATACCTGCTGTTTCAAGCAGAGCTTGAAGATTGCTTGGGCGCCCAATTAGGTGTAGTAAATAGTTCAGATTCGGGAGTTATCGACGCTAATCATGCATGCCATTCGGAATCTCAGAAATTTCTGAGACAAACTGCACTCAACATTATTGAGAGTGATTAAGATCTTTACAAACTGTTTGCGATTTCCGAGATGTGTAAAACCACAAATTGCTTGCCTCTCATATCATACACGCCATTCACTCTGCAGCGAAGTGGACTCGGGTATTCACATAGAGTGATGGTCAACACGACAGATCAAATAACTGGCAAGATTCTCGACACTCTTTCCAAGACATTTCGCGACCGCCGATAATCGGTCTAACAGAGCGGTCAACCCAATTTCTGATTTGAATATGCACGATAGAATATTAGGTTTGAACATCATACCGGATCAAATCGATCGTGGCGTCAACCGTGGGATGCTGCATAATACTATAGGCTGCTACACGCGTACGTGCATACAGAAATCAAGTGCGAGATGAGTGACAGTTTTAGAGCTAACTAACATTGAGAAAAGAAAAATACCAGAGTATCCCAAACAAAACAAGAAATTAAACGAGAAAAGTTTTCTGTGGCTGGAGCACTCGATGCCAGCTGGACTCCACAAGACCGAAGGCAGTTCAAGTTTGCTCAGTGATCCTGAGCAAATTCCATCATGCATCTCAAACATTGCAAAACTCCCATTTTCGGTAGGATCATCAGGTCCTAGATGCCTCTCCCTCTTCTCGCCACTCATTACCATGTTCGATCAATGGCGACGGCTCGACCCTTGGGCCGTGATCCTGGTCTCCGCTAGGAACTTCAGGCGCTTTTCCTGCCGGTTCATTCTCCGGCTCGTCATTATACCCTTCATAATCGGCGTTCTCTGCAATCAGCCTTCTCATCGAAGCTCTATGATCCTCCTCGGACTCATCAGCATATCCATCCGTGCCTCGCTTTAATCGTCGAACCCATCTCGGTTGAGTCCAGGCAGAGCTTGTTAACAGAGAAAGGATTGACAAGACCTTTAATCAAACATTCAGCATTTGCGAAGATCATAATTACGAGAGATACACTGACTTTGACTATAAACACGATGGTGGCAACGAGCAAAAGCCAGCCCGCGTTCATTTGCTCAGCCTGTCGCCATGGCTCTAGACATCTCGTGTGTCGGCGGAAGATTTGTGCGCAGCCCTCGCCGTTTTGATCTTGAAACGGAAAGGCTCTGTCCTTGACAGAATTCAACCCACAGCAGTTGAATGTATCTTGTATCGTCCGAATAGCATCGGCATCTTTAGCATTATACAATGTATACCACCGGGCTGTGAGTCCACAAGTCAACGAGGAAGGTGGCAAGATATATGTCAAGGCAAGTGTTGCGACGATCGTTTCGTATATGAGTTGGAAGCCAATAACAGCAATTAGGGGAATCGTGAGCTGATACTGCTCGTTCTTTGAGGATCGCTGGATCAGGCCGCGGACACCTTGTGTTGAGATGCCCGTAATGAAGGGAAGCACGACAGTGAACAGTGCGAGGGCTTGTGGGATAGGGAGGGAGAGGTATCGGATCTGAGAATACGCATATCTAAACAGCAAGGAGTCAGTTTCGACTCATTTCGGGAACGGTTGCACTCACCCTGCAACAGCTGTCAGGAAGAGGAGAAGCTATAACGATTAGCTAATATTCAGAGCTCCGAGCCTCAATGCTCACAAGTGGGATAGCTAGAATAATAAGATTGGTAGGTATAGCCATCTTTATGTGTCACTAAAACATGGAGGTTTGAGCATAACAAGCTGGTAAGAGGTTGTCAAGATCACTGAGATGGGAACAAAGCAAACGCAGATAACTGTGTTGGCGACACTTGTAACACGCCACCATCGAAGCAATAGGAAACGGGTACAAACAGGAGCATAAAGCCTCAATCGCAAGCTGTGAAGTGGTGCGTCAAGCGAGAGAGGGGAACCCGGCATGGCAGCCTTGTGGAAGCAACATTGAGGGGCACACGTGACCATGAAGCCCCTCCGCTGCAAGAATTCCTCCTGCTGCGATCGTACTTCACGAGCCAAGCCATACTTTATCTAAGACCTAAGGAATCACACGACGACCTGGAGACTCCCTGATCCGGTCTGAGAGAGCTGTTCAACGTCTCCTAAACCACGAAATACAACCAACACTAGAAGGACCAGGCTGCGCGCCACTACATTGCAATCATGCAGGCCATGCCAGACTCGCGCCAGCAGAGCTTCGAGGAGATCTACGGACCGCCTGAGAACTTCCTTGAGATAGAAGTAAGCTTGCCCTTTCGCCTTCACTTCCGCACGCCTCTACGCGGCGTCATCGTCACCATCAACAGCAGCTTACCCCACCCTAGGTCAAGAATCCACGCACACATGGAATGGGCCGCAGCATGTACACCGACTACGAGATCGTATGTCGCACCAATATACCTGCGTTCAAGCTCCGCCACAGCAGTGTGAGGAGGCGCTACTCGGACTTCGAATATTTCCGCGATATCTTGGAAAGGGAGTCTGCAAGGGTTACGATTCCGCCATTGCCTGGAAAGGTGTTTACCAATCGATTTAGTGATGATGTGATTGAGCATAGGAGAGAAGGCTTGCAGAGATTCTTGCAGATTGTGGTTGGACATCCGCTTTTGCAGACTGGTAGCAAAGTGTTGGCCGGTTTCGTACAGGGTGAGTGACAATTGCTTGCACCCTTGTGCCGGGGCTTGGGGGCAGTACGGGCATGCCTGAAGCTCCTGAGACAGTGTACAGTCGATATGGAAGACAGATGCTAACACAAGGTGGTTGCAGATCCAAATTGGGACCGCAATGCATGGTGAACCTCTGCCAACGACGATCTGGGCGAACGCAGACCAAGGAAGCTGCAAAAGCCTCGACCGACTACAATGATCATAATACAGCATGATCTTGCTTTCTTGCAGCGATCCCACACGGTATGAGTGTATGATGAAGGAAGGACGGCATACGGAGGCGCTTTCAGTTCTTGTGCACGAATAGGGAGTTGCTTTTCAGGCGCCAGGATTCAAGCGTTGCTTTTTATGCCTTTTTTTGTATGCTCTCTTTCTGGGGCGGGGGAAAAAATGCAGCGAATCTCGCGTGCTTGTTTTTTTTAGGAGTGGTCCTCACGATATTACATACAGATACAGAAGATGTCTAATTTGTGCTCGTGGCTCATTACTATTGTAGCCCAGGTTCCCATTTCATCGGAGTTGTGATGATCGTACAACCGTTCTAATGCAACGCCGAAAGCCGGAAACCACCATCTATGAACCCATAACCGTATGTCCTAAGAGTGAAGTCGGAGATGTTATACAAAGAAGTGAAGTCAACTATACACTTTTGTACAAACACCAACTCGATAGATCTTTCCCAAGTGATGTACAAGGTTGCCCCTTTTCCTATTTATGATGGCGCATGTAATAGTCTCAAAATTCCTTCGTACATGCCGAACATGATCGCAGCGTTAGGAACTGTTTTCATTAGATGAGGGGTCAATCCGCCATATAAGGCCACCATGCCCTCTTCCTTCCATACAAGCTTGAAGCATTGTATGAGGCCAGTATATTTAAGGTGGCCATTTTCGAAGGGTGCTTGTCGAAGACGGGTTCGAACAACCTGTAAAAACATTAATTTTGTACCTCTTCGAGCATCCCAGTCAAAACTCACCTCATGAGGGTAAGTAGCAATAGTTGCAACCAATTTCGCACTCCCTGCAGCTCCAAGTTTCCCAGTCCATTCTATTGTATCGTCCCACAATGTACTCGGCCTCCCACTAAGAGACACTCTCTCCTTTCGTGCATCCAGAGACTTCTTCATCTGCTCATAAAGTACCCACTGCAACGTGCTTTCCGTCACACCCAAGTAACTCGCACTTATACCTTTGTACAGGCCTCGGAACCCCTCGTGTTTAACGACCTGCTTAATACAATCCCATGAATTCTTGTATTTCCTTTGCGCAATTCCATTATTTCCCACTGGATTTCTATCCAGCTGTAATCTCGTCTTGATCAACCAAATTGGATTTGTAGCCGTCGAAGTAACTATTCCTGCGACAGCTGCAGCACATAACACCACCCAAGCATCTTCTTTTCCATTATTTCCATACTCTGCGATGATGCGTTTCCCATTTCCCACCACGAAGAAATTGATCGACCGTGCGGGCACAACACCAACAAGATTTGGACCTAGGCCTTTGAAGAGCGCCCGCCATCCCTCTAGCCTGTGTACTGATCCTAATATCTGAAATGTCTCTTGGAAATGTAGAAGTCCACTTCGAAGGGGAGATAAGTGCGCGTGTGGCGAAATGCCCTTTGCGTGTCTGCTTTGCGCCAATTGCGCTTGGTAGAAATCGGATTGTAGACGCGTTCTCAGAACATCGAAAGGCGCGGTCAAAGTTGCTGCAGTTATGCTTCCTATCCTATGAAAATAGTATTAGCTTCTGTCGAGTTACAAGCATGAACAAACTCACCCTCCTGCTACGAAATGTGCCCATGACTTTGCCACGGGCGCAGGCTTCGTCAATACTGAGGATGCATATCGTGTCTGTGCAGGACCAAGTTCTCCCGTTTCCCGCGACTGTAGAAGTTGGGTCGGGTGAAGGTGATGTCTATCGTGATCTGATGGTGCTGGGCTCGCCTGGGTATTCATGAGGGACTTTATGAGAACACTGGGCTCTCGAGAGGACGATTGAAAATAGTAATATTAGGAGGGGTCTAAGACAAGATCATGTCACCAAAAGAGATTTGACGTTGTCTTGTCAATGAGGTCGTAGTAAAATGATGTTGAAAAATCTACTTTGCAATCCCGAACTTTTTATCACGAAGCAAGCGTCGCGTCATCCAGTGATTGCGGGAAGAGCCGCACCTCCTTTCCCGAGGTTTACTAGCCGTGGATTCAGGGGCTCGGCGAGTGTTGAAGGAAAAATTGTATTTTTGGTCACACCACTTATAGGATTACAAAAAGGTTCTTAAATGTGAACGCATTAATTCTTAAATGTAGTCAGCAAAGGCAAATGCTAGAGAACCCGACTACTGATTCCTGCTAACGCCATGCAAGGTATCTCCATACGCCATGTGCTCAACAAGACCTGCGCAAATTAGGTAGGTAATCATACATAGGGACTTCTGTTGAAGACGAGCCACAACGAAAGACATATCCCCGTGTACTCCAGGCACCTGACCAACAAGATAACCATGCACCCTGTCTCGCCAAAGTTGAACGTCTATTCTTCTGCCTCTTCACTCCCGGTTACGACTCGTATAGTCCCGCTACTTGCATCCCGAGAGCCTTTGTGCTCCCGGTGAACGCTGCTTGCGACGTCCTTCCGGGTACTCTTCTTCCCTAAGCTTGAGACTTTTCCCTTGGCATTATGTGGGCTGCTCTCGGATGCAACAATCGTCAAGCTCGAATTTCTGGATGGGAGCTTCATCTGGCCCTTGCCATAAGTCTTCAACGAGCTCGCTTTGACGGTCTTTTTGATAACTCTTTTTGTACTGGCTGCTCGTCGAACATTGAGAAGTGAAGTGGAGATGGTCTTCTTGATGGTTTTCGTAGCACTAGTCATCAGCTTCACGCTGGCCGATGAAGCTGATCTCTTCAGTCCTGTAGCTTCCTTGATCTTTCTCTTTTTTGGGCTGCGATCTCCTTCGTCCTTTTCGTCCATACCAAGAATTTCCTTCAATTTTCTCTTTCCAGCCTTAACACCAGCCTTCACTGCATCTTTGACGGTCTCTTTGACTGGTTTGACGTCCTTAGGCTTTGGGCCGAGAACACCACGACAGTTGTCACTACCACAGCGACACTCTTGTACATTTTTAGCCGAGAAGGGATCGAAATTATAGTCATATGTCAATTCGTCGCCAGTCATGATGGAATTATCTCCGGCGAACAGTGCCATGCGTGGCTTTCCTCCGACAATCCATTTAACCATACGGCAGTTTGGTTTGCAGGAGTGATTGACAAATCGTGCAATGCTTCCTTTGGTTGCATCAATAATCATACTCTGATCGAATGACATCAAATAGTAGCACTATAGGTACTGGTTAGCGGTGCTCATTCCAATTGTTAAACTCAAGCGTACGTCGTTATCTTTGTAATCCTCATTCATCCGTCGATCACATTCCTCTTCTGTGATGATCTCTCCAGTATACTCAACAATGATCTGGTGAGGCTCAAAACAACGATTGCTACGAACCCCGTAGCCACGATCTTCTGTCTTGATAACTTCCACGCCAATTCTATACTTTCCCCCAAATTTTCGACGTTCTTGTAGATCGGCGAAGGCTCGATTTTTACAATGATTACGGCCTGCTCCACAGTTGGTATCATCGCACTCGTAGAGCATGATCCTATTTTGGCAGTCCTCATCGCATCCACCTTCGGGAGTGCAAACGCATTTTGAGGAGAAGCTGTCAAAAAGATTTGACTTCCTCCATAGAGCTGCAGCATCACCAACAAAACGATCTTGTCCAATATGTTAGCCGAGATTCCTCATGATGCGCGTGCTGCGAAGAACTTACTGCTCGAGGTTTTGCGCCATTCATCTGGCTTCGGTTGTCCCGGCGGCAGTGGAGAGCAGACGTCGAAAGGTAACTTGAAATCTCTCCCGACCTGTAACAGTCTCTGGCCGTGCCACATGGGTAGAGGCATGAAGCCATTTGGCTTATAGGGAGCAATATTCTCCATCTTCTTCTGCATATCGATAGAGTCATCCTGAAACCAGTCGCGGTTCTCTTGAGTGTCCTGCCCCGCATATAGTCCTTTCTTGAGCCAAACTTTGTCTCTCTTAGCTCCAATCTTCTTCTTCTCGACAGGCTTTACTTCTTCGTCCTTAACCTTCTCGGGCGCGGGTTCTTCAACCTTCTTCTTCTTCCGAGGAGGTTCTGCGACGACCAGCTTGCCATTGCTCCAAACTTCGTGAACGACAGGCTTCGTATCGATTTTTGCATATTCAGGGGTATCGGCAAGATTTCTTAGCTCTCGCTTTGCCTTCTTCAGGCCAGCTAGGGTGTCGTCAATCTTCCTACTTCTCTTCCCCAAGACACTAGTTAATTTCTTGGTGAAACTCTCGATCTTCTCGCCGGCAGATCGTGTAGAGTGACGGCGATCAAGATCCAGCTGTTTAGCAGACTTCTGAGGGCTTCCATTCAAACCAATTTGGCTTCTGGATTTGGGAAGGCCTTTGACGGACCACTGAAGATCTAAAGCTTCAATGCCATCGCGAACAAGTCTGTTGTTGTCTTTCTCGACCGTCTCAGTTGAGGAATTACCAGAAGCCAGCGCTCCTACAAGTGTATCTCCCGATATAGTCCTTCGGCGCGCCTCAATGTCTTCTGCATTCTTCCTGAACTTCTTTGGTGCATGAATAGCGGTACCACTCAAGACCTTAACGTTATAGGTACCAACACTGGTGCGGACGCGACGGCTGCGCCCAGTCGATGGTTCAGCAGGTGTGGCATCTGTGTTCTCAAGCTTCAGAGACGCTGACGACACACTGGCGCTGTCGCCAATAGAGGTTGGAGGTGTCGACGAGGAGGACGGCGCGTTAGAATCGTCGACAGTGATGGCGCTTAGAATAGAGTCGGATGATGATGCCCGAGCCATTTCTACTCCAGCTAAGGGTTGTGGTGTCGCACTCATATTGTCACTGAAGGCTGAGTTCTTGGTGCATACAAGTGAAGGTTAAGTCGCGTGTGGAAGGAGCTTGTTGATGGTGTCGCGATTAGGGCCGGTTGGCGGAGATTTATAATTGGACACCCTGGGTGCCTTGCGGGGAGGGAAAAGGTCTGACTCTGATGCTGCAATTACTTTGAGACCTCTTTAGAGACAAAGAAGTAAACAATTGACAGCGCAGGATGTGTGTATGCGTCAGAGATCGTCTTTTCGAATTCTGTTGTTTAGGTGTGTTTTGGTGTGGAAGGAGGGGGATGCTGAACATTAAATGGAGAGGCTGGGCATGGACAAGGCCAATGGGAGTACGGCAATTTGAGAGGAACTCCTTCGTTCCAGCGTCTCACCGAGCGACGGCCTCATATTTGATCCCATATACCAACAGCAAACTTTTTGGCTGCGGAAGAAAGCTCTGGATAAAGAGCGGTACATCGCATTCTCCTACTCCAAGCCTTTCCCTTGCTATATATTCAAGCAAGACCCATTAAAATATCCCCATCTGCCTCCGGAGCTGCTTTTATGAGCCATTCTTAAAAGGGGCATTGTTAATGACGCACCCATAATGCGTTGTCGTACTCCTTAGGTCCCTTACGAGGCGTATCATCTTACTTACAGCAAGCCAAGTACGAGATATTGGGCCCTGAGATCGGCCAGAACACCGAAACGGAGCCATATTCCCTCATAGAATGGTTTAACTCTTTTAACCATTGTAATTCTTGCCTCTGTGTCAAGATGAATCAGTGCGAAGATCGAGACCCTCGTTAGATGCTTGTTAGAACAGAAACCCGGAAAATCTCCTTGATCTCATTGTAGGAACATGCGCGCATTATAGTGCTCTTGGAAGTTCCTTGAGATCCTCAAATATCGAGATGATGATTGTGCGCGGGGCGTTGGGTCATAAGTGGGATTTGAGGTCGGGGCTGAGGACTCAGGGGCAAACACTTCCAAAGTATGGACCTGAGGCGAAACACCAAAGCATGTATTTACGTAGACTTGATCAAACATGAAGCCAAGATTCTGATAAAAACAGTTTATTTCCACTGCTACATCGGGATATTGTTCCAGAACTCGAAGAACAGAGCAGCTTCGTAGGTAATCCAAATATACGTTGTCAGGCCCGTATGGTGCAATCACAAATGACAGCCCAGAGTGAAATGTTGGTATACGAACTCTTAGATCTTGCACCAAAAGGTGTTCATAGGGAGAAGACTGTGCTTGCTTGTTGCTTTTGATTTGAATAATCTTGTGATTGGATTTCGAGGTCGGCGGTGCAAGTTGGGTTAGTGTGAACCTTTTCGCCATTGTCAATGCTTCTCGAGACCTCCCGAGAAAAATTGATTCCTCTGGTTCTCTCACACAATCGCTCCACCTCTTGCACAGCACTTCTCAAGACTTGGATAAAAGTAAAAGGCATGAGCCGCAATGGGCGAGATGTGCCGTTGGGAGTCGAACATTCTATTGGGGAATTGCGAAACTTGGCACAGTATGGCCTTCTGTCTCTGGTTTTGAAGCCTCCTCCTTGGTTCTCCTATCTGCCACACCATTTCGAATACTATCGTTGGAACATTTGACTAGATGAAGCAGTTCGGACCAGCTCTAGTACCAGGAAGGAAAAGTCCGGATGTGTGAAATTGTCGAGCTTCAACACCTTCAGGTGCGTCCACCTTTCGCTCCGGGTCTAGGAATATGGATATGAAATGCATTGGCAAGGGAAACTGCTTCGAACTTTGCGATTCTCTCCAAGGACATGAATGGTTGTTCGCATGCTATACAAACGAGGTTCTCAAACCGCCCGCCGAGAACCAGAACCATGAAAGATGTACAAGCATATCTCGTCGCAGTTACCAAGTCCCAGAACAATAATTCCTTCCAGTATGAACAGACAAGTTGGGTTCGGAAGCTAAGTGTCGTGTTTTTGTCTCTCCTTTCGCCTAAGGTGCACAATTGATCCCCGCACCACCATCAACAAACTTCCAGAACTTGAGATTAAACAGGGACCATCATTTAGAGGAATGTTTTGACGGCCATGAAACCACTTTTGGATAGCATTATGCTTCAGGAGTGAAGCTTCCTTTCGCCCCAAACTCGCTCCTGAGTCAAACACAAAATACAGGAGGATCAAAGCTTAGCAAATCATGATGCCAAGCTTTATAAAGCTCTCTTGATGGTACTGAGTCTGTCATCACTCTATTCCAAGGCTGTTTGAAGTACTTCTTATTCAATATGAAAGTGTTTTGTGTTCAACACTCATCGGCGACCACACAGCCTCAACACTTTATCTTGACAAAACTCGGATGTTCTCGGTCAGCGCAGCTAATGGCTCCAAGAATATGTGATTCTACTCTAGATTAGCCTATCAAATCTACAGCCGTGGATGTACTAATCGATTCGGTGCAATTGACAGTTCAGTGAGTTCTGATTCTCTAAATTTTGTGATAATATAATATGCTAACTATGGTGAGCATCCCAAAGATCCACGCCTGTATTCGCCTTCTAATAATACAGGTAGCTAGGCAAGTTTACAACAAAGATACTGCGAGGAACGAGGTAAAAACTCTGCCAAGCGCCACATGGCAATTCCCGGTAGGTACTTTCGTGGAAAAGGGATACATCAATAACGGTGATCATGTATGATGTTGCCCAAACTCATGATTTGCTAAGGGCTAAATTAGCGAGCGACCTTATTCAATTCCCTCTTTTTACTGCGCCTGTTCTCGGGGGTAAGACTTCGATAGCTTAAGTACATTGCCTACTTCTTTATGCTGGTGACTGATCCGATCTATCGATCTCTGACAGTCTATGACAGACAACTAGGCGAGTCCGGAAACTTGTTGACTTTGGCTTAAATCTACCTTTTGGGCCTAAAGAATATCTCTTTCGTCCAAGATCTTTGATTCTAAACACTAAATAATTGGCTATATCACCATTGCCTTGCTGCTGGTACTGGTATCTTCTGCATGGTCCCTCACTAATTATTCAATAGCGAAAAGCAACAACTACTCTTGGCAAAAACTCGAAAAAGTACTTGACCATTTCACTTGGATCCTAGCCCTTGTTAACGGAATTCTGTGAGTTACTCTCCTGGATAAATCACAGACACAACTGACGGGAATAGGTTATCAAAACTTGCCGATCTGAAGGCATGTACATATATTGCACATGGACCCTGTATTATTGCTATATTCACTGCTATGATCCCAATTGCTGATCCTGATCAAGAGGTGGTAAAAGTGGAGATAGTACGCTAAGACAATTTCATCTGATACTGGGCCAGCAAATTGATTGCTGGATTGGCAAAGCAAGACAGTGAGGGGATGTTGTTTGGTTTTACCTTATTTCTCCCTATTAGGAAAGGACACGGAATTGATCGTGTGTGCAGAGTAGTAGGGGCCTTGCATGATGATCTGCGTTATTAAGCCGTGTCATTCTTTAAGTAGATTGACGAATTACCTTGTTTAACTTGTGTTGGCACTTCACACATCCACGTTTTCCTTAATCTTTCCCTCTCTCTATCTTGCATCGCCTAGAACATATCACTTCATGAATACCCCGAGATTTCCCTATTAATTGCAAGGGGCCATGAAGCTTGTATACTATGGCAGAGTGTTTTGCAAGTCCACTTTGTACTCTCCGACTATTAACAAGATGATGCGTTTTTAAGTCTAATGTTGATGTTGATGAAGATTGTAGGTGTTTTATTAACGGATTATTGCCGCCTGAGCGCCTTAGGATCCGTAGGGCATTGAAAATAGGTGATGAATGAACTTGGTTGAGTCATTCCGACAAGCAGTAACTTAAGTGAATGAATAGGATCGGGCAAGTAGACGAGTAACCGAGATGGATCAGGATGAGTCAAGACAACGCCTATATAAAATCATCATCAACGCCGACCTGCAAGGACTATCGAGATATGAATCTGTGCCACTACACGGATCTAGGGTGCTGCAGAATCCCGTGGAAGGAGATCAAAGACACAGATGTCTTTTGCTGCATGGCAAGGATATAATCATGCTTGAAAAGAAAGCTCTACCTTGGAAAGTCAAGTTTTCTTTAGTCGGGAAGCTTGAAAAACTATGCTGTCAACTACAGCTATCGCCACTGTCGCAGAATATAAACTTAAATGACAATGGGGTTTCGTCTTATACATGGTTCGTAGCATTGTGCTAAATGCCAATCTTTATTAGGACAATGTCCCACTTTGTTCTTAGTATAAGACTAGGCTAGCTCAGGCTTGAGAGGGCATCTTGCAGTAGTGCATACACTATGAGGATCACTTGGTTAAGCCGGAAATGGTGCAAGGTATTCGAAATATTTCAACATAATGAAATGCAGGTATAAGTGCCATTATACAGTAGACAGTGGCTTCCAGCCTCGATAACTGGAGCATCTCTCGATTATACATATTTTGACTCTCGACTCAACATCCGGTACTCCTCCCTTCCAACCCCTATTAACCATCCTATCCCATCCTGTCCACCCCTCTCATCTCACTTTTATGGTACAGAAGAAGCAAGACTATACCACCCAGCCTGTTCGCTCCCTTTAACATAAACACACATTAAGTTTTCCCCCAATACAATAATATGATCGTATGCTATCCAAGGTGTAAACTCCACCGTCTTTCTTTGGCTATAATCGCAGTCCAAACAATCGCTAAGATGCACACAAACAAATACAAACATAAGAGCGCAAAATTTTGAGCTAGAGAGCATTAATTCGCAGGTGTTGGCCCTCTCAATGCAGAAGGGCCTTGAAAACTTCGCTCTGAAGGAGGGACAGCCTGCATTTCCATATTCAAACCACCACCTTGTACCTCTTTGACAAGAGGAGCAGTGCGCTTTCCTTTTCTCTCTCCAAATCGCTGATCGCCTTCTTCGTACTTGGCCTTGAATCGGTAATACGTTGGTGGTCGAGGTCTCCAGAGAACAACAGCCCAGTTCTTGATGATGTTGCCCTGGGTAAAGGGCCGATGGCGATCTTTCTTGAGGAATTTGTGAGAGTTGAGATATTCTCTTGTTGTTTCGCCACGACCCATGAGGAAGAGGTGGTACCCCATCAGTGCTGCAGGATAGGGGAAGCCGAGAAATCCGTAGACGACCATTGCGAAGGGAACTCGGAAATGGTTGATGGCAGCCCCGAAGGAAATATTCTTTTGATTCATGTAGACTAGAATCTGGGCAAGGCTTGCACCAAAGAGGTAAAGACCAAGAAGGGTGGTGAAGGAGACAAAAGTGAAGAAGTAGCGGTAATTGCGTCGTCCAACGCAGTTGTTAAGCCACACACAATGATGATCTTGAGTTTCGATACAATTGTCGCATATTCGACAGTGGTGACCTCTCGGAGGGCGCCAAATGTTACAAGTCTTGCAATACTTGGTTGGCACTTCCATAGCAGCAGTCTTAGACTGTGCAGACTTGATCATAGTCCAGTCGTTCATAGGAGGAGCTAATCGAAGAGGGTCTTCGTTCTCATCAGGAGGCGGCATTGGGTGGAGATTGCGGGGTAAAATCTGGCATTGTCAGTATGCGGAATAAGTGATTATCTGGTGGATTTCGCGCCGACTTACCCCTGGATCAGTAACCGAAGCGTGGAAAAAAGAAGATATACATATGTAAAACAAGTAGGCAAACACAATGGGTATCGCTGGAGAAATATTGTGCCATAACCATGACGCTGAAAACACAAAGAAAAGAACTGCTGGAATGACGACCAAGACACCAGTCGCTATGTTGATTGGTCGGTGTCTTGTATTCTGTAATCGGCCTCCCCAGAGAAATACGGTGTTTCCGGTGAAATACTCGTGATTGTTCCCCAGCTTTTGCTTAGGAGCAGTTTTCGGTGGATCGACTGGTGTCAACCCCGGCGAAGACGCAACTGAAGGTAACTTTTCCCGGCCTTGTGTACTTCGATTTGGACTATGAGGTGCAACGTCGCCTCGGGTGGGGAGTAAGAAGCTAGAACGGAATGATCGTGGGGATTTCGATGGGGTTGGAAGTCCACCTCCATTCTTATAACTTTTGTCAATGTTCAGGCTAAGGCCTTTGGTGTTCGCGGGGTTTCGTTGGAGGGGTCGTACGCTTTCGGAGAGACTGCCAGTTGGATGATGGCCTTGAGTTGGACTGGTGTTAGCAGTCACTCTTTCCATTGCTTCCTGCTCTGTCATCTCAGTGCCTCGTGAAGGTGGAGGTGGTCCATCCGGATCAGGACTGACAGTCTGCCTGGCAGTTTGGTTCGAGTTAACACTTTGCCTGATACTGCTGCCACCCTCCGCTGAGCTGTCCTCACTCATGACCTTTTGGCCCACAGGTGTCGGTCGAGATCCTCGCTGTGCTTGTAGCCGTTGGGAACTCATCGGACGGAAGAAAGCAAGGGACGTAAGGGAAGGTACATGAGTTCGACTTGTTGAACTCTGTGGCCTGGTAGTTGATCCGGAGACACTACCAAGGGCACTCATTCGGCTTGCAGAATTCTGAGCGGCATGTCCTCTTCGAGTTGGAGGGGCCTGGGACCATGCGCCTCGATGCGACGAGACTCCGGTGACTCCAGTGTTCGGTCTCGAGGCGTTCGTCTGCATACTGCGTCTTTGCGCCGGAGTTTGGGCCGTAGATTGGGTTGCTGGATCTGCCGTTTGCTCTCCTCCATCGTCTGAGGCAATATCGGTCATTCGAGAGGACAAGATGCTTCCTGCATCACCAGCCTCAGAGTGTGCGCCATGGGGATTAGAGGAGTCATCCACGTTCGAGGGAGGCGCATTTGTGTCTTGAGAAGCCATCGCGGCGGTGGAAGGGTCCTCCTTCTATTCTTTCTATCTCATAACATCCCTCGGACCCTGATTTGACACGCAAAACTACTCGAAGCAGAAGTGTATGAAGATAAGGTTCGTGTTGTATTAGCGTGTCGAAGTCGGAAATTTGATCTGGCACGATGGGCACCACCTGGGAATAGTAGAAGAAGAAGAAGCTGAAGTGATGAAAAGAAGTAAAGAACAGGTATCAGTCGATGTGCAAGGAGTGTATGAAGGGCGGACTTTGAGCTGGTTCTGAAGTTGTCGAGGTGTGCAAGAAATGTCTCCCAGGGGCGTCAAAGAGTCCATGCGCTGCATCGATCACGGTCACTTCTGGATTCGGCGTGGGGACCAGGGTCGGAGAAGGTCGTAAGATTACGAAGTACAGTACAAGCCTGGAGGCGCGTAAATTGCGCATAAATTGCACAATATGGCAGAGGCACAGGAGGAAACACTTAGGACGTTTCTTGTGTGATAGTCTTCGAGATCATGCAGGTACAGAAGGGGTTCACCCAAGCGGTGTTTTATGAGCCGGACTGATCATGAGAGAACGGTCGTCGAAGCTTCCTTCTTGTATATGCCATGTATTATCGACCCCCCCGCTATAGTTGCTGACCAAGAGTTGCACTGTACATTTATCCTCTGGTCCTCCAGGAGGGAACTCCTTGTGTCTGTCATTGGCAGCCAGCTGAGATGCTGAGGTCGCTAGGTACAGTACATGCACGCTCCTTTTCAGAAGCACGGGTGGATTTAATTACTGTGCGTCGGTGCGAGCACCGAGCAGTTCTCGTTCTCGATGTCCCTTACCTCGTTACGTCCCTTGAGCAGGCCAGGCCAGCTGCAGCTGCATGTGGGTGGAAGTCGTCTCCCTTGGGCCTTGGGCCTCGCCGCCTCGAGAACTGAGCAGGGTACGGGGCAGCACGGGGGACCTCTGATGGCATGGCTTTTTGCACGTGACCGTAGTGTCAAGCAATGGAACCGAGCAGCCCTAAATGTCGAACCACTTTCCCAAGAGCTCTTTACCACTCGACAACAATAGTCAATTCAACCCAAGATGAGACCAACATTCGGAAGACTTGCTGCGGCAGCTAAGAGCTCAGAGAGCCATGTCCTGAACAAGGGCGCCAAGCGGGATCCCGAACTCTACGTATGCCACCTCGATCGGAACATTCAACTACACTCGATACCCCACCTAGCTCCTCGCACCTTTTTCGTGAACGCTCTGAAGCTCAATTGCTAACCTGGCATCTCTTTCCAGGTTCTTCTCGCTGTCATGTCTGGTGCTTTCGGCTTGGCAGGATTTTACTTTGGTAATATCGACCCATTTCGAGCACAACTCCCTGGATTCAATTGACCTTGATACAGGCCGCAAGCCAACATCCGCAACATCCGAAACGAAAGTCAATGTGGCTGCTGGAAGTATGCCATGGCAAGTTGAGAGTTCCAAGGGCGACTCTGCTCGGGAGCACTTCAAATACCGTACGTTGAAGGAACAATCATTCGTCCATTTTTTATATTGCGCTCTTTATGGATAGAAGTCTTGGAAACCTCAGCTTTGGTGCCCAGATAATCCTGTGGATTCACGTTCATATAATCCTGTTTTCTTCCCAGTACGAAATCAATTGCTGACTTTATCTCTTCCCCAGAATATCACCCAGGCGGTGATCCGAAGAACCCACCCAAAGATGCCCCTAGCGCCCTCCATAGCGTAATTGTTCCTAATGTCAACCTGCCAAAGGTAAGGGATAAATTTTCAAATCTAAACGTCGGGCCGGAGCTCTCGGGATCATATTGCAGGAATGTTGTGGAATTACAAGCTATTCTGCCAATGCCATATATATACATCAAAAACGATGCTGATATTACGTATAGGAACTCCACGAGAAGTACAACAAGTGGGGCAAGGACGGTTACTAGGAGACAATAGACCAGGAGGTGTTTAATCAAGCATGGGAAAGCGGCTAGAAGGGCTGTATTGTAGATAAGGGTAAACTCGAAACTACGTTCCTGGGCAAATGCTCGTGTAGTGGTTATTAGAGTTCTTTCTGTTTTCGTCATTTCTACGCTCTATATCGTGTTCTGTAAGTGTAAATCGTACCACGCTCCAGGCAAGGTAAAGATTGATGCTCTGTACCGATTTCTGCCTATCCAACGACTAGCTATGATTATGGATCTAGCAGATTACTGAACATATCTGTAGCATGTAATAACACTATCAATCAATTGCAGTTCTTTGATTCTATTGAGAACTTTCCCGGCCCTTCATGGCCGTGTCTTATCATTTCAGCCTCGTCTCCCAGATCCCTACTACACTAACCGAATGCAGATAACTGTTCTATTTTTGTAGCTTTCGTGGAAGTCTGTTCGGCCCACAAACATTTTCTAGAGTAGAAATTCTCGCAGTGCAAATGGTCAAGATATGTAAATCTCCTTGACAGAATCCATAAGGCTGTTGTTGCAAAAATTCTATATTTGGATCAGAGCTCCTGCTGCAGCTCCATCAGGGTCCGTCGGCTTCATGAAGCCAGATTTCTTAGCCGCAATGACAAAAGGGATACGCGACCTTTTTTATCTCCCATCCCCTACCTCCAGCGGGCGGCCCACGACAACCAATCCCTCCAGTCTTTCAACTTCAATGCCACACTTTTAATTATTGTCGCGACTTCTTCTTTACTTTCTTTCAAGGACTGCAACAATTGCTCGAGGACCTGGGGAAAATCCATTGACGCGTGGGCTGTGAAAGCTCAACATCAGGCTAGCCTCACCAGCATCTGACATCCAACATCTTTGCAAACATGGCCAGACCGAACAAATCCGCCAAAGGGCCATCTCCAGAGCCTGTGCGGAGTCCCCAATCCCAGAAGATCGTCGCAAAGCCCACAGACTACACATCAGAAGGAGTTGAAGACCATGACATCTTCCTCCTACCTGGCACTGATTATCAGGTCATGATCTTGGCTACAGTCATGGCAGCAGTTGTCAGACTATTCAGGATATACCAGCCCAGCAGTGTTGTCTTCGATGAGGTCCAGTACGTTGCATTCGTGTCTTAGGCATGTCATAAGCTAATTCTAGACAGCTTCGGTGGCTTCGCATCAAAATATATTAAGGGCAAATTCTTCATGGACGTTCACCCACCTCTCGCCAAGTTACTTCTTACTCTTGCCGGATGGTTAGCTGGATTCGATGGAGAATTCGACTTCAAGGATATTGGAAAGGATTACCTCGAGCCCGGTGTACCATACGTGGCCATGAGACTGCTCCCAGCTATCTGCGGTGTTCTTTTGGTTCCTACAATGTTTTTGACTTTGAAGGCTATTGGATGCAGAACAACCACTGCATTCATGGGTGCCTGCCTCATCATTTTTGGTAAGGATTTATGCTGCTATTTTCAGGGCTCAGTGGCTAACCCTTCCCAGAAAATGGTCTTCTTACGCAAGCACGATTGATTCTTCTCGACTCTCCCCTTATGATTATGACCGCATTCACTGCACTGGCTTTCATATCCTTCACGAACCAACATGAGCAAGGCCCCTCAAAGGCGTTCGAGCCGACTTGGTGGTTTTGGCTTGCTATGACCGGTCTTGGGCTGGGAGCTACTGTCAGTGTAAAATGGGTCGGTTTATTCACAATTGCCTGGGTTGGAAGCTTAACTGTTCTACAACTCTGGATTCTATTAGGAGATGTCAAAACGGTCACTCCCGTAAGTTTTTGCGTAATTCTAAAAAATCTCATGCTAATCAATATAGCGCATTTTTACCAAACACCTAGTAGCCAGAATTTTCTGCCTTATTGTCATCCCTGTCTCGTTCTATATGGCTATGTTCGGTATCCATTTTATCTGCCTTGTGAATCCTGGTGATGGAGACGGTTTCATGAGCTCTGAATTCCAAGCTACACTCAATTCCAAGGCCATGCAGGATGTCCCAGTTGACGTTGCATTTGGCAGTCGTGTCAGCATCCGTCACCACAACACTCAAGGAGGTTATCTCCATTCCCACAACCTTATGTATCCTACTGGAAGCAAGCAGCAACAGATCACTCTTTATCCGCACAAGGATGAGAACAATGTCTGGCTTCTCGAGAACATGACACAACCTTTGGATGTCAACGGTGAACCAATCAACGGTTCGCTTGCTTGGGATGCCATAACGCCTCCGACTTATATCAAAGATGGCGACACTATCAAGCTCTACCACCTGACTACTAGCCGCCGTCTCCACTCACACGACGTTCGACCTCCAGTCACTGAGGCCGACTGGCAAAACGAAGTCTCTGCGTACGGTTATGAAGGATTCGAAGGTGACGCCAATGATTATTTCCGAGTCGAAATCATCAAGAAGATGTCAGATGGTGAAGAAGCCAAGAACCGTGTCCGCACGATTCAGACCAAATTCAAGCTTGTTCATGTCATGACTGGCTGTGTTCTCTTCTCGCACAAGGTTAAACTTCCTGAATGGGCATCGGAGCAACAAGAGGTCACATGTGCCAAGGGTGGAACTCTCCCCAACAGCGTTTGGTATGTGGAGCAAAATGAGCATCCTCAACTCGGTGAGGGTGCAGAGAAGGTCAACTATAGGAACCCTGGCTTCTTTGGCAAATTCTGGGAGCTGCAGAAGGTTATGTGGAACACTAATGCCGGACTTGTGGAGTCGCATGCTTGGGATTCTCGTCCTCCTTCCTGGCCTATTCTCAAGCGCGGCATCAACTTCTGGGGCAAGGACAACCGTCAAATATACCTCATCGGAAACCCGATTATCTGGTGGTCCTCTTCCTTGGCAATTGTCATTTACGTGATCTTCAAGGGCCTGGCCGTACTCCGCTGGCAACGCAGCTGCAACGACTACAGCAACCCAATTTTCAAGCGCTTTGACTACGAAGTAGGCACAATGGTACTCGGCTGGGCATTCCATTACTTCCCATTCTACCTCATGCAACGTCAGCTGTTCCTGCACCACTACTTCCCAGCCCTCTACTTCGCAGTCATGGCTCTATGCCACATCTACGATTTCATTACTGCCCGCATTCCAGGAATTGGTCTCCGAGAGCATCCTTTGTTCGGACGTCTCGGGGCTATAATCTTTGTTTCATTGAGTGTGGTTGCTTTTGCCCTGTACTCTCCCCTCGCATATGGAAATCCATGGACCCAGTCAGCTTGCAACAAGGTCAAGCTTTTCGATTCCTGGGACTGGGACTGCAATACATTCCTTACCGAGGTAAATTCATCTCATATCCCCGAACGCGTCCTACCGAGTCGTGGCCGCAGGGATTAGAAACTAACCTTAGTAGTATTCCCAATACTCTACTCAGTCTATCCACGCAAACGCCGAAGTCCACAAGACCGATTCACCGCTGATCCCAACCGATGCTGCTGTTCCACCTCCACCTCCACCACCCCCTGCTGGTGAGCAGAAGCCAATCGTGGAAGAAAACAGAGCTGGCATTTCCGAAGCGCCACCCATTGTTTCGCCTCCACCAGCCGGTATGGCCCAAAGCGTTGTTTCTCGTGAAGAGAAGGTCGAGTACAGGGATCAGGATGGCAACCTCCTGAGTCCAGAGCAGGTGAAGGAGCTCGAAGGAAAAGTCAGCTTCAAGACCCGTTACGAAACTCGCACTCGTCTGGTTGATGCCCAAGGCAATGAGATCAACCCACCACAGGAGGCTGGAGGTGTGGCGCCTCCCCATCCGGACGTTGAGGGAGTTGACTCTTCAACTATCGGCAAGCCAGAACCAGAGTCTCAAGGAGAGCCCGCCGCCCAAAAAGAGGTCAAGGCTGATGAGAGCAAGGAGGAAAGCATTGCGAAGTCCGATGCAAGTGCTGCTAAGCCAGCGAGCGAGGGTAACGAGGCAACAGCTAACTAAAACATTTCATTTGTATGGTAGGAGTGGGCGATCGGATTTGGGACTTTGAAAACCTCGCCTTTGTATACTAGGATGCATAAGACGCGTCTCAATATAATATGATGGATTTACGGTCTAGTAAATCTCTCAACTTCATACGAACGCGCTGGAACGTTGCTAAATAGTAAGATTACTATAACATAATGATTGTATATTTCAAGCCTATCGTTCCAAGGTAAGAGCCTTCAGACTTAATTGCGATGATTGTCAGTCTTGCACTATCATAACTCCGTCGACACATCTTATAGTCAAGGTTGATGAGCAGTGAAGTTGATACCCTTGAGACTATGGCTTTCACAAAAGTTCTCTTAAGTTACTTCCTTGTGCTATTTTCAACTTGATGCTATCGAGCTTCCCTGTTCGTTCTAGGCCCTCGACAAAATGTCATAGGCCCGACCAACAGTCAACATTGCCTACAAATGTACGTGGTAGGATATAAGATCAATCGACCCGAATTCTTGTCATGCGTCTTGCGGATCGAGCCAAATCGATATTTTCCTGTGCTCCAAGGACGGCGTAAGCATTAGCTATCTCCTGAAGAGACTATATTACTTCTGGCTAATTTCATGATGCTGTTGATTCTCTCGGATACACATCTTCACGAACAAGATCTTAGTTGCTCATCAATGCAAAAGTCCGCCTGAGAGGTTAAACTAATGCCGATATCTTCTTAGAAGAGTGAATACTCTAGATTCCCGAAACGCTGCCGTTGCTTCTAAAATTTCATTATACATATATACTCCGAGCTCTTCAACGCCGTTCAACAGAGAAATCTTAAGTGCTGCAAGGCATCAAGTTACCACCCTTCCACAATCGTTGTTTTCAAGTGGAGGCCGCCAACCATGCGTGCCGTGATACCCCATGCGATATTGATGTCTGCCTTCTCACCATGGGACGGCTTGATGTCGAAACTGCCAATGAGCTGCGCCAAAAGGGCTTTATTTTCCGCAATCGCGAATCCTATCAATAGTCAGTAAACGTCGCCGGACTTTCTATTGCTAGTTTCTCACCTCTGCCAATACAACTCCTTGTTCCGTGGCCAAAAGTAATGAAAGCCAAACTCTCCTTCGCTCCGCCATTGGTCTTATCCTTTAGCCATCTATCAGGGTTGAACTCTCTTGCATCCTCTCCCCAAAGCTTCTTCGACTTATTTATTGCCCACATATGCACCTGTATTGTCGTGCCTTTTGGGAACATCGTCCCGCCAATCTCCACGGGCGACTGAGCAATCCTTCCTAAGAGTGGGACTGGGGCGTACATTCTCAGAATTTCTTTGCTGACGGCTTCTAAGTAAGGGAGCTTGTCCAGCATATCTTCTGTGACCTCAACTCCTGAGCTTGGGCTTGGAAGATATTCACGAATCTCTTCGCGGAGACGGTTTTGGATATGTGCGTATCGAGGCTGGGAGAGTAGGTAAATGCCCCATGTAACAGCAGTGGCTGAGCTATAAACCATCAGCTGTGAAAATAAAGTAATGGGAGGAATGCATTTACGTTTCATGTCCAGCACCAAGCAATGTTTTAGATTGATCAACTAGATTCTCAACACTGAAAGCGCCGTTTTCCATAGCAGCAGAAATGATATCTTGATGCACAATTTTTGTCTTCGCTGCGTCTTTGGACATACCACTCTGACGGTCAGCAATGAAGTCTCTAATCCATTTTGTCACAACTTGAACACCTTCTCGCAGGCGTTTAGCATTCTCAGTAGGAAGCAGATTGACAAGGGTTGGATGGGTGAGCAATGACAAAATAAAAATCTTCTGTGAATTTTCGTTCGGCACGAATGCAGCCCGGTATTCAGTATTCAGATCAGTGTCGGGATGCGAGAGCGCATGAAAATCTGAACCAAAGCCAGCCTTGCTGATGATGTCGAGCGATACCCGACCAGCCCAGTCGTCGATGTCAATAATCGTTGACGAGTCCTTCGGAGACTTGGTTTGAATTTGCTGCTTCATAAGAGTGGTCATCTCGGTAGCCTTTGCCCAGAACAGTGGATATAGGTTCTTGATGACCTTGAAGTTGAATGCTGGTAAGAGATGTTTCCTTTGATACTTGCAATTTATTAGATGCGACTTTCAAAGCGAATATCCGTAGGATCTTACCTTGTGATCTTTACCCTCCGCAACCACAAGGCCATTCCCGAGGATACTCTCCAGGATCTTTTTCACTTTAGTTCGCTTGGTGAAGTGGTCGTGTTTGACGCCGAGGAATTCCGCCACGAGCTTAGGCTCAGTGATTGTGATGACCTCGGTGTTGAACATATCAAGAAATCGTATAAATCCATTATTCGGGATTGTGTCCATGAACTCGAGAACCTCATCGGCATTATGCGGTTTGATGAATCGCTTCAGGCCAGTCCCCTGTCATCATTGTCAGAATAAGGCTGCTGGCTACTTTGAACACGCCTCACATACGGGTGCTGATGGAAGATTGAGCAAAGGACTGAAGTAAATTGGCTTCAAGAAAATCGACCACAGAACATTGAGCGGGATAAATATACTAAGTGTCAAAAGCGCCGCGCTGGTGATTGAGAGCGGCGTTGCCATAAAATGACCCGAGAGAAAAGTGATAGCACCAGCCAGGGCCAGTATCACAAGCGTCGACATCTCACCGTTGACGATATCGCTGGACTGTTTTTAAAGCAGTGTACGATACAATAAAGCATAGCAAGAAAGCATCAGAAGAAAAGCATCTCAAGAACAGAGCAGTTTGCGCGCTTCTTATACGAGACAATAATGAGCAACGGTGGGAAGACTGGCCGCTCACGCCGAGGCTCGCATTTTGCACGTAACGAATACCATATTTGGTTTGCTCGGCTGCAGCACAACATGGATGCCAGAATACATCAGACGCGATCTCACGGCTGACATCAGCCGGGTATGCCATTCAAGTGCCCGATTGTTGCAGTAATCCAGGGGCAATTGCTTTCACCCGCACGCAACCACTCAGACGGGTCGCGGGATGCATGATGCGACGATAGGGTATCGAAGTTGGGACTGCTTTTCCGGAGGAGAGACGGAGACGGAGACGGCGTCGGTCACAGTCGGCCGCGGGAGGTGGCAGCGTGTTGACAGGAAGGCGGTTTGAGAAGAAGGTTACCTAGTCGGGACGCATCTGACAAGAGTCATGACTTATATTGCCGCTCAGGCAAAGGCCGAAATGGTGCTGTATCGATATAGAAGTGCATCTTTCTACAAAATAGATACTACCTACTGAGGTAAGTTCCTTTGTAATGCGCCAAGCTTCGAAGGAGCAATAAAATATTAATTGCACACCCTTGAGTCTATAGGTACAGGCAGATTCCGGACCAGTGACTGGCTGGTTAGTAGTTACAGTAGCGAACAATCTAGAGCGCCCGCAACCTCGATCTTAAATTCCTTCCGCTCACAAACACTCTTCGGCTTTGCACCTTCAACAGAAGCAGTTCAAATAGTATCTCCGCGATACTACGATTCATACGGAGTATTGTGAAAGTCACCATCTGATAGCAGCCAGTGTGCTCCGCGTAAGTCCCAAGGGCCAAGAGGAAGAGGAGGCCTCTCTCAAGCAATCGGCTCAAATGCTGGCCCGTTTTTCCGCTTTATTCTTCGCTCTATCACAGGTGCATTGTCTTTCGCAACGCGGAGTTGTTATTAGTCAAGCGACATCCTAACTCATGCATGGAATGCTTAATATAGCATAGAGAGGTTGATGAAGTCTCAACATAGAATATTTAAGTCCGATAAAGATAGACGATTACGATCAGGATCTCCGCAAATTCGTTCCTGCTGCTGTCCGGGTTCGGTTTTTTCGCTATTCTCCTTCGTCCCTGACCGACACAGCACGTTTAATTGGCTGAGATCTCCGGCTAGGACCAAGATTAGTGCTGACGAATTTGATTAACCTGACTACTTCCTTCACCGACTTGGATCACAGTTTACGAACAGAAGAGAGCACAAAGTATTAAAGGGCCATCAAGGCGCCTCTCAAGTGATGTAAGTACACGGAAAGCATTTCAAATGGATCTTCAATTTACCATTCCGCAAGAATTCCAACATGCCGTTCGATACGTCAAAGCCCAGGATCAACGGTCTGACCATGAAATCCTCGACTCTCTAGCAAAACATGTTCCCGCCGACTCAGAGAAGAACATCTGGACATTCTGGCATTCTGGGGTCCGCTCAATGCCAAGCTGGTGTCAACGCAATCTCGTGAACTGGGTTCGGCTATGTGGCCCTTCCTGGTCTCTTCGTGTGCTCGATAATGTCCCCGGTTCACTAAACAATGCCCTCAAATGGGTCCCAACAAACTTGCTACCACAGACTTTCCTTAACGGTACGATGGAGGGGCCATACACTGGGCCGCACAGCGCAGACTTTCTGCGTGGAGCGTGTCTCTACCTATATGGCGGGGTTTGGATGGATGTCGGTATCATTCTTATTCGTGATCTTGATAGAATATGCTGGCGGCAACTAGAAGATCCTGTGTCACCATTCCAGATCTCGGTTCCGTGGATGTTTGGACCACATATGGCCAATCACTTTATTGCCAGTCGAAAGGGAGATCCGTTCATAAAGCGCTGGTAAGTTTCTCAATACTTGATTTTGAGCGTGAATAGGAAACAGGTAGTTAATGTGACACACACCAACCTAATTACTTTCAATTAGAGTTCTCCTTGGACATTTATACCCGCTTTTCTTGCGGCACGTGCTGACTCTGAAAGGCATGACCTGTTTATCTACCTCTGGAAGAATCAGAAGAATTGCGATCACATTATTGAGAATCCCTTGGTTCAATTTGGCAAAGCAGTCAAGTTCGAAGACGCGGAGGCCAGAGGCTTCAAATGGGATTTCATTGTTCAACCTCACATGGTCATGGGGTATATTGGCCAGGTTCTATCTTGGGATAGACTGTGTATGCTGGAAGATCCGAACGACGGCTTCAACGGTAGAGACTACTACGCTGAGAAAATTCTGCTGTTCGATTCCTTGTCAGAGGACTGGAGTGCGGAAGATACTATCGGATTTGCGGGGCAGGACCTCTTCAATGTTTTGGCCACTAAGCTCGATGCTGACCAGGCCTCGAAGGAATATCAGATTGCGTACAAGACCATTTGGAGGATGCTGACAAATGCAAGTATGCAGAAAATCACTCACGGGAAGAATTTGACGAAGACCGAAGCCTTAGGAACGATTTGGGATAAGGAACAAAATGAAGGCAAGGATGTGGAACCGGGGACTTTTGCCAGTCTACTTCGTTATGGCACAGTTCATTTTGAGCAAACACGGGAGGAAATTGACTATGTTAAGGCTGTAAAGCCAGAGCATACTATCTCAAAGGGTCTTTTAGAACCATAGACTTAAAAATTGCAAACTGGCGCAAAAACTCCACAGCCAATGATGAACATCAAATTCCACGCTTTCGTGTTGTCTGAGGTTAAAAGGCATTTGAGCACGAATCATCCAAGTACCGTCTTTGTAAGCTTGTCGGTGAAGCAATACACGCTTTTCAAAAGATCAAATTCGCAGCCAATCAGAACTACGCGCACTTTTCATCCCGAAGATTCGAGAGGCAAGGAGCGGCGACAGGCGGTGTGCATGGCAGAACAGTGAGGCTAAACTCCATTCGTCAAGACCCCTCCAGATAATTTCTTGCGGGTTGCAAGATGCGACCAGACACTCTACGCCCGCCCATCATGCCTACTGAACTCGAGGAGGTATGTGCTCTTTTACACGTAGAAGTAATAGTGTTTGACTATATATCAGCTTGTTGATTTCATATCTCATGGAAATACTCAAATACGGCAGCTTGGTGAGTAAATTGACCATCGCAGAAGAGCAAAACTGACATCCGCCACAGCTGTCGAAAATCTTGTGCCATATTCCCTCTCCCAGCCTGCAGTATTCAAGACGAATCAGCTGCTTCCAGTGAAGGATCTGAAGCTATTAGTTCGAGATTACAAAGTCTGTCAAATCACCGCCCTCAACTCGATATTACGACTTACACCTTCCAGCAAATAGCTCGAGATGCGATCACTATCCTCATAAACCTATCCACAGAACGCGAGGTTCTAGAATACCTTGCCTCGGACAAAGAATTTATCAAGATGCTACTTGGCAGAGTAACAGTATGTCAGTCTCCTGGTTCCAACTAAATCAACGCCTACTGATGCCTCAACCCAGAATCCTTCGGAACCGAACGCAAATCTCATCTCTATGCTCCTAGCCAATCTAGCTAAACACGATAATCTAAAAGAAATTCTAACACTCGACCACCCTGCCCCAAAGGAATTGTCATCCAACAATCGAGCCGTCGACCAGCTCTTGGACCTTTTCGTGAAAGGTGCAGATGGAACCTACAACAAGGAAGCAGATTTCGACTATCTAGCCTATCTCTTTGCAGATCTTGCCAAGCACAAAGATGGCCGAAATTACTTCCTCACAAAACAAACATATGACGATGTCGTGCCTATTACGAAGCTCGCAGTCTTCACAGAGCACAAATCGAATGTAAGAAGGAAAGGCGTTGCGTCCACGATCAAGAATGTAGCATTTGAAGTAGAAGCGCACCCGTCTTTCTTGGCTGAGGACGAGATTAATATTTTACCATATTTGCTCTTGCCCATCACAGGCAACGAAGAATACGAGGAGGAAGATATGCTGGACATGCTTCCCGACCTACAATTATTACCACCGGACAAGACTCGAGATCCCGATCCTACGATTTTACAAACGCACGTGGAGACACTGATGTTGCTGACCACGACAAGAGAAGGAAGGGATTTGATGCGGGAAATTAAGGTGTATCCTATCATTCGAGAAGCGCATCTCCAGGTTGAGAATGAAGATGTCAGAGAGGTATGTGAGAGATTGGTGCAAGTCCTTATGAGGGACGAAGAGGGAGAGGAAAAAGTTGATGCTGGGATGACTGCTTTGGAGAGGAATCCGAAGAAGCGGTTGGAGCCACCTAAGAATAACGGTGTGGCGGGTAGCTGGGCGAAGCAAGATGTGGAGGAAGAAGACGACGATGATGACGATAAGATAGTCGAGGTGTAACTCATGAGATAAATGAAAGAATACAACAAAATGTCTGTATTAGCAAGGGCATTTTAGACGTTCATTGCTGAGCTAGAGATCTAATCGCCTACGAGATTTTGCAGGAGGTCAGTGTCTTCTCTTCGTTAAAACAATCTAGCATTACTAATGTAGGAGATAGATTGTCAGAAACAGGATGATCTTAGGCGTCGTATACGAGTGTATGTCATTCAGCTCTCCTCGTTGATCAATTCTCTTGCACATTCAGTACGCACCGAAAGCCTGGAGCTTTAAAAGTAATTCATACAAATGTTTTTATGCTCAGGTTTGGTTAGCATCTTTCATTTGCAAATTTGCTTGTAAAAGGACCAATGAACCGTTCTGGTCGATCGTCCAGGCGTACGTGATTTTTCTGCTGTCTTGTCTCCCGCAGCCCTCTAAGCCATGCACCACCACTGGCGATGGGCCAGCCGAGGGAACTTTCCCTTCTCTCCAGACTTCAAGCTACTGGACATCAAGTTAGTGCTACACAGGCTGCACATTATCTTGCGTCACAAGTATATTAGTTCGAACGCTAAGTATCTCTTGTCTGCAACTCAGAAACAGAGACTCAAGTCCTTGCTGTGTTAATCTTCTGTTTTGTTGTTTCCTCCCCAATTTAAATTTGCCAAAATATTTTAGGAGCCCAAAGCACAATCTCGAAGGAAACCTCAATAACAGGCCGCGTTTGACAGTCCAATCGGTGATTGAGCCAATGGCCCAGGTTATGGAAGAATGTTCCTCTCAGATGGCTATTGACGGGGCTTTCAATTGATTTGGCCATCACAGCCTGCATTCAAGAACGCGGTGATCTTGAATTGGGGGTTCTGAACAATTTTTCCGCCAATCATCAACTCTGTTGATGTATTCTAGGAACTATAGTACCGGAATGGTTTATCCCGTTGGGAAAATTAGTTTTGCGGGGGATGGGAGGGGGATCTGCAAACTACCCCACTTACCGTATTTGATAGTCGGTCTGCATACCTAGCTTCTGTCATTGGCTCAAAACTGTTCACCTCCTCAAGTCGTGGGGACAAGTGGTCATGTTATAATTGATTCAAAGCAATTCACTATGCCAATGGTAGAAGATCAACAAGGCACGGCCATGGATTGAAGCTTGGCATGCATTCAAATTGCACGCCTATCCTCACTTATAACTTTCTAAAAGCACATCACAAATCGAACTTGGTTTCATATCGGCTTAAAATGTCGTTCTTGAAATATTATATTCTGTTGAGTGTTATAGCCGGCACACTTTCTGCTTCAGATTGCCTTCCTGCTAGAAGTCAAGCTTGTGTTATCCCGTCCAAGTACTTAGCTTCAAATGGCTCAGCTGATGACTCTCCGGCAGTTGCAGCAGCGTTCGCAAAATGCTCAAGCAATTCAGTCATAGTTTTCAGCGAGGGAGTTGATTACAACATCTTCACTCCCATCTCTGCTACGAACCTTTCTAACGTTGCAATTCAAATGCAAGGCAACCTGCATCTTCCACAAAACGTAACGGCTATCCAAAACCTCGTCAACGCCTCCAATGCCCTCACTTACTCATCAGCACTCTACTGGTTTACCTTTGCCGGCCCATCATTAGACTGGGTCGGCACCTCCAACGTCTCCAACAGCTGGATCAACTCCTACGGTCAAGCGTGGTGGGACTTAAATCCTGTAAACGGAACAGGAATCGCCAATCGTCCGCACCTTCTCTCCTTCAACACCACCAACGGATCTATTGCCCACTTGAAATCCCGCAAACCCATTGGCTGGAACGTGCAGCTACTCGGTAGCAACATAACGGTTACCGACACCATCATCGACGCCTATTCCACCAGCGGCAGTTTCCCTTTCAATACGGATGGATTCGATGTCACCGCAACCAACGTCCGTATCTACAACAGCGTGATCTTCAACGGTGACGACGCCATCGCCGTTCAGTCCGGTTCTCACAATGTCCTGTTCCAAGGCGGTTCAATAGGATATCAAACTCACGGGATGTCCATAGGATCTCTTGGTCAAAACCAAGCCTCCTTCGCCAACGTATCAAATATCCATTTTGATGATATTACAGTCATTAATGGTGTCTATGCCGCAAGATTCAAATCTTGGATAGGCGGCCAGGGATTAGCGAAGAATATCACCTGGTCAAATATAAGGACTTACAATGTCACGTTCCCCATCTTCGTCACGCAAACGTATATCAATCAAGGCAGTACGCAGACACAGCTTGAGAATGGCTCTGTCAGTGGGCGGCCTAATAATGCGACCGTGGTGATGCAGGATTTTACGTGGGCGAACTTTACCGGGACGATTAACACGTTTGCGCCGGGAGATGGAAGCTGTGTCACTGATCCATGTTGGTACAATGTGGGGTTGCCGAACCTGAAGCATACGGAGGCAGTGGTGGTGGAATGCAATACGAACAGTAGTTGTCAGAATTTTGCTACAGAGAATGTGCAAATTGTACCGCAGGATTTGAGTGTACCAACGGTAGTTTGTCTCAATGCCACCGCTGAGTTGAATCCGAGGTTAGGGTTTAACTGTGCGAATGGGACATTTGTACCTACTTAGTGCTGTGGGGAAAAAGTAGGGAGTTATAAATAGATGAAGAATTAACTCATAATAGACTCGATAAGTTCCGATGGATGTCTTCGGGGCTGACTGTGGCATGCTTTCACGTCTATGGCAGCACATTCTCTGAGGACTGCAATTGCCTAAAGGCAAAGGTTCTCCTCTCCTAGAAAGGCTATTATGCGTCAAGATGAGTTGATGATTGTTGAAAAAGAAGGGAAGTTCGTATTACCAAGAATCTCGGCCCTCAAGCTGCGGGCTACTTCGCATAGCAAAAAGGGGTTAAGCGAGATTCAATTAGGGGCTTGGTTCGGTCTCCATTTATTTGCGACGAACGGCCTTTGTTTTCCTTCTCCTCTACAGTCCTTCAACTCATCTATACTTCGAACCTGGATGTTCCTCTCACAATCAAGATTTTCCCCATCCGCTAAATACTAAGACGAGATGAAATAAGTCATGGAGTTGCTTGGATTCATTGAGATTATGTAGAAAGCCATCTCGTTTTCACGTAGACCGACAACATCGCTGGCTCTCCAGGCTTAGCATCATACCCAATGCTCCCAACGGGCCTAATGAACAGCGCAACTAACGCCCCTTCTCTAATTTGAGGATAATGATGCGTCCCTGTCCCAGGACTCGTCCAGCCACCTCCCTGCCACTACTGCATACCTTTCAACCGGACTCCTTCATCCCACGACGCAACACAATTAATCTCTCCATAGAGATGAACATGATATCAGCCAGAATATTCTTCCTTGCAATCCAATTAACGGTCGTGATGCTGAAATGCCGAGTTTCTGCAGACGGGAGCAAGATTTCTGGAACATCAGTACTTAAGACCATCTGAGCTAAGCAGTTGCAATCCAAATTTCGTTGAGTCCGATGCGAATGAAGTTACACATTGTGTCGTAGCGGAAGTGGAAGGTCTCGGGTCCATACTCTCTGTTGAGCTTTCCTTCAAGAGCTTTACCTGGGGTGCTGTGGGATGTTAATAACGGACCTAATAGGAAGACGAGGAGACTTACAGGTTACCTATCTCGCCGAAGAACTGCTGGGATGTTTAGATCAGTTTCTTAGTAGAGGAGTAGGATTTGACGTCGACTTCCATGCTCCCAGCTGCGCCCATGGTTATTTGAAGATCCGAGAGGGAGACGTACTTGGCCTTGATTGAGATCTAAGATATGAGTATGAATGCCTAGATTGAGAAGGGTTTGGTTCCTGCCTAAATACGCGCATATATATTCTAAGACATGCATTTCGATATACCAGTTTTCCGTAGCTCTAGCTAAGAAGCATCTGACTGCAGAGCCTTGTCTACCGAGCTGCACACCTCGCATCTCTTAGGTCTTCGCTTAAGTACCGTGGTCAAGGAGGGCTCATCAGCTCTGCAAATATATGTGTATTTGTCTGCTTAGCTTAATCTCCCGACATTTTCTTCTGCTCCGCAGCCTTCAGATGTAATTCATGCAAATCTCACCCTATTCGCCAAGCAAATCCATGCATGATAAAAGTAAATCTATGATCTTGAAAACACATCCCTCATAATGTTCAGCAACATGAAGCCGCCTAGTCCTTGTGATCGGCGGTGCCATCAGAACAGAAGATCATGCCCCTACCATCTACGCGCATGATGACTGTTGGCGTGTGGACATCTGCGTTGTTTGTAATGACGAATTTTTCACCTTTTTTGAGCTGACCATACTTCGTGGCGAGTTGGATACCGTGATTGTCTTTGCGGCGTGCATTCCCGTACTTCGCGAACATCACGTCCGCAAGTTGCTTCTCATCCATACAGTTTCTGCAACTGCAAGTATCCGCATTTGCAGTGGGAGGGGCGTTGAAGTGATTAAGCAACGCGCACTCGGATTGGAACGTGGCACCCGTAATATATTCAGGTGCTACCTTCCAGAACTTGACCTCAACACCCATAGCGTCAAAACACTAGAGATGGCCGCGCAGGAGACCCAGACACATCTTGAATTTGCCCATGGGAATGGTGTCAGGAAAGCCGTACTTAGTCCAGAGAAAAAGGTTCTTCACACCCTCGATCAACGCCTCGGAGCTCGTCATGATGAAAGCCTTCTTAATTCTTGGATACTGGGCGACGATATCACGAATTGTGTTACAACCTAGAGAGAAAATTAGTTTAAAGTAAGTAGAAGTGTCACACTATGGTGGGGAATGCGTACCGACGCAAGTAGTCGAAATAATTTCAGCATCAACTGACTCGTTGCTGGCGAAGCCTTGACGATTATACTGAGAATCTTCAGCGAACCAGCGTGCGCTGGCAGACTTTCCTTGAATTTGGCGACCTCCAACTTCCATCACGAGAGTGTCTCGCTCAGCGCAGCTGACACCCTTGTGGGTATGCTTGCCACCGAACTTAGGGCCAAAGTGAAGATGAGTGATTCCCATTGCTACATTCTGGCGAAGAAGCAAGGAAGGAAGACCGAGGTCATTGGCATATAGGGGGTTGTTGGTGGGATTGAAGATGCGGTCTTTGTCAAGGAAGTTTAGAGTCGCATCGGGGGTTGGCGTACCGTTGCCGTCGAGGCAGCAGGCGCATAAACGGCTTGGTGTGGACATCTTTTCTGCACCGAGCAGCATCAGCAATGGAAGACATAAGACGCGTAGTCGTGAACTATGCAAACCTTGATGATATTCAGCTTTGAGGACGCGTTGAACGACTCTGCTGGCGGTGAAATTTGCGGGAGAATGAAAGTCGCTCGCCGGGCCTAAGATGCATCAGCATTCGAAGTGAAACGCTATGTTCAGGGCATCATGAGATGCAAGAGTTCCCTCAACTTACTTCTTGTGATCGGTCCAGGTGACTGGCACGAAGAAGAATGAAATGAAGTTGTAGTAGAAATTGGTTTGGGAAATGGAAGTCAAGTTAAACATGTAGGTAAAATAAGTGGGCACCGTTTCCACCCAAACTGGTAAGAACGACAGCAGGACCCGGCATTAGCCCAGAAAATCAAAGTGTATAGAGAATCCGCTAGTTGAAAGGGAAGGATGGAAGCTTCCACATTCTCCTAGCGTTCCACGCGCATGGAATTTCCTTTCCTCTGTCTTGCGCTATCTCAGCTGAAATTTGTTTCGTATCTGAATAAGTGCTCATGCATTTCACCACAACGAGTGAAGGTGGCAAGAACACCCCCTCAGCTAAAGAGGTGCCCTATCAAAGGTGATAAAAGGCTTGGGAAGGTTTGCAAACTGCAGTGCTTCCATAGCTATCAGGGCCAGAAAGGAAGAGCAAGTCGATCGTCCTAGGTGCAGGCGTCAAGCTAAGATGAAACTATTCTGTATGTCTCGGTCTGGACAAGACGAATGCACACTTCAGCTGATTCGTTTTACGCAAACAGGGAAGCCATACTGAGGTGCATAAATGAAAGAAAGCAGTGGGTTCTAGCAAGTCACTCAATCCACACATCAGGCAGCGGCAAGGATACGGAGGCCAATAAATCGCCTGCCTTTACAAATATTTTAAAAATGCAACCTGTTATAGAATCGTGGAGCGGGGCGAACATGGAGGAGAGAAATTTGAAAGCTACTTAGTGAAAAATATTACTTAAAGCACGTAATAAATTTTTTTTTCAATAGTGTATTTCGTTAAACAATATTAAATCAATAAAAATAAATACATGGAAATGATATTACAAGATCATCAAAAGGCAAGGTTTGAGTTATAAAGCGGCTGGGATAGGAGTTTATATAAATTTCGCTCATACCTCAGGAAAGGGGCCAATATAAGGAAAGGAAGCAAGATGTGGTGATCTAGTAAATGAATACGCGTATATAAGAGCAGTAAGATTAAATACTACAGAAAAATCTGCAGGGACTTGTCAGACTATCTTTGATACTTGATACTAAGGTACGTGTGAGCAAACGCAGCCTGCACGTGACCAGCACATGCATGCTCCTCTCTTCATTTTCTCTCTGGCTAATGACAGGCGGCTCTTGAAAGATTCGCAAGCCAAAAATTAGAATGCAGACAAGACACCTTTTCACTAGGCTTGGCGAATACTGCCTTGAGTATATCACGTTTAGAGTTCTGAGATGGCGATGACAATTAGAAGATAGGTATAACAGTAAAAGACAAAAGGAGCGAACAGCACAGTAATTTGTTCTCAAATTTAATTTGGCAAGACTGATTCTTTTCAAAGGAAGTTAAAATCTCGTCGCAATCAGAGCATCTGATTTCGAATACAGTTGTGTTTGAAATACTAATTTCAATCTGTCCAGCGATAGAAGCACACAACGAATATCGCAACTCATTAGGGTCTCAGAGAAAACCCCATCTTCTCCAAGTTGCAGCATATTATTAGAGTCCGGCACCCGCTTAACATTATATTTGATGAGGACCCCGACACCCGGATGAACAGAGAGAATGTTGAAACAATTTCCCCCTCTGGTCACCTGATGTCACCTCATGCTCCATGGAAGTTTTCTCTCTTCGAGTTGTACTCCTCGACTGGAGTTTTGCACTGTTGTAGCAGTTTAGCGAACCATTGAGTGCTAAGTCTTCATAGTTGGGCATAAGTCGTTTCGTAAAGGTATCTTGAAGTGCTGAGCGTCCTACCGGTACGTCCCGTGGCATTGGTCGCCCTGTCTTATTTCTGTGTATTGTTACTCAAATGTTCCCGCTTTTTGACATATCAAAGCATTTGCCGAGAGAATCGTTGGTGGACTGCACATCATACTTTGACGACTGGCAGGATAGCTCGGCTTCCGCAGAGGGTGCTGAATCCAAGACAACAGTCCGATATCGGCTGAAGTCAATCTTTGGAAGCGCATTGGGAATTCTCTTTAATGGCATCGGGGGTGGGGCTTGATGTCTTGTCAAACCATGTCTTGTTGCTTTTATGTTGTACGGAATCATCTGAAGTCCTCAGAATCCGAGAAAAGTTGAGGCTGGGAAGTTTCTCTGTGGTGGCGCAAAGGACTTGGCGTAGCCTTCGGTACAAGTACAGTTCCGGGTCTTCCCTTCTAGAAGCGAGAACCCCGGACTACTTTCAAGATTTCACATTTACCTGCAATTGATCATATGTCAAATTATTTTTCTGTTGAAAATGATAGAAAGATCTCGAATCTGTTGATAGTCCCTAAATTGAAGAATATTAGGCTATCCTTCAATAGTATGCATCGGTTGAAGCCGTGATGCTAAATTCTACGTACGTCACAGCATCACAGTACTACAAAGCACAACACATTTTGTGCATCACGCAATCTCGGAATCCAACTTTGATGGAACAATGGCATGCATATATCTGACAATTCCTGGGTCCTCTTGAGAACTTTTCAATAATCAACTTTGGAGTTTCCGCAAGCTCTTTGCCACTCAATCATCTCATTCAAGATGAACCAAGAATTGCAAGTGGCGGTCGTCGAGGCACTTTATATGCTTCAAGCCTTCACAGCAGCAGTTGATGCTCTACAAATCGTCCAATTCTTCCTGTTTTCGAGGTTCAAAAATGCTCATAAGATTGTGTCAGCTCTCCTCTTTCCCATCCATGCATAATCTGGCTGATATCTGCAATAGCATCTACACAGTTGCCCCTATCCTCGGCTTCATCCTCCTCTTCATTGTTCTCACGCAGATTCGATTTATTGGTCGTAGTCATAAGCTGAACGTTGACTTTGAATGGCTCAAGTCAGGGATCGTGACAGCGTTGTGGCTCTGGCTGACCATTGAGAGCGGGGTGAGCAAGTGGGGAAGCGATGCACATATGGCAACTGCTTGCGTCCTATCACTTGCTTTTGTCGCGTAAGTTGTGGCTCAAGTGCAGAGGCATTGAGTACTGATTCCATGATAGTTTGGTGTTCTATTCGACGTTGGTTATGGCTGCGAATAAGCACAGAGGACACAGGGAAGGACGTGTGGTGTTGCCAGAATAGGCGAACAATACTCCTTGGCGAGTACATTCAACTGGGCCGAGGGATTCTATACGTTCTTTCAGCTGCTTTTCACTTCTGGCTGATCAGCAGCTCAGCCTTTCAAAGCGTTGCTGCAGATAAAAGAGCAACTTAGTAGGACTTACGATTTTTGGAGAGTAAGGGAGATATATTGGAGTAAACTTAGTCATGATTGCCATCATTCTTTCTGCTGCTTTGTATGTCATGCACTCTAGAACAGACACCTAGAACAACATAGATAAAGACTAATCATAATCTCGGTGTACACTGTTCGTCTCTCCTCTTGTTGGAATATCATCTTCCAAGTAGATGCAGAAGATCTGCACCCCAAAGCCCACGAAAATATCTGACGATCACTATTGCTAGTTACATATATTCCGAGAGCATACCTTGCACTACTCTGTGCTTCAGTAATCTCCTAAGTGTTCAGAACTATTCTATTGTACTACGTGTAAGTACAACTTGATCGGCAACTCGAATCCTTTTCGTTTATACGCGAGGTGTACAATGCTCTCTTCTCGGATGAATTCGTTGATTCTGCATATTTCCTGCTGACATGCTCACTCATGTTGCCCTTTTGTCGAGCGAAGCAATCCCTAGATCCAAGTTCCTTGCATTGACTGCATAAAGTCGCAAGAACAAATTCGAATTCATCTAGAGGGGCCGAAGATGTCCTGCGAATGCTTCTGGTATGGAATGAGGGTGCAGACAGAGATGCGCAAATAAATTTTAGTAATGAGCTCGAACCGTGGAGTTCATCTGTGGCTAGTGAGCGCTGGGTGAGCTTTGCGGTCGAAAGAGGGTGGTAAGCTTCGTATATCGCAATAGGATGGACGATATACCATGTTCTTCGGACCTGGATGAGATACTTCTACTTATATTTCTTAGATATGAGAACATTTTCCAATCAATTCTGCCCCATGGTGTGGATCCTGATTGATGTAATATACCTCATTTGCTACCTGGTTCGATGTTAATCTAGACTGTGTCGCCATGATGACCTTCCTCATTTATGAAAAATGGAGGCTTGATGTAAACTTGACAGCAGTCTTAAATCGGAGAAATGATAAAGGGGACATCGCTTTGCACTGGACAGTGTTGAGTCTGAACATTTAAGCCGGAATGAGGAGCGCGAAGACGTAGGCAAAACAGATGAAGAGAGCGTTGGTAGTTGGTTCACAAGGATGCCAATCGCTTTGCCAAAGTATGCGAATGGAGAAGTAACCAGACTAAGGAACTGACTTTGTATATGATCTAGGGCACCATGATCTAGTCCATGATGTATGGGTTGAAGTTGACAATATTAATCCTGCAGCTTAAAACTCCGTCCGTTTTCGTAGATTCTGAAAGGACTAATGTATGCAATGCAGACTTCAGAGAGCTTGATTCTCTATGGTTTCGGCACAAGAAAGTTCAACATATGGACAGATATTGAGCTGGCGACTAGCAGCTATGGGGATCCTGTGAATTTTGGGACTGGTGCGGGGGGCTGCCTGGGGCTTTTCAGTGTTTTTGCTGTCGATGCAGTCGATATAGCATCTCATAATTCTTCACTGCCCGGTTGTTTTGAATAATAGAGCGGAATTGTCGATCACCTTAAGGGCTCGAGAGGCTGTTGAATATTGTAAAGTTACTTATGGCGCCTGTCGGTAAGATGTAACTAAACCCCTGTCTTCGGATATCGCTTCGGTTAGATAATAATCGGCCCGAGCGATAACGGCAGAGGGTCGGCAAAGCAATGAAGCCCATGGTGCTTTGGTATTCAAATGCAGGCTTTTCTTGCATCATGTCAACGGAAGGGCGGTGTAAATGTATCTGATGACAAGACTATGATGCCGGACGTCCAAAGAAAGGCGAAGACAAGGGCAAGTAGCCTTTTCCCCTTGCAGCGGGTCCAATTCCGCTCCGGTGCAAACTCTTGAACTTCACACTTCGAGCTTGTCAACATGTTTAACACTCATCCATTCTATAATAAGCCGGCGACACCAACGGCCTTGTACCATATCCTCATAAGCATATATAGATCTTTCTTCCCTCCATTCTAGTGCTCTCGTATAACTCAGACTTCAACTTTTTTTTTCGTTTACCCTGTGGCGAGCGCATTTTCACACTAGGTCCACCGAATTATGGATTCAAAACAGTTTAAAGAGGCTGCCACATCAGCAATTGACGAAAGTCCGTGGGTTCCGACTCTCACGCATCAATAAATACTGACAGAGAGCTAGTTGTCAACTACTACGACACAATCGCAGATCGCAGGGTCGTGTCCAATGTTGAACCGGGATACCTCAAGAAACTCCTTCCCAATGGCCCACCCCAAGACGGAGAATCATGGGCAGACATCCAGAAAGACATTGAAACAAAGATAATGCCTGGACTGACTCACTGGTAAGTTCACATACTTGCTGTTGCTGCTCTGGTCTGACGCCCTCAGGCAATCGCCCAACTTCATGGCTTTCTTCCCTGCCTCTTCCTCCTATCCTGGTATGCTGGGCGAACTATATTCTGCTGCATTTACCGCACCTGCCTTCAATTGGATTTGCTCTCCTGCCGTCACCGAACTCGAAACAGTAGTCCTCGACTGGCTTGCAAAGCTCCTCAACCTCCCAGATTGCTATCTCTCGACGAGTCATGGCGGAGGAGTTATTCAAGGCTCTGCGTCCGAGGCAATCGTGACAGTTATGGTTGCTGCACGCGATAAATATCTTCGAGAGACAACAGCTCATTTGTCCGGGATTGAGCTCGAGGATGCAATCGCACATAAGAGAAGCCGGATCGTGGCACTGGGAAGCGACGCATCGCACAGCTCAACACAAAAAGCGGCGCAGATTGCTGGAGTTCGATATCGGTCGATTCCTGTCTCGAAGGAAACTGATTTTGCTTTGACTGGTCCTGCGCTGGAAGCTGTGCTACAAGAGTGTAAGGCGCAAGGTCTTGAGCCATTCTATCTCACGACCACGTTGGGAACGACAGCCACCTGTGCTGTCGACGACTTCGCATCAGTGGCCTCCACTCTCGCGAAACATGCACCTCCAAATAGACCTGGGGAGATATGGGTTCATGTGGATGCTGCTTACGCGGGAGCAGCTTTGGTCTGCCCGGAGTATCACCACCTCACAGCTCCGTTTGAACATTTCCACTCCTTTGATATGAACATGCACAAGTGGTTGCTCACGAACTTTGATGCGTCGTGTCTCTTCGTTCGAAGGAGAAAAGATCTTATTGATGCGCTTTCTATTATGCCAAGCTATCTGCGGAATGAGTTTTCCGAAAGTGGCTTGGTCACTGACTACCGCGATTGGCAAATACCACTTGGGAGGCGGTTCAGGAGCCTAAAAATATGGTTCGTGCTAAGGACTTACGGTGTCAACGGACTGCAAGCCCATATCAGGAAACACATAAAGCTTGGGAAGACCTTTGCTGGTCTACTTGAGACTAGGAAAGATCTGTTCGAGATCATCACGAAACCGGCCTATGCGCTGACAGTCTTCAACGTTGTACCGAAAGTTGCGGACAAGAAGGAGCAAGATAGAATTACCAAAGATGTGTATGAGCTGATCAACAAGCGAGGGGAAATATACATCACATCAAGTGTTGTTGGGGGTGTGTATGTCATCCGAGTGGTGAGCGCCAATCCTTTAGCAGAGGAAAAGTATCTCAGAAAGGCGTTCAGAATCTTAGTGGAGACGGCTGAAGAAGTTCGAGATGGAAAAATTCCCAGACAAAGTTCATCCGAGGGAACGATTCTTGACATTAAAGGCGTCGGAGATGCCGGTTTGTTGGAGAATGGTGTCACCAAATAGATTTCAATAATGCAGCACTAGGCTCCCTGAATCTCCCATGGGCTGACGAGCCCTGCACGACAAGCAGTGAAGACTTTTCGAGACTGTACAGTACAGAAATTCCAGAGCCGGGCGCAGATATAGCAAGACAGTCTCATTTCGTTTGATTGGTTCAAGTCATGCAGCTGGAAAAATAGCGCAAGGCCTTGGATCTGGAATGCAGCAACCCTACCTCCGGAGATCTCGAGTGAATCTGGGGCAGCATCCTTGACTACAAGCTCACGACGCAGCGCGACCCGGGAAGTGTCCCGTCGTAGTCCCTTTTCACGGCCAGTGTTTCCTGACTCGGCGTCGTTCCCGTGCGTCTCCCACTTGGCAAAAGCTTTTTTGTTGCTTCCGGAAGATAGACGAGGAGACCAATTCTCATGAGTAAGAAAATGTGCTCCAGTTCTTGATACACCTGCAACACGAAGCGCAGATTGTGGCTTGCAGGAAGGACGCATCCTGGCGTGGGCTTGCTAGGGGACTGATAAGCAATGTGGGGTATCCGTGCTGTGCATGTCACCCGCTGTTCACTAACAGAACAAGCCTTGCCAAGCTACGCACTGCCGTTGGCCCATGCGAAGTTGCCAACGCCTGGCCGCGGAATGCTGAAGCGGTTTTGTCGAGGTGTTCTCTGCGTTGCGCTTGCACTTGCACGCCCCTTGGAGTGTTTGGCCTTTGGCTTTTCCCATGAACTTCTTTATCTATGCGACCTCAGCTATGCAAAACAAGCTGCGAGTCGTGAGTGTAGCCGAGAGACATGTTCCAGGGTCCACGGCTGCTATCATGGGCCAGGCACCCCAAAGGGCCTTCGACACACATGCAGATGGCAGATTGCAAGCACCCACAGCCTGACGGTGGCGGCACTGCGATAGTGAACAGGCCGCGATGATTCGTGCCAGTCTGACTTCGCAATGCAGAGTCACCCTTGGCCATGATTCGATTCCAAAGGAATCACAGGAGCTGAGCTCAACAGATCTTCCTCATCTTGTGGCTTTCTGGGGGTCTTCTAATATCAGCACAGCGATAAGAGCCAACGTGGTGATTTGTCTCCATGGCCCGAGTCTGATCAATCCACATAGCAAATTTTGTCCCGCTCTTCATTTCCATTCGTTCTCAGAGATGTCTACTGTCGAATCCGAGCCCAGGCCCCGCGGGATGCTGCAACATATCTTGGGCCATGCAAGGAAAAAGAAACACAGCTCTGGGTCCGGGTCATTCCCAAGATCTGTTATATAACTCGGTATAACTGCATGTTTATATTCTCGTGCTCAGCTTCGGATTACCGAGCCTCTGCTTCCCCTAATTCTCACTTCTATTCATCTTTCTTTGGGCAACATGTCGAACACCACTTCGACAGATCCCTTGAATCCGGACTGGCTCAATAAGGGCGACAATGCCTGGCAGCTTACAGCAGCATCCTTGGTCGCTCTTCAGAGCGTGCCGGGTTTGGTAGTCCTGTATGCTGGCTGGGTGAAGCACAAATGGGCCATCAACAGCGCTTTCATGGCATTCTACGCTTTCAGCATGGTCTTGTTGTGCTGGGTGGTGTATGCCTATAAAGCTGCGTTCGGACACCAGATGTTGCCATTCGTGGGTCGTCCGGGACCTGCCATCGGGATGGACTATCAACTGCAGCAATCAACCCTTCCTGCCGCCAACCTCACTCAGAATTTTCCGCAATCGACGATGATTTACTTCCAGTTTGTTTTCGCGGCCATCACTCTCGTTCTGGTTGCCGGCTCTTACCTTTGCCGCATGAACTTTTTCGCGTGGATGTTGTTCGTGCCTCTATGGTTGACTTTCTCCTACGTTGTAGGCGCTTTCTCTATCTGGGGAGGTGGCTTTCTGTTCCAGATGGGTGTCATTGACTATTCTGGTGGTTATGTTATCCACCTGTCAGCTGGCACGGCTGGATTCGTGGGAGCTTGGTGGATTGGACCCCGTACCGAAGAAGATCTCGAGGATAATCAGCCAAACAACATCTTAATGATGTTGGTAGGAGCAGGTATTTTGTGGATCGGCTGGAACGGTTTCAATGGAGGTGATCCTTATGCTGCTAGTCCTGATGCAGGTGCTGCTGTCCTGAATACCAATCTATGCACCGCAGTTAGCTCGCTCGTTTGGGTTGCGATGGATCTGGCGTATTTCAGAAAACCGTCCGTCATTGGCGCAATTCAGGGAATGATTACGGGACTTGTTGCTATTACTCCCGCTGCTGGTGTTGTCGCTGGTAAGCTATATCCCAACCCCCCTCTACAGTCTCTTCAGAAGCACTCAACAAGAATAACAGAACATGATCTCACTAACTACTCTAGGTTGGGGTGCTATCTGCCTCGGTGTTGGCTCTGGAGTCATCCCATGGGTCTCCATGAACATCGCAGGCCGACGCCTGTCCATCTTCGCCCATGTCGATGACACCCTCGAAGTCTTCCATACCCATTTTGTCGGAGCGCTTGTTGGAGGCATCGGAACAGGTCTCTTCGCTACTTCTTCAGGTTGTGCAGCATTCGGAATCAGCAACCCTGGTGGAGCCATCGACGGTAATGGGAAACAAGTCTGGCTCCAGATCGTTGGTGCCCTCTTTATCATTGGATGGAACATCGTCTGGACATCCCTAATCATGTGCTTCATTAAGTATATCTTGAGAGTACCCCTGAGAATGACGCAAGAACAGCTTGATGTCGGTGATTATGCGGTGCACGGAGAGGAGCCATATACTTTTGCGCATTATAATATTAAGCATCCTACACCACCATTGATGAAGAGACGAACGACGAAGAGGGGAGATGAGGAGAGTCCGAGAGGTGCGGTGCTGATGGGTACTAATCCTGCAGAGACTGTTGAGAAGTCCAGTGAGGGTGGAAGCGTGGAACAGAAGGGGGAGAAAGCCGTTGCTGTTACAACCGGAGCGGACTTTATTGAAGGTTAGGCTGGGAGGAAGGGAAGAGAACGTTTGGGATATTTGGGGCGCTTCATACCTGTGTACTGGAATTCTTTGTATGTAGGTTCTATAGACAATACTTTAGATGAATGATTCCATTGATCTTCGAAAGCTTTAATTTGATTGGCTACCCCTTTCAGCCTTTGGTTCTCAGCCCCTCTCAAATTGTCTGTTAGTAGTGAGTGTACTTCATCTTTTATTGTAAGTTCTGTCATTCGCATGGAAAAGTTAAAGTACTCTCTCATACACCTAAGGACGATGCTTCCAGCCTCAAAATCTTGTGATAGACACCAGTTCTCTTCCAAAGACAATCTTTTCAAGATGTTGAAGAATGTTCGCAATGCAAGAGACTCGTATATAAGCGAGTTCAACTTGAAGAATACAAAGCCGACGATCTGTATTGACTGGTGCTCGACTAAGCCTTCCATGCTATCTTTGAGCGATTATGCTTCAAAGACTCTGAATTGATTTGAAGAGCGGTATATGTGTAAGCTCCGGGAGACTAATAGACATGCTATCCTATACCCGTCTTTACAAATCAACAGATTCTCGCCATAAAGTGTTTTACGTTCTTAGTCTGGTTGATCCTATACTGTATGCGGTGAGGCCACATTACCAGATCGCCTTGCATCAAGCACAAGACAGCCGCTCGCTCCGTCATCATCAAAAAGCAGAGTTTTGATATCTTGGCTGAAGCTAGGATTTTGAAAACGAGAACAGTTTGATATTATGGGTACCGTATCTTATTAAAGAATAGAGAGTACGTCCACTAAACACCAAAACAGAGTAAGAATTTTTCGCGCCAGACAATAACTCCATCTGGCAAGCGAATGGTCGCTTGTTCTCATGTATTCCAGTCGTCAGCCATGATACACTGACTAGCGATGCTACCACCAGAGAGTTTTATGCCATGTTTCAGAATTGGAAAGCTTTACGCTAACCGTGGCGGGTTATAGAGTTGGATTGGGATAGCAAATACACTTTCCGCTGAAAATCAACTCGATCAAAACCTCTTCTCTCTGACATGACCAAATTCAACGGGACTTTGCCAGCAATGTTCCCAATCGCTTGATTGGCCGTCAGATTGGTTTCTGACCTTTAAGCTTGAAGTCTCGAGATTTACTTGAAAGTTGGAACATAGCCAGCGGGTTGAAACTCAATGGTCGTGATCGTGTTGCGATGATTGTGCTGCGAGGAGCGGTATAGTAAATAACAAACACGCTGAAAGACCACATGCAACCGATTCATAGGCTTCTGCGATACGCAACATTTTTAGGCAACTAAATAAATTGAGAAGAGAAAGCCTTGCGATCTCAAATTTAGATTTCGGAGCCCAGATCTGATTCGGCGTAACATTTTTCCGAGTCAGCCTCCATGTGATCTTGTCTGTGACGAAGGCAAGGCAGTATCGTTTCAAAGGACAAAGGACTGCCTACTCTCTCTAATTCCACTCCCAATTCCCCCTCCTTACATATCACAACCGCAAAGATGAAGTTGCACTACATTGGCGTGCGTCATTTGAATCCTCAAACTTCAAGATAACTACGTACTGACCGCTATCAGATAATCAAGAACCAGGAGAAGCCCTCACACGAGCTATGCGCCGAGAAGGACTTGAGCGCATACTCCCGATTCACACGCAACAAGTACGGCCCATGACTATAGTCAAAGTGGGAGCGCAAGGACTAACGTTGTGGGGATAGCTATGGGGAATTCATGACACTCTTCAGTAAGACAGTCGCCGAGCGGACTCGACCCGGACAACGGCAAGATGTTGAGGAACAAGGTCAGACATTCAATCTTTATACTCACGGCAAGTGTTGACCGTGAACAGATTACACATTCCACGCCTACGGCCGCACCGAAGGTATCGCCGGCATCATAATCTCAGATCACGACTACCCCGCGCTCGTGGCTCACCAACTGCTGTCGAAAGTCGTTGACGAGTTCCTTGCCAAGCACCCTCGCTCGTCATGGGCTAATTCGAACCCGACCCTCAGCTTTCCGGAACTGAAGGACTATATTGTGAAATATCAGGATCCGCAGCAGGCGGATAGTATCATGAAGATCCAGAAGGAGTTGGACGAGACGAAGATTGTGCTTCATAAGACGATTGAGAGCGTGTTGCAGCGAGGGGAGAAGATTGATGATCTGGTGGCGAAGAGCGATGGGTTGAGTGCACAGAGCAAGATGTTTTACAGTGAGTCTCGGACTTGTGATCTTGAGAGGATATGAATGCTAACTGATTGATTAGCACAGGCAAAGAAGCAGAACTCATGCTGCGTTCTTATGTAGATTTGTTTGGGATGGGCGTCTTCATACCTTTGATACAGTTCCGGCATAGCAGTTTGTCTTTTGAGATTGTAAATGGGCCAGCAATATTACATCGATGCTTTTTTGTTCACAATCAACATTCGCAGGTAAAGTGGTAATGCGTGAAGGCGTCATGGTATGCATTAAAAGAATCCACCAAAACTCCGGATGCTATGCCGCCAACACCAACGCCAGTCCGATGCATTCATTATCCATCATGCCCGTATCATAACATATCCCAAACATCCAACTCCGGGTATCTAAACTAACAGCACTTCCTCCTACCTTTTTGTACATGCCTGTCTCCCGAGCTACCATTTGCATCGTTCTCGTTCTGGGCGTTGTCAATTGGTACTCCAAACCAACTTCTCCTATCCCTCCCAACCCTAAAACTCCCACCAGGTCTCATATGATCGAAATACCCATCTGGTCCGTCCATACCAGGTGTAACATTCGGTGACTGAGCTGCACTCGCCAATCCGTCCTGTAACTGCCTATTCTGCTCAACCAACTTTCTCGTGATGACCCTGAACACTTCTTCCACACCCTCTCCATTCTCAGCAGACACTTCATGGCAACAATCCCACCCAACTTCTTGTCCCCAGAATCCACTGCTTCTCTTCGAGCTCGGACTCCTCGCCCCATCCAATGCATTATTACTTCCTCCTCCGCCCTGTGCCAACCAGCTCCCTCTATACATCCCTCCTCCCATTCCTTCCAGAATCCCGCCCGAGCTGCCCGTCGTTGCGGTCGCAGGTGGCGTATTGCTCATTCCCGGCGCTAGATTGTCCGCAACATACGCAATGCAGCGCTCAAATGGTACTTGGCGAATCGAAGGATCCCTCGCAACGAGGTCTGACTTCGTGCCTACGACGTGTAGGATTATATCTGGAGGGAGATTGCGTCGGAGTTCAGTGAGCCAGACACCCATCTCTTCGAAGGAGGAGAGATCTGTTATGCTGTAGCAGAGGATACACGCATTTGCGCCTCTGTAGTAGAGTCTTGAAATCGATCTGCCATATTCTTTTAGATTAGCAATTGATGTTTCAATTTCCAATTCCCGAATCTTGACTCCTCATGTATAAGAATTGAGTTGAGTTTGGGACAGCTTCGAGGGAAGAAGAAGCACATGTACATGCAGGTAATCAACCAAACTAAGAAAGAAAGAAAGAAAGAACGTACCGGAATCGTTCCTGCCCTGCCGTGTCCCAAATCTGGAGCCGAACCACAGTATCTGAATCTTCATCAACGACTCTCTTCGTTAAAAAACTCGCTCCGACTGTACTTGTCGTACTCGCGGGCGAGAACTGATTCTTCACATAACGGTGCACGAGTGACGTCTTCCCCACGCCTTGCGAACCTAACACCACGATTTTCGCCTCGAGACTTTGTGCCATTTTCTCTGATTCTCCAACCGGTAATGGGCCTGGTCGTGTCTGTGTCCCGGTAAGATCGGTTCTAGGTGACAGTGACCTTCGTTGGTGCCACGTCGAAAAAGATGTGCGACATGCGCTGGTAGACTGGTGAGTGAATGAAGAGACAGTAGGATTCGATTCGCGTGGCTGTGTACCCTAATCGTGGGGTGCGATGGGTTGAGAAAAGATGAGAAGAGTGGTATATATGAACTGGTGGGAAAATCGAGAAGTGCGTCTCTTCTCAGTAAAAGCCCGACTCGATGAGGAGCTCACACTTCCTGCTTTTGCAATGTCTCATATCCAACGCCTCATCATATGCACAATCTGCAGAGATGGTTTCAGCCCTTTCACTTTTCAATGAAAAATGAGATGGATCACGATGAGGAAGAATCAAAGGTGAGGAACGGGCGAATGGAGAGGGCAGGTAAATAAACACGGGACACTGATATTGATTGTTTGCTATTTGGGAGCCGTGTTGGCGGGATCAGTTCGGTGGAGCCTGGAGATATTTTAATCGAGATTGCAGATGACGACCTCTGGGGCGCGCATAGCCCGGCTGATGAATCCTTGCTGGTCTTCCTGCGAGGCTGGAGAAACTGGGTTTATCACGTGGGAGGACGGAGAGCATGATTATGTCTCTGTTTTGCTGGAAGAGGAATGTTGGAAATGGGCAGAGTCGTCTTGTGATCGACCGGATTGAGTTAGTTGCCAGATAAATTCTGGGACATGGAGTGAGAGCGTCCTCAGCAAGATTGCCTAAGCCGGGAATAATCGACTAATCTAGTAGAGGTGTGAAGAAGATGATGTAAGTCCAAGGTTCTTAATGATCTTGTGAACGTAGCTAGCAGCAGTATGTATGAGATGCCATAGAATTCGTTGCATAATATATGGCATCAATATGTACAAATCCACCAGAATCTGGTATCTCCTTATCACTCCCCCGTCTACAATTTCGCTTTCTCCTTTGGGCTGACCAAGGGGTCGTAGACAGAAATGCCCTGTAGAGATGTTAACAACGACTTAACATGGAAGAAAAGCGAGGGACGTACCAGAGTATCAGATGGCACACTGCAAGTGTGCATACTTAAACCTCTTGTGTCAACTAAGGTCGGATTTAGTTGATCCACACTCGAGCACCCGATCAACCTCATGTTCATTTCCATCTCGTCCTTCAGCAATTGCATAGCACGGTCAACACCAGGCTGTCCATAGGCACTCATGGCGTACAAGAACGGTCTTCCGATGCCAACGCCCTTAGCGCCAAGACATAATGCCTTGATGATGTCTGTGGCTCTTCTAACACCGCCATCAATAAAGATTTCGATTCGGTCTTCCCATCCTCGCTCTCGGAGTACTGGCATGACTTCAGCAAGCACCTCAATGCCGGATCTTGCAAAATCGAGTTGTCGACCGCCGTGGTTGGACAGAACAACGCCCTGGACGCCTGATTCAATAGCTCTGATGACATCCTCCACTCGCTGAACACCCTTCAGGATAATTGGCATCTTGGTGATGGATTTGAACCACGGGATATCCTTCCAGCTCAGAGATGGATCAATGAAGCTGGAAATAGCTCTTGCGGCACCTTGAGAATTGTCGGTCTGCGATCCGGCTTGAACATTTGATCCAGTATCAGTGAACTTCGATCGCATATCCTTCTCACGACGACCAAGTTGAGGGGCATCAACTGTAATAAACAGGCCCTTGCATCCGCGCTTTTCGGCGTGCTGTACAATCTTCTTTGTGATAGCTCGGTCCTTGTTGACATAAAGCTGCATCCATTGGACCTGGTCTCCTTCAGCTGCGTCCATGATCTCGTCGAATGAGCAGGAGGCTAGAGTGGGTATCATCTGAACGACATTGTGCTTCTTCGCTGCTCGCGTGAGAATGACCTCTCCCTCGGGGTTTCCAAGCTTTCCAAGTGCTGTAGCTGTAACGTAGAATGGCATATCACACTTTGTGCCCAGCATTGTGGTTGTGAAATCGATTTTCTCGACATCAACGAGGATCCGAGGTCGAAACCAGATCTTGTGGAAGGCGGAGTGATTCTCTCTCATAGTCTGAAGGCGTCAGCTTGGTCAATTGACGTATATGGAAGACTCACAATTTCATCATCAGCACCGCTGGAATAATATGCCCATGCAGTCTTCTTCATAACACTTCTCGCCACCGCTTCGAAGTCCATTAAGTTGTAACATTGTTCCAAGATCGGCATGCGTTCTATCCTCTGCTGTCTCTCTTTCTCTTCTGGGGATTCTTCCTTCTCTTCCTTCTCGACCGTCTTCATATCAACATCGCCGAGATGTTTGGACTTGTCGAGATATTTGTCGAGAGTGTCTGGAGGATGAATGGGCTCGAATTCTTCTGTCGCATCTTTACCCTGGCGAACGGTCAGTGGGGAAGTTCATGCCCTGAAATTGGAACATACAGCATATTTGAGGATGATTTTGGGTCCTCCAGGATGCTCTGAGATATCGTTTTAGTATAGTCCATTCCTGTAGTTGAGTTTGTTTACCTGGTAAGAATTCCGTCACATCGTAAGCTTTGCCCTATGCAGAAATTAGCTAATTGCCACCGAAGCATACCGCAGGAGCGCACATACATGAATAATGACCCAGCAAGACTCCCGCGAGTCGTGCTTCGCGATCTCTTCTCCGGTAAGTGGCATGTTTGCTTGTAGGCTGCTAAGCCGAGGTAAAGTCTAAATCGCAAAATATTGGAAAAAGTAAAGATCTGAGACTGAAAAGAGAATAGGAGGAAAGAAAAGTCTAGGCAATTGATCTGCAGATAGAAACCGCGATAGTATTTGAGATAATCCGGGAATATGGAGGAGCTTGGTGCTTGCTTTATGACGATTCGAGTTAGGGGTCGGATGACATTCGGCAATGTAACTCGGGGTAAGTGGGGGCGAGCTATAATTTCTACGAAAGTATTGCTACAGTTTGGAAATAAAAATGTGTAGCCACATAGCCACAAATTGTTATCTATATTATCGGAAGAACGAGACTGACTACTTAGTCTTCTATAAGTTCACGGGATCAAATCAGTCGTCCACGGGTGATCAAAAAGTCGAAGGTCCTGAGCGTACCACCTCTCGCCGGGGTTTTCCGGATCCGAGCGCGGGGGTACTGTGGGGAAAGCTTCTCGGAAACCAATCAACAGAGCTTGATTGAAATCAGGAGGCTGACTAATGCTTCAGATAATCCACCTTCTCTCCTTTTTCGCTCGCTTCACCAACAGACCTCAAGATGTTAGGTTGAATGGTCATAATTCCTGCTTTAAGCTCATTACGATCAGCTGACAAACGCGAATAGGAAATATGATAGTATGAAAGAAAATTTGTAGGAATTTCGATTATATATCGGGGAACTAGGTGATCATGATCCATGGATTCACGGTTTTCTGGCTCGATTGTAAATACCTAGTAACCTAGGTACAGACAGACACTTTTCGAATGTTTGCTGGTGAAGATAAAATTGTAAAGTGTCGGCATTCTCTAATCGAATATAATCGCCTGGATAAAGCTCTCCTACCTAATCCATGTTTTATTGTCTATAGTCTATCTGTAATTCTATAGCTCTTGCTTACTATCCCTCACCTCCGCTCCCAACCAACGACCAACCACATCTTTCAGCCAATCCCTCCACTCCTTTTTCTGCTTATCTACTGCAGGATCACCGGACACCGGAAACACCCTCCTCCCACCAACCCACGTCTCCTTCACTACCACGTCCCTCAAACTCTTCCCCGTCTCATCAATAAAAATATCACTATCAACAACTACCCAATCAGCCCACATCCCCACCTCAATCTTTCCAGTCACACCCTCTCTGAACCATCCATACGCCGCGTTCTTCGTAAACCCCACCAATGCCTGCTTAACACTGAGCGCTTCTTCCAAATGCCAACCTTCAGCACCATTCGGACTGGTACCGGTTGCCGGGTTGAGACGAGTGACAGCTGCATACATGCCATGAAAGGGGTTCGGTGGCTCGACGGGGAAATCGGAACCCAGGACTGGACCGGGGTATTTTGAGTGGATGGAAGAAGCTGTTGGGGGAAAGAGACTGGACATGCGGTAGGCGGAATGAGAAAGGCGGTCTTCGCCTAAGCGTGAAAGAGCGTATGCCATGTCAGATGTGGCGTGTGTTGGCTGCGGGAGGTGAGTAAGGCAATGCGGTTTGAAATATAATTTGAGTTTACCTGAATGCTTGGAATGATGCCTAATTTTGCAATGCGTTGCTGGTCATCTGGATGCTATTCGACGTCAGTGGTAAGAAAAATATGTATCGTAGGTGGAGGGACCGACTATGATTTGAGCATGCTCAATTCTTAAGCGTCTTGCGTCGTTGCATCCTTCACAGTCATTTCCAAGCACATTTTCGAAAGCATCGATAGCGGCGCGATTAGCTCTATCGCCAATAGCATGAACATTGACCTGGAAGCCAGCGTCGAACCACTGATAAGGTAAGTATAAGTCCATGCATTCAATATGAAAGCTCACCTTCTTAACCACAGTCGTTAACTCCGTCTCATTGATCAACATGGTCCCACTCGTCTCTAATTTATCAGAATATGGTTCGAGCAGCGCCGCACCCCAGCTTCCCAATGCACCATCAGCAAAGAGCTTCACACCTCCGAGCATCAGTGTATGGGATCCAAGCCCCTCTGGAGCGTTAAGTAGCTTCAGAGTCTTGGTCTCTTCCGGACAAAAAGTATTTCTCTCGGCACATTCGAGCATGACGTTGATCCTGATCGTCAAATATCCCCTATTAGCCATATTTTCCAGGATCCTTACATCCTCTGGTCGCATTCCAGCATCGCCGACTCCAACGATGCCTACTTTGTTTAACTCCGCCATAGCGGTCTTGAACCAGCGTGTCTTTTGTGCAACATCTGGCTTGGGAGCGAGTGGAAAGATAATGTAATCCATAGCATTATCACAGAACACCCCCGGTCCTGGATCCGTGACGACAACACCTCCCGGTGGCGCTTCTGGAAGTGGATCTGGCAGAAGATCAAGCACTTTTTGAGAAGTGAGGACGCAGTGTACGTCAACTCTGTCAAGCATGATGTAGAGATCCGAGAGGGCTGGGTCAACAGCTAACTCTTTCTGGAATATTCTCAGCAAAGACAACTATTCAGGGAGATCGAGGTAAGGATTTACAGCAGTTGGCATTACACCCTCGAAATACTTCTGGTCCCATCCAATCCCACGAATCCACTTGTCACGTGCACCATACCCTTCGCCTCGATGCTTCTCCAGAAACTGCTTGATTCGCGTTCTCACTTCATCCATGCTCTTTGAGTCATAAAGTGACACAGATTCTAGCATCTCGCCATATTGTAAGATATGACCGTGCGATTCGATAATCCCTGGAAGGACATAGCCATCGAGAAAAGTGATGCCTTCCTGGTTTGAGTCCGGAAGCTTGGTGAGGACTTCAGTGAAGATACCATTTTGAACTCGAAAGCATTGGGCTTGTGGAAGCGAGGCATTGAGAGTTGTGACAAATGAGATAGAGGGGTCGGAAACGCAGTAAAGAGTGGGATGAGAGGATTGAGCAGCAAGCACAGAGTTGACGATAAACACCAGAGATACTAGAGCAAAGATTGTTACCTGCGGAGATCCTCGTAACAGTAACATAGTTGCGAAGGTTCTAAGCTGGAGTGAAGAGAGAAGTGAAAAGTGATCGTGAAGTCTGATTCGTGATCTGCACGATTAACGATAACGGCCCCTGAGTCACGTGCGATTTATGATGTCTTATAGGTAAGGTGAAGTTCTTAATTGCGATTGTAGAGGTTGCTCACGTAGCTTGCAGTGGTGGTCGAGGAGGCTTGTTGTAAATATGCGGGAGTCTTCTCATAGTGAATAGAAGTTCTTAGGTTGCGAAAGGTTGTAATCGAAGAACGGCTCAATTATCAAAGGAGAGCTTGTACCTAGCTCTTTCGAAATGTACTACCTAGGCTTCAATGCTTTTTAGGCTGCACAAGGTGGACCAAGCCCCTCGAAGCTTCAACAAAGCGCGAGAACGACATGTTTGAAATTCTGCAATATCAACCAAATCGAGCTGTCCCTCCCTTGGTCATATGAATAGTTTGATCTTGTGTGCATTACCATGGTATTAACATGGCCTTAAGCAATAGCATGGCCATCCGACCCCCGCGATGCCGGGCCTCTTTTGAAGCATTTGTCTGATCTCTCGTGGTTTACGGGACTTTCTGGGGCTCGATGCCATGTGATTTGCTGAGCAATCTAACAACCGACGAATGACACCCCGGCGCAGTTAGGCTTCAATGCCCTTGAGTGCCTCCGCTGAAAGGAGCTCTACGCATCCACGCAAAAAAGTTCTAGAAATTTAACTGTTTGGCATGCTCTACATATCTTCTGCCAAACCAAATCGGCCAAGGACCCCAAAACAAATTAAGGGTGTCCAGAATTTGCACAACAAACTATGCGCCTACTACGACGGTCGCGAAGTTTTCGAGCTGGAAGGAAGTGAAGAAAGCTGCCTCGACAGCACCATCCTCAAGATCACCAGTCGTTCTGGTGCGCCTGATCATGTATGTAAGATCTTACATGCCCTGTCTGCGGCCATAATCCTCTGTTGGACAATTGACTAACCAGGAGGCAAAGTATTTAGTCAACTCCGCGTCGACGTCGAGTTCCAGCTTCAAATGATCATTTTTGATGCCAGTGCCTTGCGCCGAGCCTATCACGAGAGTATCGCGGCATCATTTGACAACCTTCTCTACTGTTGATGGAGATACAACGATGGACAGGCATTTATTAGAGCCGGTACCCAGAATTCTCGACGGTAAATACATCTGCGGTTGAACCGTGGTGCCTCTGTATCAGAGCAGGATGGGCTCAACAAACGTCGTCGTATAAGGCGTCAACGGGCGCACACATGATTATCACTGACTCTGCCACATCCTATGGGTCCCCAACCGGTCGCAGAATTTTCGAGCCGGATGGAGTGCCCAGAAATAGTAGTGTTCCTCAGTAGTACTCGCATCCGTAGTCTTTTTAATAACGTCTACTCCTACTCGCATCCATCGCGATCAGGTTGAACGTTAATACGACCGGTGAGAGCCAACTCGGAGAACAGAATTGAGAAAAGGTTATCCAGACGTCACGTGCAAAAAGACAAGCGCTTGTCCCCACCATATAGAACATCACTAGTGCCATCTAGGCTTAGCGCCTCAGGGCGGAATGAACCTCATCATCTTGCACCGCCATTCGTATATCTTTTCTCGCCCATGTCCGCGCTGGCACTTTATATACCATCTTAATCTGCTCGCCATGGCAAAAGAAGATGACGCTTCATATTATTGTATTCCGCAACCCCGCTGCAGACTATGCCAATTCGAATTGGAGGAGGGCGAACTAGTTGTTGCAGGTGCGCTATCTGACATGACCTGTTGACGTCTACTTACATCTCTTCAGCTGTTGATGACCGACGTGTATCGTCTGAGTTTCCATTCTTTCGAAATACGACCTTCTACGATGACGAGATTTTCGGAATCAAATTCCATATGTGTTGTCGCAGTACTTGCGGGTTTCGTGGTCGTCGGAGTGCTTGTTTTCATGGCAAGTGCTACGATTTTAGGCTTTACACAGTGTCACCCAAGTTCCTTGCCACCACAAACTACAGCTTTCGATCACCCGTCCTCTAAGAACGACGGCGAAGGGACCGCATGCTACGGATTCTAACGGAGAGAGTGAAGATTTTCTGGGCAAAGAGGCTCCCTGATGAACTATGCGGAATAATAGCTGGATTTCTTGTACGGGAATGTGCAGTTATCACCGCCCAGGAACTGGCGGATCAGAATAGCGCAGCTAATTCTGTTCTTGACCTTTCTCAAGACGTGTACGTTCGCTATGTTGTGATCGACGGCATCCGCTACATTAGAAGCCTGCGAAATGCTTCTCGGTCGACAGTCGAGCCGGGAGAAAAGCTTTTGCTTGACGCTCAAATAGCACACAACATTCGGAATGTTCACATTGGAGAGGATCATCTCGGCATCAGACACGTACAAATTTCTTCGTCTAGGAATGTGTCGTCCAAGTCCGACCTCAGTATACCAGGACTATGGTGGAGACAGCTCTCCGAGCCTTGCGATATCTCAAAGATCTCGACCAGAACTGATGTAAGTTCAAGAAAGACTGTCGCATTTATGGAGGCTAATATCAGATCAGGGATTAAAACTCAGGGACCTCTTTGTTAGCAAAGAGCAAAGTACCACTCCGTACGCTCACATTTACTGGCCGATTCCTGCACCTGCTGCCACAATTATTGACCTCGCGAGCCTCCAACGCCCACAGAAAGGACCGAATGGCCTTCGGATGTCCTTTTTCGAATGCAATGCCTCACACACAACCGGATACTCTGTGGCTACAGACGGAGTAAGCACGGCCACCGTACATGCGCATGGCCAGAATATAGACCTCTCTTTTTATAAGGAAGTCGATTCCTTCTTTGGCCATTCAATGGTTTGGATATATATGCCTATTGACCAAGGCGAATACGTGACGGGGATTTGCAGGCGTTTCGGATTCACGCATGTTGGTCTGGAGTCCCTTGTATTAATGGTAAGAAAATGATAGTCTGTGCTCCGGTTACGTGGCTAACCTGAATGTTTCTAGTTCATCACCAATCGAGGACGAACCACTTTATTTGGATGCTACATGCCGCCGCCGTCCTCGAAGGAAGACTATCGATTCGATCGTATCCACACCCCACCTAAGAGCCAATCGCGAATATACTTCAATGACTGGGACTCAATATCAGCGGGAAACCAAGTCAAGTTTCTAGGCTTTGAACGCACCGAGCCGCCAATACCACAGCCTTACCCAAGATCGCTTGTTCCCATATCGTCATGCCCTCAAACAACATACAATGAACTGTGGTTTTACTCTTTTTGTTCTATGGAAGATATCATAGAAATTACTCTGTGTGTTGACAAGACCGTTTGTCACAGACCTATCACCGGCATGCTTCTCCACTATAGCGACAAGCACCGAGCCTGTGTGGGACAGTTCCGCTTAGACTGGGTGCTTCGGCCCATTGAAGTCAACCAAGCTGAGAAGCTGCATATAGGTATCAAAAGGACCAAAAAGGGGTTTCCGTATGTTGCATATATCGATGTGCATTCACCTGCCGATCGCAGCTCCTCCTTCTGGCTTGACGTTTCCTGGAATGGAACTTTAGAATGGTCGTTTTCACATCGTCGATGTAAATTGCTCTACAACGGCAATTAAGAGGGCGCCTCCTCTGCAGTGTCCATCATCCGGCCAATGAACCTTCAAAACAAAGAGCAGACTCCTTGTGGAAACAAACGTCACTCTAGGAACCATGTTGGACGAGCGGGGCTAAAATTTCTTTGAACAAGACATCACCCAAGCCTCCTGCTAATGTATGTTGTCCTCCTTCCACGGTATGCCCACACCCAGTCTCCGTTGTACTGGATTTGTTCCCACTCATCCTTGGTAGTTGATTTTCTGTGGTTCCTACTATCCTTAAAGATGTATTCATCAGCACGGAAGCTGTGATTAATCCTTGTTACATTGACTTGCACATAGCGTCCAGCCCCCCTACCATCTGCATTCTCAGCCGTCCCGTCATCGTATGGCGGCTCAGCTTCTGCTGCCACATAGGAAGATGACCCTTGCTGCTCAGAATTCTCCTCCACATATGAATCCACTGCGTATTCCTCCACAGAGTAGTCCTCCACGGGGTAGTCCTCCACAGATTGACTTGGCACAACGGGCGCTTGCCGCAAAGGGGTCTGGGTTTTAACCAGATCGATTGTCTTTGTAAGCTCGTAAGCACCATCTGTATCAGCCCTGATGTATTGGTGTCTGTCTGCCACAACTGCGGTGCCGTGTAATGGTTGAAGGGCTCTGGCGCCGTGTGGGACAATCCAAGTGCGAAACGAGAGGCCAACCGTAGTTACTGTATAGATCCATAACAAGTCATCAGCTAGTATGCACCGCAAAGCTGCATCTAGTGCTTGATTTTCGACTTCCAGTACGCTACCAGTGGGGCGTTTGCATTCGATCCAAAGCAACGCCGTGAAGGTATGGTGGTTAGGATCGTATCTTTTCACCACATGGTCGACTCTTCTTCGCGAGCCGTCTGGAGACGACTCAGACGTCACAGAGTAGATATCTGTTTCATAGAAAGCCCGCTAAAAGTATGCTTGCCAAAACACCGATGATGTGTACTCAATGTTGAGCTCAGCTTCTTCGAAATGTTTTCGTAACAATCCTTCTCGGGGAACGATACTCATGTTGAATAACTTGGAACAAAGCTCTTGGGATATACGTCTGGGATACCAAGGAGGTCGGACAGCTTAAGATTCGAAGCTGGCTCAACTGGGAACATGGTATAAATATCGACTCACTCGAAAACGCGAGTACCAATAAACCACGAGGCAAATGAGTGGCGCACGAATTCTGCAGAGCAGGTGGGGGACAATGCATTATGCACAATTGTATGGTGGTCTGTGGAGGGGTAACAGTGTATTGGGTGCATGTCCCGACACCACCAAGGCAGCCCTGTGTTGTCAGTGCCCATACGTGCCCGACGCAATAGGAGTGGATGGATGGTGCAATGAAAAAGAGTTGGGATGCCTAGCAGGAAATTATGATAGGGGTATTGATTTGGAGGTGTAATGGGAGGACTTCATTGTCCCCAAACACCAACACCCTCAGCCACATGCAGTGCTAGTTGCGGTTGCCTTAAGTCAACCAACCAAGTGCTCTAGGAAGCCTCACCGCGCTGTCCGATAAGGCAATCTCTTAGTCTTCCCCGCCTGTTCTCATACAAGGATGCTGTCGTGCGGACACCAGAAGGGTATTTTGACGCATGAGAGTCCTGGACCGAAGCAAGACCGAAGGGAATAAGTAATAGAACGATTCTTCGAGGACGGTCGTAAGATTGACCGACTTCCGAGCGGCGCTACTATCATGTGGTCTAACACGTTAGGCAGCATTGCATTTGGTCAGCGAAGAAATTTACTGCAATAATTAATAAGGTTGGAAGTACGAAGGTTCGTTTCAAAAGTAACGGGAATATAATAAGTAAAAGTTCTTATATAATATTAAGGTTTTTTAAAGAATATAATACTTAAGCTTTTTACTTTTATAATACTTTTAAAAAAACTTTATAAAATTTTATAAAGTTTATTAAAAAACTTTAATTTTAGTATATATAAATAAAAAAATTTGAAAAAATAAAAAATAAAATTTTTTAAATTTTTTTTTAATATTTTTTTTTTAAATTTAATTATTTATTTAATATAAATTTATATTTAAAAAATTTATATTTAAAAAATTTATATTTAAAAAATTTATATTTATAAAAAAATTTAAAAATTTTTTTTAATAATTTATATTAAAATATTATAATTTAAAAAATATTATTTTAAAATATATAATAAATTAAATAT
>VXCB01000164.1:0-82067 GCA_009613015.1 Mollisiaceae sp. DMI_Dod_QoI
TTCAGACATAAGGGTTGAACTGTGCGGATCTACCATATCTCGCTCTCTCTCAACCACTTACAGATATACCAACCACACCCCCCTTCCATTCCACAAAAAACCAAAACCCCCCCCCCCCACCCCCCCCCAACTCCATCCCCCACACCCCCAGCCCCCCCCCCCCCCCCCCCCCACCCCCCCCCCCCCACCCCCCCCCCCCCCCCAACCCCCCCACCCCCCCCACCCCCCACCACACCCACAACCCCCCCCCCCCCCCCCCCCCCAATTTCATACTGTCGAAATGCTTAGTTGAATAGACAGCAACTTTTCACTCATTGGTTGAGTAGTTTAATTCAGGAAAAGGAATGGTGAGGAAAATTGTATGATATATGAGAGAGATGTAATCTCATGTAACCAAATCGACGATGATTTCACGTATCTCAACTACTATTCTATGAGAAATCAAAGCATCTCTGATTTTCAAGAAATCATTCGTCCCTCGTCCCTCGCTCCTTGCACCCTCTTCTTCTTCTCAACTTCAAAACCCCCTCTCTTCTCTTCTCCCTTCAATGTCCCACAAGATATCACGAACCATTGATAATCTTCTCCATCTCCGCTACATCCTTAACCGCCGTGGTAAGATTTTCATACCCATCCTTCGTAATCAAGATATTATCCTCGATCCTAACCCCTCCAACCTCCCAATACCGATTCAGCGTACCGAAGTTGATGTACGCAGCGTGGACCGGATCCCTGAGATAGGGTTCAATGATGAAGCGACAGAAGTAGATCTGGGATCAGCGTTAGCCCAAATTTTTAAATCAAACAAAAGAAAAGAGGGGCTTCATACTCCTGGCTCGACTGTAATTATAGAACCAGCAGGCAATTTCCCTCTGACTCTCAAATACCTAAACATCGAATCCTTATCTGCGTAATTAGGATGTCCACCTGTATCATGCGTATCCATACCCAGATAGTGACCCAGTCCATGGGGGAAGAATGCCACGCTCGTTCTACTCTTCAAAATATCCTCTTTCTCTCCTTGTAAGATACCGAGTTGAAGGAGGCCATCGATAGCGATCTCGTGAGCTCTTAGGTGTACGTCGTCCCAGACGACACCTTCGCGAAGCATGTTTATACACACGGATTGCATCTCGAGGACGATATCGTAGATAGCTCTGCTTTCGAGGCTGAAGTGACCAGAGATGGGGAACGTGCGTGTCTGTTCCACCCATTAGTATCGTTACACTCACTCTTCTTGCCTCGCTTCCCGAGAAAAATAGGGGAGTGAAAAGGAGAGAGCAACGTACAATATCACTGGCATAACAATCATACTCCGCTCCCGCATCTAGCAATAAATTCAACTTCCCCTCCAAGGGTGCATAATTCTTTTGATAATGCAACGTCGCTGCCGCCGTTCCAGAAGCAACAATCGAATGATATGCCTGTTCTCTCGCTCCATTCGCTATACTCTTCTCGATAAAAGCAGCCTCTAACTCCCTCTCATTCGTCGCATGTTTAACTCTCTTCAAGACTTCTGTATGTGCTATGGTACTAATATCGTTCGCGTGTCTAGTGAGAGCGATTTCGTATTCATCCTTTATCGCACGACATTCCTCAATTGCGGTCTTGAGCAATGAGAAGTCCTTATGTGAGAATTCGAGAAAGGTGACATGATCCGAGACTTGGTTCGCGATAGTCCAAATGGAGGAAGGAGACGAACGAGGATGTGCTAGAGAGGCGTTCAACTGATCTGTTGTGAGGACTTGATCAACATCATATTGCTGCAGTGCTTCTTCCTCAGATAGCGGCAGACCGGACCAGATAACCGATTCGGCATCGATAGGAGGGATGAAGAGTGTCGATTTCCCACTGTCGATATCGTACGTGAAGTAGGAATCGGGAAGGTCGCAGCCTGTGAGGTAGTAGAAGAATCTTCGTTGTCTGCAATTCATAAGAGTCAGCTAGAATTCAACAACCCTCATCACCCACCCCTCCAACCCCGCCCCACCATACATATTCCAGACCCTAGAGAAGCAAAGAACGAATCGGAAACTCACCTAAAAGGCTCGGCCTCATCATTATCCTCAATCATCTTCGTCTTCTGCCCCTCTAGGTAAAGCACTCCTCCCACCTTGTGCCCATGCTTCTTCTTGTGCATCCAATCCACGACCCTTTTCGCATGTTCTTTGGCCGGGTATTTACCCCTCAATATCCTCTGCGCCTTCGCACTATCCATCTCTGCTATCTCTCCAATAAACTCTGTCCTGATTCTCGATGGATGTATCGGATGTACTGAGCTGTCACTTTGTGAGGAAGAGAAATGACAAAGAACCTGGTGATGTCGATGCGAGAGTGAGGGTATTCGCGGCTTTGCAGCTTCCGGTAGTGAGAATATGCTTCTACCCCTGGTTCTGGTGGTAAAGATGCGACCTGCCGAACTGGGCGTTGGAGTTGTAATGCCAAGGACTCGTATGTCGTTGGTAAAGTTGTGAGATAAGGTGGGGTAGGTATTGACAAGTGGCGGAAAGCTTGAAGCTTACCCCGCGATAGTAGCATGTGGGAGGCCAGCCACCCGCTTTATAGGAGGAAAAATAACTTGCGCAGGGATGGTATGGTGGTCTGATCTGAAGATGATCGAGCTGATGGATTCCTGTACAAACCCCTAGTTTAGTTTACAGACATGTACTTCGTACTTTCACGTGATAACTTCTCATGGCACCCGGGGAATTAAACACGATTGTTTCTTTGGAAGATAGGTATATAGGTTAAAGTGAATTTAAGGGAAAATGCTGAATATCCGAACCATCAAACCTACAGGCGATGTTCCATTCTGACCTGCCAGTGAAAACGCCATCCGCTCAAACCCAGGGTATGCAATGTCAATGTCCGACTTCGAAACAGAACTTTAGAAATCCACGCTATCCGTCCGTATCCAAAACCCATAAAAGGGATGAAAACGCCCAAGTGGTATCCATGCATGCGTATCTCGCCTTCTTGCCGCCGATATTCCCTATATATGCTCCTCATGCTCATGCTCATGCTCACCCGATGCAATCTATGCAGAGCCCTTACATCCTCAGAATGAGGTATGTACTATCATGGCCCTATGACTTTGTACAGGAGTCCTACAGAGTTCCGAACTTTGAAGCAAATTACCACCCAACCTCTTCGAGGATTGGATCCAAATAACCCAGATCTGCCCATACGCGTGAGCGATTCCTCTAAGCAAGAAAACCTTGCAGATATGCTCTGCCTCTTCACCCCCGTGCCATGCATCATCTCGTCTCCTCTTCCTCTTCGACTTTCATCCCATCACTCATTTAAGCATCAGCCGTAACCTCCAGGACTGTCTCTTGCACACCGACTCCTACCACTCCATTCCTCTTCTTGCTCTTCAACGGCATCCTCGGCACGAAACCTACGGCGCCTTGCATGGCACTCAACTCTTTCAAGGAGATCGCATGATCCAACAAAGTTTCCTTACTCGTCTTGAACTCGAAATTCGTAAGAAAACAGAAACTGATCTCAAGCCTTGCAAGCTCGTTCTCACTCACTCCTCCTACTTTCGCAAAGCGTGAATGCGGATAGCTCAAATCCTCGAGCGCTTTCATCGCTACTCTTAGCCCAGCAAGTAGAAGACGATGGCAGTTTCGTCTTGTGACTGGAATAGCTCGTTCATCGACGGCGAGCTTGTGGATGTAGAAACTTGTTGCGAGATAGACAGCGGTTGACATAGGGCAGAACTTGTGTATTCGCATCAAGTAATCTTCCAACGAAATTGGCGGAGGATGTTTGGAGTAGAATTTCCTTGTAATGACACTATGCTGGACATTCAGCGGTTCCGCATTATCTCCAATGATTATATATGGTTCTGTAGGAGCAATTTCGGGACTGCTCAATGGTGTCTTCCGGAAGCTCACTCCATCAATGTCCTCGGAACCTCCACTAGAACCCGACGGTGTTCTTGGTCGTTTGTGCAGATCTGCGAAGTTCTTGTACGAGTTGCTTCGTGCAATGTTCTCCTTCTCTGCTTGCATTCCTCGCATGTTTGGTGGAGTCGTGAAAGTCGGCGGAGGTGTTGGTGGGACATCCCCAGTAACCTTGACCAATGCTTCGATACCCGCACATAATAACTTTAAAGCTGTCACAGGACCGATCTTGAAGACGTCCATGCTATTGGGAGAAGGAGGGGTGTTCGATCCATCACTATCGGCCTTGATCGCGAGCCCAGTATCCGCGGACGGGTTGGGGCGGGGTGGGAGGATATAAAAGGAGTCCGCGGAATCGTGTACTTCTTGCTTGGTCTCGGGAGAACATGAGGACGAGGGTGTGGCACCCAAGCCATTCGCATATCGAATCTGGGACATAATGTCTCGGGTATCGAAGCAGGTTGTTTTGTAAGTTTTGCAGAAGTATTACAGTACTCTTAACTCTGGCCTGGGCCACGGCCGCTGAAGCTTGGCTGGGTGTTCCCAGTGGCACATATTCTCGGTGGATGTTGATGGGAATTCGATCAGGTGTCACAAAAATCCTTTTGATGGCAAAAGTATGGGGAATATCGATCTTTATGTGGAGTGGTATGAACGTGTCGAGGGTGGTTGGGCAAGTTCCGGAAATGCGCCTTGTGATTGTATCCACTTTATAACTTGCAGCAAGTACGGTACCTGGGCCACACAAGTACGGTACTTCTAGTCTGTGCTCAGTACTGCTTCCCGTGTGCAAATGGGTCCAGAGACAATAATTTCGGCGTCTAGAAGAGGAGGCGAAGAGACGCCGAGATTCGTTCGTGGCACGTGGATGACCGCTCTTAGGGAACGAGGGAACGAACTGGCGGCGGCGGAAAGGCAGACTGACTCGTATTTTCGTGACGAAGCCTGTCGAGTGTGTCAGGAAGATGGGAGTCAAAGAGACTGAAGTCGTGGATGTTTGATTCGAAGCCTGACATGACATCCAGCAGTCAGTATCGATGTCCGTGTATTCCCCATGTGAGAGGAGCTGCCGTGTAGGGGGGCAGCTACATGTACATGGACTTCAACGCACCTATTGTGGCCCTTCTCGCTTTCTCCCCCTCACCTCTGCAATCTCCTTATCGGCGCCGTACTAGCACGTACCTAGTAGTACGTTGTAGTAGTATGCCGAGGGTCGATAATCAATATCCTTTAGCGTCTTCACGCGTGGTGAGTTGCCGTCGTCGACTCGTCGCAGCCCGCTTACGGTGCACGCTTCTAGACTCGATGTCGTTTCGAGCCTCTGCGTTGTTGATCTCGAACGTCGTCCACCACCACACGCTCCTCGAGTCCTCGCTCGCCCAACGCAGCTTCGATCCTCCGTCCTTTATGTTGTCCGACGTGCTTCCGCCGTCCCCTCCCAGAGGCGCCGCTGTGTCATCTGCCCCCAACCCCACGTCCTACAACCTTCGTCTCACTTCAAATCAGTCGCAATTCCATCCGGCGGAAATCTGCTCAAGCTGCTTTCGTCCAGCACACCCTTGTCGCAGCGCGCCGGGGATCTGCGACTGGCAGGGCTTCACTCCCTTAGCGATTTTCAGGGTCCTATAAAAGCCTGGACCTGCCGAGTGCGACCGAGTGCACAGCAGATGGAATTGCAAATTGTCCCTATACTGCCTTCGGAACCGCGTCTCCGCCTGTGAAGCTGCGCGTGACCAGAGGACTTCTTCTCGAGAGGCGACAGTTGCTGAGTACGGTCGTACCGGTATGTCGAGTCAGCAGAAGGAGGCAAGCCGAGAGCAGGTCACGACGTGGACCTTGTCCGCTGGGGCACCAGGAGGGGGAGCGCTCGACGATGCAGGCCAGCGCCAGGGCCGGGACTTGCTGACTACGAGCCTTTACATATCGATACGAAGATGAGGATGCATCCGTTTCAAAATGCGGTCGTAAGGTTATCGTTCTGCGGGAATCAAGGCAGTATTCTCAGAAGTCAAGGGATGTTTCTGGTGCGCTTAGGCAAGAACAAGGTAAGTTAAAGCTCGCTGAAATTCGTGCAGCAGCTGCATTCTGGACTCCGGCCAGAACTAGCGCCCCAAACGACGCTGATTGGACGGCGTCGACCACCTCCCTACACCCTCTTCAGGACGCTGTACATGGATGAACGCCATTGACTTCACCACCAGGTCGCTTTGTTGGTTGTTGTCTTTCCTTTTCTCGTACTTAACTCCGACTCTGCGCTCCAAGGCGTACTATATTGATTATGTGGGAGTTCCCCGATTGGACAGATGAGCGTTGAGGGTTATAAAATCATTCATCCGGAAGCTTTCTGTTCTTTGCCTGCTTTCAACACCGTTCTCGAATTTCTCTCTATCCGAGCCATATTTGGTAGCTCAGCACATCCAGCGCCACGTGGTTCGCAAATAAGTTAATCCGGCTACCTCCATCAGCTATCAGCATAGTGCATTTATAGCGTGGACCTCTAACTCAATTCCTCATCCTTGTTTTCCCTTTCTGTGTCTTCAAGTCTCCAGCATGTGATTTTGGTCTTTACCTTGCAGTAGTGCTGCAACCCCCAGTACTTCCTGGCTTCAAGCCTCCTATCAAACGTACTCGAATCTCCAGTCCAAACGGGCCGAGGTGGTCTTTGCGGGGCAACGGGATCCATGGCATTGGCGTCACGCTGTCAGGCTGTCAGCTATGTGCGAGTGTGGATGAACGTCAGGTCTTACTTCGGCCGACATCCTTATCATGATGACCTCAGATATTTAAGCTGTAGCGGGGTGCTTCTGCATGCCATTCGTCTCAAAATCGCATTACTAGGAATGAATCGGATCGTCAGGGCTTCGAATTTTCGGCAGACTTGGGAATGGACAAATATGCGCCTCCCCCCATCTTTTCGTGGATTATTCAAGTTAGAAGATGTTTACCAATGTCTGCTTTTAATTGACGTCTTATGAGGCCATTGTACGGATGAAGTCAGTCATTCAAAAGTGACATATTCGAATTCCCCTTCCTCCAACCACAATTCAAGCAGCCACCGCAAACAAAGTTGTGTGTCTACCATGGGTATTGTCCTTGCAACGTGGTCCAAATAACCATTAGCTTATATCCGCGGAGCAAGCTCCTGTCCCTTCCGTCCCACCAAAGAAAAACGGTTGCCGATTTGACTACATCCAGCAGCATTTTCTTTTCAGCGATTTAACTATCTTTCCTCTACGACTTTATATCGCTCATATTGGATCTCATAAATCTCGCGCACGTTATTTTCGCTTCTAGTCGACTTCTGGTTATCCGTGTTGAAACCATAGAATTTCGGTGTTCTAAAACCCATAATTTTTTTTCTCCAGAGAGCCTACGTCACTCTTGTCGTTGCGGGAATTTAGCAAGACATGAATAGCCGTAGGCCGAACTTCCTCGTTGCAAAGCCCATGGGTGCCTCTTATTTCTCAATTTCTGTTTCCTAAACAGACAATCCAATAGCCATTTTGCGGAGAAAAAGTTAAGCACTTAGCACGGACATTCTATACGGGGCATGTTTCTTAAGTGTCTGTTTCTTCAATTGACACTTGAAAAGGATGTTATGGAAATAAAATCAAGTGTCAAGTAAGGATATTCGGCAATATTATTGCGTGAGTTCTGAAATCAGACATCCAGCTGGGAGATTCTTAAGTAGCAACATCTTTTGATGTCTGTTGCTTCGATAGATAGTCTCAAGACCTATTGTGCGCTCAGAGTTAGGATCAAGCAACGACATCCTTGACTCGAAACACTTCTCTAATGTCTGTTTCTTCGACGGACAATCTCAAGGATTGTTTTGCGATCCAAATCAGGTATCTAGCAAGGACCTTCCGGCAAACATCGAGACGCTGATACATAATACAGTCGGACTATCGGAGGCGAGCAATATCATAAGGTCAGCATACTCCATTCTCAAAAACTGTCAATCATTATCCTCATCTAAAATATAAACAATTTTGCTCTCTCAATCAAATCCCAGCCCACTTCCAACCCTTCTCTCTTTCCTCCAACTCTTTCAACACTCAATCCCTCCTCCCATCCATCACTAGTCGAATCCCTCACGCAACATCTAACACCCACTAACGACAGAAGCATCAACCACCGCCGTCGTCCCACTCAGCACACTCTCCACCGCTCTCTTCAACACGCCCTCCAAATCCTCCGTCCTACTAACCTTCTCCGCAAACAAATTCCCTCCCGCAGCCGCCTTCGCGATCCCAGCGTAATCTGGCGATGGAGCGAAACTGATATTCAGCTCCTCGTTTGTAGCTTTCGAGCCAAGACCATTAGGATGGATGAGCAGGAGGGATTTCCTGGGTCCATTCCAGCCTAATTTGTTGTCAGTCTTCTTCCAATTCTCTTCTTCTCTGACTCAGCTGAACATACCTTCATTATTCAACACGATCGTCAAGACCGGAATCTTATACCTGTGACTAATCCAATACACACTCGCTGGTACACTAAACAAAAAAGTCCCATCGCCCACAATCTGCACCACGAACTTTCCCTTCCCTCCCGTCTTCGCAGCCTCATACTCGCTCGCTAACTTGATGCCCAACGCTCCACCACCAGACCAGCCTAACCCGCCACCGCCGCAACCGATCCATGACCCTGGAAAGGTGGCTTGGATATTATTTGCAACGAAGCCGGTGTTAGTCACGGCTTCGATGGCCCAGATGGCGTCTTGCGGGACCAGAGTACGGAGCATGCGGCAGAGATAGCCGGTGCCGAATGTTCCGTCGGGCTTGGGAGCGGCGGCGGAGGCGATGGCTTCGAGGCGTTTGGTGTGGGCTGGAACGAGAGCTTCCCAGCGTTGGGTGAAGATTTGGGAGGAAAGGAGAGAGGAATGGGTGGCTTTGATGTGGGAGGTGAGTTGGGAAATTGCGGTGTAGCTGTCTGCTCGGTAGCGAGCTTGGGCGTTGAGGTAGAAGAGTCGCATTTGGCTAGAGAGAGTATGTTAATCAAGACCAAGAAAGTATTCATTCTTAAGAGAACTTACTTCTTCAAAGGGTCGACGTCGATATGGTATATCTTGGCACCTGCAGCTGGCTGGCATTGTGTAGGGATCCAAGGTACGTCTGTAACAACCGTTAGTACGAGGAGACTTTCAAGAGCCGGAAGCAGCTTACCGCAATTAATAACCACAATAACATCCGCAGCCTTAATCGCTTCATCAACGCCATATGTGAACCCCAAAGACGACCTATGGTCTGCTGGGAAGCACATATCACTGCCACCAGTATCCAGGACCCTCAGCCCCTTAACAGTCTCCGCAAGTTCGACCAAAGCCCCCACAGAAGCATGGTTTCTTCCAGTATAACCCGCTAGGAGCAACGGTTCCTTCGCCTGCACCAATGCCTCGGAAATAGTTTCCACAGCACTGCCCGACAAAGCCGCCGGCTCGACCTTATTCCAGAACGACTGATCCAGCTGATACGGCGTCAAATCCTCCTCCATCACCTCCCTCGCACCAACTAGATAGACTGGACCAGCAGGATCACTAGTCGCAAACTGCAACGCTCTATTCACCATCTGTTTCACATTTCTCCCAGTCTTGATCTCACCAACGTATCTGCAGTACTGCGCAACAATTTGTTTCTGGTCGGGGATATCTTGAATCCAATGGATGTATTCTGTTCGAGAACCTCGCATTTCACCTTCCTGTGTATAGGGACAGAGACCGGCGAATATAAGGACGGGGGCGCGACCACATGAGGCGTTGTGGACTGCCGCTCCTAGACCTTGGGTCCCGACGTCAACGTGTACGATTACACATTGGGGTTTTCCTGTCAAACGGGCAAATCCATCTGCCATTGAGAGTGCCACCATCTAGATTTATATATTAGCATTGCCAAGGGTTGTAGGAAGGAAGTACTCACTTCATTGGGACATGTTATGATACGTGGGAATTCTCCTTTCTTTTCATTTTGGCCTTTGACTATGGCTTCGATGATCGAAGGGTGATCTGAGCCCAAGTTTACGAAGCAATGGGTTACTCCGGCCTACATTATAGTTGTTTAGCATACTCTCAAAACTTGGGAAGCAAAAGACACTTACTTCCCAGAGAGCTTCAAAAAAGGCAAAAGAAGTTGTATACATCTTAACTTGCTCAATTCAAACCCTCTATTGTAAGATCAAAGAAATATATTTAAAGATCAAAACGTCTATAGCAAACAACAAAGCTCTATGGAGGTAAACGGCGCTAATGTGGGGTTTCGCGGGGTCGAATGCTGTCGGGTCAAAACAGCGGCTGTGGGGTCTTTTGAACCCGAAGTCTCGCAAGACCATCGGGGGACATTCCTCTCATCATTCCGCATCATGACGTTTTTTTCTTCGAGAAATAATTCAGTACCAGAATCCGATTGGAGTTTTAGTTTCTTGGAAAAGAGAATCTGACTTCGCAATGTTTGTTGCGCTGTATAATTCCGAGAGAGGGCGGATTCGGGCCCTTCGGCAAACTTGCCTCATTCTGACAGGGTTTAGCATGGAGATAATTCCGCATTGCTAGCGCTGCGGAAATCAAGACTAAGTGGGGGAGCTTGACCCCGGATTCTTATTCCTCAAGGCCAGTCCAGTGCTGCCTCGCTGGTGCACTTACGTTGAAGGCTACACGCACTGTACCTTTACGGTACACGTTCAGCTCATAACGTGATCTGATCGGATCCCCGATCATCGACATACCACTTCACGCCCCTTGGACCGAAATGGGGTGAGTGAGGGGTCATGAGCTTGAGGGGTAGTGAGATTTGCTGGTACAGTATAAAAGCCGCTCAATGAAGCCAGAATACGATGATTTGCTATACAACAAGACCAACTGTGAGATACTGACAAACAGACAATGAGAGCAGCACGATATTACGGAGCCGAGGACATTCGAGTAGAGGAGATCCCGGAGCCAGTGTGCAAGGAGGGGCAATTGAAAATCAGACCTGCCTTCGTAGGAATCTGCGGAACAGGTTAGGACCTAATTCTCAGTCCCAACATCTCCAATCGACTCCCGGACATTGTACTGATGAACCTTAGACCTCCACGAATATCTCGGCGGACCGACATTCGCTCCCGTCAAGCCTCATCCCGTCACGAAAGAAACTCTACCCATAACATTTGGCCACGAATTCTCCGGCACCATCCTCGAAGTCGGGAAAGGGGTTACGTCTTTCAAGCCAGGACAGCACGTCTCGATCCAGCCTACAATCTACGACGGCACATGTGGTGCCTGCAAGAAGAATTTCGAGAACGTCTGCTACAATGGGGGATTTGTCGGATTGTCCGGATGGGGTGGCGGACTGAGTGATGCTGTGACAGTCCCAGCCTCTTACTGTCTTCCCCTACCGGACAATATCCCCCTCGACGTCGCAGCTCTAGTCGAGCCCCTATCCGTAGGCTGGCACGCCGTCTCCCAATCACCCCTCAAGCCAGGCGACAGCATTCTGATCCTCGGCGGAGGACCAATCGGGATAGCAGTCATCCAAGCATTGCGAGCTCGAGGTTGCGGCCAGATCATCGTAAGTGAACTATCCGCCTCACGCCAGCGCTTCGCCAAACAATTCGGCGCCGACACGATCCTCGATCCTCGAAAAGTCGACATAGTCAAGAGCGTACGAGACCTGACCGGCGGTGAGGGCGTGGACATCGTGTTCGACTGCGCGGGGGTGGCGATCGGGTTGGAGGCTGCCTGCAAGGCAATCAGAGTCAAAGGAACCGTCGTCAACGTTGCGATTGTGAGTCACTCCGTCATCTCCCGTTACCTCCCGTCCTGTGCGACATACATTCGGGATGTCGAGGAGGGAAAAGGGGGTCTGGATTTCAGCTCAGACATCCTGCAAGGCAGATTTTTGTTGCTGGCGCGTAGGGAAACTCAGCTAACTTTAATTTCCCTCGTAGTGGGAAAAACCCGTCCCCTTTCAGCCCAACGATCTCGTGTTCCGCGAGGGGACTTATGTCGCGTGCTTGGGTTACGTGCAACAGGATTTCAAAGATGTGATTCAAGCTATTTCTACTGGTATGTGCTTTTTTTCCCCATGCTCTTCTCCCATCGTCAGGGGCAATTGCCTCAATCCCGAAGCAAAAACCCCCATTGGTGGTGCCTAGTTACATAAACCAACCTAACATCACATCTCACGAACAGGAAAAATGACTCCCGGAGCAATGATCACGAGTAAAATCCCACTAGAGAATGTAGTTGAAGACGGGATCAAGGAACTGATTAAGAATAAGGAGAAACATGTTAAGGTGTTGGTGCAGATATAGGTAGGTACTGTACGAGCTCTTTAAAGAGTACTGTAGCTTTAATATTGAAATGTTCGAAATGTGAGATTTTGTGGAAATGACCTCGATATGTAAGACGTGATTGATAGACATGACATGCGAGTTTGACGTGCATGCATATATGCAGATTGCAGGTGAGGGTTGGAACCACATCGCTTCACATCGCATCGCTTCACACTAGCCACAACTTAACGTCGAGACGTACGTCAAAAACATCGAATGAGAGGGAGACATGTTTAGTGCACCACTTCACTTCACCTCACTTAACCTCACTTTGCACAATTTTCATTTCGATATAGTTTATCTTACCTCACTTTGCTTTATTTTATTTTATTTTATTTTATTTTATTTTATTTTATTTTATTTTATTTTATTTTATTTTATTTTATTTTATTTTATTTTATTTTATTTTATTTTATTTTATTTCATTTCATTTCATTTCATTTCATTTCATTTCATTTCATTTCATTTCATTTCATTTCATTTCGTTTTGTTTTGTTTTATTTTCACTTCATGTAACTTCCAGTCTCATAACTTATACGTCCTTCTGCATATATATATGAGAGAGGTAAAGAGTAAATAAGTACTTCACTTCACTTCATCCCATCCCATCCCATCCCATCCCATTTACCACTTCACATCTCATCTCATCTCATTTCACCTTCCCTCACTACCTACACCTCCCTCACTCACTCCACTCCGCCTCACATCACATCAACAATAAAAGTCCATATGTATTATGTAATAAGAAAAAGAACAAGTAGTTCATTCCACTCCACTCCACTCTCCACACCCTCACATCAAACCAACTAAACTCACTTGAAATAAGACTATAGATGAGGGTAGGTAGGGAACAAGTACAATTGCCGATGCCGTCTAAATCTTATCTATCTACCGTATCTATCTTATCATATCCTATCCTACCTAGGTACTCAAACAGATTACAGATTGAAGATTGAAGAAAGATGACGATGAAGGAGCCTCCTTTCCTCCTATTCCTCTCTCTCTCTCTCTCTCTCTCATACAAGAGTTCACTCATACAGCTGCTCGCTTATACATGCTCACTCTCACAGAATCGCTCGCACACCTGCTCGCTCACTCCCACCTATAAACCCCATCATCATACAAAACCCTATGCCTCCTATTCCCCGGCCCCACACTAAACCTCCTCTTCGGCATCTGCCTCTCCCTCAACCTCATCTTCATCGCCTCCTCCTCCTTCTCCACCATGCGCTCTCGAATCTCCCTATCCCTCTCTTCCATCCTCCTTCTAATCTCCTTCTCCTCCAGAATCGCTCTCTCCCCCGGACTCATCACCAACGGCCTCTCCCTCTCCCCAATCGTCAAACTCCCCACCCCAATCAACACCTCATTCGAATCCTGTCCCGATCCCTGCCTCCCACTCCTCCCTCCCTCTCCGGGCCCCGCCACAACCGTGGGTTTCAAGATCCCCCTCCTCGGCGGACTCGGCGGAATCGGCACCGCGGGCCTCCGTCTAATCTCCTCATCCTGGACTCGAATCCTCTCCTCCCTCCTGAGCTCCGCTAACCGCTCATCCCTCCTCTCCCGCTCGCGTTCCAGGTCTTTCAGTTCGCGCTTTTCCCGTTCGCGGTTCAGCTCCAGCTCCTCGCGTTCGCGCTTGCGGCGCTCCGTTTCCTCTGCTTCGCGCCGCGCACGGCTGTCGAAGGAGGTGTGTGAGCTGGAGGGGGAGTCCCAGCCGAAACGCTCGCGGGAGGTGGAGATGGAGAGGCGGCGACGACCACCTACCACGGCGCCGATGGAGGGGACGCGTTGTTGCTGGGATTGTGATTGGGGTTGTTGGGGTTGGGGCCGTCTCTCTCTATCACTTGCTTCACGCTCACGGTCTCGGATGGGGTCTCGCTCTCGGAGGACTTCTCGATCGCGCTCACGCTCGCGCTGTAAGGGGCGTTCATCGACGATGATGGGACGGCCGCGTTCGCGGGGTAGACCGTCGACGATGAAGGGCGGGCTGGCGGGGGAGTTGGGTACGGAGGAGAAGGTCTGGCCGAAGGATTGGGGGGGAGTGCGGGGTGTGGGGGGAGAGTCGACGATGATGATTCGTTCCTTGCGGTGGGTGCGGGTTGGGCGGAGGGCGGGCACTTCTCGCTTTCTCTCTCGTTCGCTGGCTCGACGACGGATTCCTCCTCCTGCTCGTTCGTCGCTGGATACGGATGAGGATTGTCGTCTGTGGTTAGAGCCGCCGGATGAGCGAGGCGGCGTTTGAGGGAAGGACCGTCGGTGTGCCGTCATCATGTACTCGGTGGTTGGCTCGCCGAACTGGATGTTCCGGACGGGGTTCTCGAGCGTGGATAGCTTGGCGCAGGGACGGCCTGGAGCGCCGTATTGGCAGATCTCCGTGTGTCTGAATTCGAGCTCCTTGCCGTCCGGGTACCGGTCGACGTAGACGTTGGTAACGCACATTGTGAATGTGGTTGGGTGGGAGACGTATAAGTGTTGTGTTGTTGTTGTCGTTGCTGTGTTGCTATGTGCAACTTGTGACCGATATCTAATCGGTCTGAGGGTTGGGTTGGGTATCTTTGTGTGTCGAGAAGAAGGATCCTCTTGTTCTCGATGACAATGTATGTATTGCTTGGTTCGATTGAAAGCCTATGCAAATGTTCCAGGTGCTGGAATGTGATGGTCTGTGGTGGATGGACCTCTTATAACAGAAAGTCTTATGGGTCCAAGGAATTCGTGTCAGTCGCCGAAATCAGGGACAAATAATAGTCGCACTTCTGTATCGATCCGATGGACTAGAGACATGGAGTCGACATGTATGGAAGGTGGAGTGGGTATATATGGTGAGAAAGGGGGTAGTACTGATCGCAGATTTTTGTAGGAGTGGCAGGCGCAATGTAAAGAAGGCTGATTTTTCTTTACGCTCGAATTAGGAAATCTGAGTAATGCAAGGCTGTAGGGGTTGCCGTGACTTGATGCGAATGCGATTTGCCTTTGACGAGCACTGCAAGTCGCCTTAATTGAATGGATGAGAGAAAGGAAGAGAGGAGGGATTGGCTCATGTGGGCACACCCAGACTTTATGTCCTCTGCTGGTGGTGGTGGAAACAGTCACAGTCATTCGGCAGCAGCATTTAGGCAGACGGTGGAGATTGGGGGCTCAAAAATGCGCGAACCACTGCTCGCAGTTCATCCCTCCCTCTCATCCCTCCTCCCTGGCTCTCCTGGCTCTCCCTGGCTCATCCCCCCCTGGCCCATCCCTCCATGCCCCCTTCGTGATCCCTCGTAACCTCGCCCTGGCTGATTCGAGGGTGGTGTGGGCAGACGGACCAGTGACAGGTGCAGGCGGACGCTGCGAGGCTGAGCATCAGCCACAGGAAGCGACCCTGACTTGCGACCAACGCGCTACAGAAGCCTGCGACTCAGCGAGAAAGGGAGGAATGCGCCCAGCAGGGCCGTGGTGAGGGTAGGGTGAGGGTGAGAAAAAAGAGTGTGCACACTGAAACATCGGGTTTTCCTGGTGTTTCTGACCCATTATGGCATGGCGCAAAGAGCTTCCGGCCTGTGGGGTGGGCGGAAGGGAGGGAGCGACGACCAGGAGGACAACCAGGACGACGACCAGGACGACCAGCAGAGATTTGCCCTCCCGCCCTCTGCCCTCTCACCTCCCCTCCCCTCCCTCTCCCCGCGCACCTCTCACATCTCCCTCTCACCCTCCAGGCAATTCTCTTGGGGGAGACGAGAATAGCATGCCAGGATCCGCGATCATACCGTACCGTACGGGCCGGCGCGAATTCTGTCCCTTCCCTTCCCTCCCCTCCCCTTCCCTCCCCTCCGGTCACCTCCCCCTTCCCACTCGCCAACCCAAGTGGCCAGATATTGCGATCGGGCATGATTGATCATGTTTCGCAGGCCGGAGGTGCATGGCAATTTTGGAAACAGGCCAGTCCTGCCAACCAGATCCAACCAGACCCAACCAACCCGATGGATGCGACTCTGTTGCGCGGGTTTGCGACGGGCCATGGAAGGAGGTCGAAGGTGTGCGACGGGCCATGCGCAGCGTGGTGGGTGCATGCTGGATGGGCCATTTGCCATTCCATTTGCCATCTGCCATCCGCCATCTGCCATTTGCAAAGCTGGAAGGGATGTCGAAGTTTGCGACCGGCTGCTTTGGGATGGCAGTCACCCTCTTTGCATCCAAGTTCTACTGCCACCCAATGCGGCAATGCAGCGGAAGACTGACTGCACGTCTGCACCCGCGCCGGCGACTCCACTGGGAGTCTGGGACTCACTGGGCCATCTTCTCAGCCCAGGAGGCGCTCTTGGGTGCAATGCTGCAAGTGTTGCAAACGCTACCAGGCTGCCCGTGCCACCGTCAGGAATTCCTCTGCACGGTTCATCTGTATGACGATGCGCTGCAGCTTTGCAGCGGATCCCCAGTGCACTGCGGGTGCCTTCTGGCGGGAGTGCGCGAGAGAGGGGAGAGGGGAGAGGGAGAGGGAGGGGATGCCGCCAGAGGCTGTGCAACAACCCTATGGAGGTTGAACCCTATGGGCCCATAGGGACCCTGTGGGAGCTCTGGAAAATCCCCTGCGGCGGGAGATCAGGCTGTGCTTGCAGACCCAGTCTCGCGGTGTTGCCAGCCAACGAGAGCCAGCAATCGCCAGCAATCGACCGTCACCTCCGCCACACCTCCTGGCCCGGGGCAATGTGCAGTAGCTCCCGTGCTCATTCTCCGGGTTCGACGTTGAATGGAGGGGACGACGACTTCAATCATCAGGATCAGGAACATCGCCATGTACCCGGTGACAGCGGCCCTCATGGACCACCATGGGCCACCAATGCCCACCATTCGTCACGGACCCAGGACGAGGAATCCTCCCACGCTCGCAGGCGCAGGTACCCACCACTGGGACGAAATGTGAGAAATGTGAAGTTGAACACTCTGGCACTCCAGGAGGATTACGGAGGATACGGAGGACACGGAAGAGCGAGGATCATTTCGGCGATCAGCATCCATACCTACGAGTAATCATCCGTATCCTCACCTCAGTCGCGTGCTCCAGGCTTGCGACGACTCGACGACAGGTACGAAATACAGCACTCCTCCGTTTACCGCGCTGCGACGTACTATTCTCGTCCGAATTAGAACACGGTACTATTCTCGGTGACCGACCCGACCTCCTCTCAGATCATCAGAGGAGAGTGGCCCAGAGGGTGAAGTCCTCCAAGTGCGTCGAAAGCATTGCGCGGTTCGCGACGAGTCGTACTCGGTGACTCGATTTTGTTTCACGCCTGTCAGCAGACGCGCCGTCCAGGACTGCAAGCACCCTCCAAGCATCTCAAGCACCCTCCCAAGCACCCTCCACGCATCGATCGAACATCAGACAAGCGTCTGCCGAGCGTGATGTTGGTTCCTTGGCTCCCTACTTGCTTACCTTGGTGCTTCTCTGGTTGCTGGGACGGTCATCCCCGGGGTCGGAGTCTCAGGAGGGTGCTGCACCCCAGAACAGCTGGACCCCCCTTCCCTCTCTTCCTCTCACCATCACCTTGGGTGCCTCACGTTTCCGCACCAAAATCTCACCAGCAGTCAGCCTCACGAGGCGCATTCGGAAGCTTTGCCCACCCCCTCCTCGACTTTCCCATGCCCGCCCAGATCGAGATTTTTGCCTTTTTTCACCCCCGGTCTGGCTACCTGTTCCTGCTGCTGTGCGTGACCAATGTTTGACGTAAATTTAGGTGCTCACGAATCGAGACCGTCTGATCGAGTACAGTGCAGGACTCGTATCACGATCACGATCTATTATCTGCATCGCGAAAGACATGCTCTAGATCGCGCGCCAGATTCGATCGTGCAAGAGAGACAGAAAGGAGGAAGAGGAGGAGCTCATAGGCTATTGCAGCCCAGAATACCCGCTGGAGGGCATACTAAGCCACCTCGTCGCACCACTCGGGGCAACGCGACCACCACCAACACCACTCACTGCCACTGCCACAGCCGGAATTTCTCGTCTGACAAGAAGGACTGTGTTGTTGCGTGTCAAGTGTTGCCATCGCAGAGACACACACACGCGCGCACACACCTTGGCCCTCCCTTCCTGAAGATGTGTCTTGATGACCGAGCGATGAGATGATGGGCCCTGATGGACGGATGCGGAAGATTGAATCCTGAGATGGATGATGGCTCTGAGTCACAGTGTGAAGTGTAGTAGTGCATCATGCACGAACGGATATGGTGCATGCGAAGCGACTGCGTTGCGACTGCAGGCACTCACTCCCACCTGCAATCGAGAATGGATAATGTGCGGTGGGGTGAGGTGCGAGCCGGATTGGGACTGGACTGGACTGGACTGGACTGGACTGCGACTGCAGGCGACCCCTCTATCACGTGCGTGTGTGTGTTTTGAGGAGATCTTTACCTAGGACTTCCAGGCTTGCTCTTCTTGCATGCAATTATCTTTCGATTCCCAGACTTCGGAAGGACAAGATCTTATGGCAATACAAGGAATCTCAGTGGATTCTACTTGAGGTCGAAGTCGTCGTATTTAAGTTAGTCAGGCACATTACAGGAGGTCTGTTCCGCGAGATGCCAGATCGAGTTGCAAAAGCAAGTAGACTGAGACATTGGCCTGCCTTTTCGTATCCAGAACGCCAGGGGATTGCGCCATAGAAAGGCGATCGCATCTACACATTGATCTCCAAACTTTAATCTGCAGATAAACATGAATTTCAGTACCTGTACCTTCATCTTCCAAGTGCTCTTAGCATTTCTTCCTACAACATGAGCTATGATATGATTTGATTCAAATGAGAGATCAAATCATGATGCAGAGGCTCTTTCCAACTGATGATCAAAGCCACCGAACTGGAAATTGACATGTCTCTCTTTCCACGAGGGAACAAGAACTATTCGACAAGTCGTTGCTTTAGGGATCTCCTTACTGGTCACTCCTTTCTACATTCCAGCCCTTACAAAGTCGCATTCTTCACTATTCTTCAAGTTATCCTCCTTCCTTGGCCCCAAGCCTTTTCGTCGTTCATTATCTTGGCCAAGAGTAATTCCAATTTATCTTCACTTATAATGTTCTAGAGAGAAATTCCATCGTTTCTGGTGCCTCAATTCTGGCCTTTCGCCATGACTTCCTTTCTCCGCCAAGCTCGTACACGGTATTCGAATCTCAATCGCTCATCGCGAACACTTCTCATTTTCGCTACTGCAGTTTTCATCCTCCTATGTCTCTACAGCAGTCGTGAGATTCAGTCATATCCTGAAGAAGTCGTTGAGCAACATGTCATCAAGCAATCGAACGGCGTATACCGCATTCCAAAAGGACAACTACCAAGCGTGAACTTGGTCGTGGCAGCGACATCGAAAGAGGACTATTCATGGGTCAAGGATTTGAAGGTTCCGGGTATGGTAGTCGTGCCATACATCGCAGACAACACCAGCGCGCCCCATCACGCAGTGAAGAACAAAGGCCACGAAGCGATGATGTACCATCAATACTTCTACGACTTCTACGACAACCTCCCCGACATCTCGATCCTCATACACTCGCAAGCCATGTCATGGCACGTAGAACAATTACTTGATCAAAGGTTCTTCCTCTCCTCCCCCCTCTAACACGCACACAACAAGCAAGAAGGCTGACTGACCTCCAACCCAGCATGATATTCTCCATCAACCACCTCGACCTCCGAGAAGTGCAACGACGACAATTCGTCAATCTCCGCGTGACCTGGGGTATCGGCTGCAGCACGCTCTCCATCAACACCACCAAGGTAACCGAAGAATCCGGAACTCAGCCCGAGCAAAAAGAAATGCAAGAAGCCTTCCGAGCGAACTTCAACATCTACGACATCCCCGAAATCCTCGCCACGCCCTGCTGTTCCCAGATCGCCGTCACGCGAGAAAAAATCCTCAGCGTCCCCAGAGCCCAATATCAACATCATGTAGATTGGTTGGCGAATACGAGGCTGCCGGATAGTATCAGTGGGAGGACGTGGGAGCATATGTGGCAGTACCTGTTTTTAGGGAAGGCGATTGATTGTCCGTTGGAGCATAAGGCGTATTGTCGCTTGTATCATATTTGTTTTGGGGGCAGGGAGGAGTATGATGAGTGGATTGAGTTGATGCAAGGGAGAGAAAAATTGGAGAGGGGGTTGAGGAAGATTAGAGAGGAGGAAGAGATGGGGAGGAAAGATGAGGAGGAGGAGAAGTGCGCGTTTGATGAGGAGCAGAAGAAGGAGGAGGAGCAGGCGAAGAGGGATAAGAAGGCGTGGAAGAAGGAGGAGTGGAGGAAGGAGGGGAATGAGAAGAAGGAGAAGGCGAGGGCGAAGATGAAGGTTTGGTTGGAGGAGGAGTTGGGGGGTGTTAGGGAGGCGATTAGGGTTAGGAGGGAGGTTGCGGTTGTGAGGGGGAGTGTGGAGAGTAATCGGGTGGCGGAGGGGGAGAATCTTTATGGTGATGAGTTGGTGAGTCTGTGCAGTTCTTTTCTTGAGCTAATAATCCATCTTGCTGTTTTGGAGGTTCACGTTTCTTCGAGATGGATGCATGGCTAGGATATGCAATCACTTTCTTCTTGAATGGGATGAATGAATTGCTAATTGGGAGGCTTGGTGTGTAGGAACCCGGTGTAGAGAAGAAAATTCTTCCCCCGCCAACTTCGACCGCACTCGCGATCGGTACGGGGACGGCGAACCAGAACCAGAACCAGTATGGAGCTGGTGGGGTATAGATATAGATATAATGTTAATGTTAATGGACGTATAATCGTCATGCATTTTACACATATACCCAAATCATAGAAGAAGAAAGAGGGAACTTACTAACAATTTCCGATTTCCGATTTCAGCCCAGATATAATCCCCAAACCACTATTATACAAAAAACTGTTAATCTTAGTAAAGCAAAATTTATAAACGTTCTAAACATAATTCCCAACTTCCATTCGTCCATCATTACCCCTGCATCTCCGGACGAACGATAAGTTATCGGGACATCCTCGGCAAGTTGCCCCTCCCCCACCATCCCCAGAATCTCATCTCCAAACAGACTTCACAACCTCAACCTCAATTGACACACGTATTACCAACCTCTCAATCCGTGATCATGGCAGAAAAACCAACAAGACGCCTAAGTACATATTCGTCTCAAACCCCAAATAGCTATCTACTAACTAGAAGGAACATAGCTAGGCCTGCGATATTGTTCGTTCTCACCTACCCCTCATTTATATAAAAAAAAATTTATTCTTTTTTGTTCGGAATTGGTAATTAATTGATGGAATTATAGTATTTGTGATATTCAGGAGAAATTCCGTCCCGCGATTTGGAATTACGATAAAGTGTACTTACTCACATCCCTCTCTCCTTTCTCCCTCCCCTCATACCCCCCCCCAAAACCAAGCATCAAAGACGCACTCACCAACCAACTAACACTGCACCCAGAATCCTCACCACCCAAAAACTCCTCCGCTTCGCCTCCATCCTCTCCATCCCCATCTACGCCACCACCCAAAACGCCTCTCGACTCGGCCCCACCTGCAGCGAACTCTCTCTCACCACACACCCCAACCTCGTTCTCCAACACGACAAAACGCGTTTCAGCATGTGGATCCCCCCCATCAGTTCTCACTTCTCCTCCACCCAACCGTCCGAAATCGTCATCGTCGGCATCGAGTCTCACATCTGCGTCACCCAGACTGCATTGGATGCGCTGCAGGCGGGACATAAGGTTTATGTGTTGGCGGATGGGGTGAGTAGTTGTAATAAGGAGGAGATTGGGATGGCGCTGGAGAGGTTGAGGGCGGAGGGCGTGAGGGTCACGACGAGTGAGGGGTGGGTTTATGAGTGTATGGGGGATGCGGGGATTGAGGAGTTTAGGGAGGTGGCGGGGGTGGTGAAGGAGTGTAGTATGGGGACGAGGGAGGTGCTGGGGGCGTTGGGGAGTAAGATTTAGGGATGGGAGGGGTGGGGATTTCTGCTTTTTGTGGAATGGAAGGGGGGTGTGGTTGGTATATCTGTAAGTGGTTGAGAGAGAGCGAGATATGGTAGATCCGCACAGTTCAACCCTTATGTCTGAAGTTGAAACATGGGCAGTAAGTAGGTCATTTTAAATAAAAACAGATTACCAGACAGGATACACATCTAACAACACTCTCATCCTCCCCTTCCCAGCCCCCCAAATCTCCAACCCAACTCCATCTTTCCCCCCTCTCACCTCTCTCAATCCTCAACATCCACACACCTAACCCTCGCCCTCTCCAACCACCTCAAATCCCCCTCCACCGTCCTCCTCCCCACCCCCCACAACTCATCAATGAGCGCCGGCACAAACGTCCCGGGCCCCCTAACATCCTCCCTTTGGGCCGCCACCTCCGCCGCAATCTCAAAATGCAGCAATCCCGCCAACGCCCCCAACAACTTATCCTCGCGACTCACCGCCAACATACACGAAATCGCCGTCCCAAGCACACACCCACTCCCCGTAATACGTCCTAGCAACTCATGTCCATTCTCCACGGCGAAAGTCCGCTGGCCGTCGCTGAGGAAATCGGTGGCGCCGGTCATGAGGACGATGTTGCGTTCGCGGAGGGCTAGGGCGCGGACTAGCTGGGCTTTTTGGGATGGGGAGAGGGTGGATGGGCCGCTATCTACTCCTCTCTGTTGCTGTACCTCTTCTTTTCCGGTTGAGTTTCTCGCCCCAGTTCCAACTGCAAACACAGTTTTAATCTCCCCCTCGTTCCCTTTTATAACGTCGAAATACCCCGACGCCAATAAAGTCCTCACCGCATCCCTCCTCACAGCCGTAGCGCCCGCACCAACCGGATCCAAGACCACGGGGCCGCCGCACAGGTTATAGGCGCGGAGGGCTTGGATGGAATTTTGGAGGCCTTCCGGGGTTATGCTGCCCATGTTTAGGACGAGGCTGCCGCCGAGTAAGGCTAGGTCTGAGGCTTCGGCGCCCGAGTTGGACATTATGGGGGAGCCGCCGATGGCGAGTGCGACGTTCGCGGCGAGGTTTTGGACCACGAGGTTGGTTATGTTGTGTGAGAGGGGGGTGGTGCGGTTTACGGCAAGGATTATGGTGGGGATTTGGGAGAGGAGGGTTTCAGGGGAGGTGGGTTTGGGGGAGGTGGGTTTGGGGGAGGTGGGTTTGGGGGGGTGCGTGAGAGAGGTGGTGGTGAATGGTGGGGGAGTGTGGAGGAGGTGGAGGAGTTGGGAGGCGGCGGTCTTGGGAGAGGGGGCGGATATGATGGCGCTGACGATGGCGACGCCTGAGAGGGGTTTGAGGGGGTGGGCGGATTGGTAGAGGACGCGTTGGATGGTGGAAGGGTTGATGCCGCCGATGGAGACGGTGGAGACGGAGTCGGCGTAGCCATGCTCTGCTATTGCACCTAGAATCTCCTTGGTTCCTGCTGTGCCGATGATGCCTTTGGTGTTTGTCTTCCTGGGAAGTGTTAGGTTATGTTCTAGTGTAAATGATGTGCTATGAACGTACGTTGGTGTTGCGAACATGGTTCCTATGCCGAGATAATTTGCGCCGTTCTGGCATGCTGCTAGAGCTTCGGGGATGGATGAGGCAGTTACTCCGATTATGGCATCAGGGCCTAGGATTTCCCTTGCTGTTGAAAGGTCTGGTTGTAGTTAGAAGAACACTCCTCTTAACAAGTATCACACAGCGCATACCAATATCATCTTGTCCAATATGGACTCCCTGGCAGCCCACCGCTATTGCAACATCAAGTCTGTCGTTGATTAAAAGAGGAACTCCATATTTCTGTGTGATAGCATGAAGTTTCTTTCCAGTAGAAATTAGGTCTGCGGTGTCGCTGGTTTTGTCTCGATACTGTACTATTGTGACTCCACCTTGGAGAGCGGCCTCGACCACTTCTACGATGTCTTTATCTCCAAGAATAGCTGGGGTGGAATCGGTCACCAGATAGAGGGAGTAGTCGACCTTTTTTCCATCTGGCAACTTCGATATTCCAACGGACTTCGACATCTTGTGTGAGAAAGAGTCTTGAGATTAAATTGAGGGACTTCTCGAGGACCTTCAAAGGTCTTCTAAATAAGAGAACTGATGGAGATACTGGATTACAGAATGAGATCTTATAATTCCGTTAGAAACTAAGGATTGAGTCTGGATGCAGGGTTGTACAGTACATGTTCTTTGCTTCATAAAGCTCGGAATGCCTCAACAGATGGTAGGAAATATATACACAATTTCTATTGGGCAAACAAGGTGAGCTAAGACTTCTCGAAGTACAAAAAGTTCAAGTCTCCAGCATTGGCTGTTCAGCAAAGCCCGGCATCCCGAGCCTTAGAGATCAAAAGCACTTGCGATGGCGAATTTGATATCACGTGATAGGCTTGACTCAGGTCTTCGGGAGTCAGCTAGTGATGACGGTTGCAGGCAAACGGACTGCAATCAATAACAAAATAATTCAAGCAAGGAGAAAGATTCATACCAGGTCTCAATATGCAGCGCACGAAAATATGCACCAGCGAGCAGATGCATTTGACTGGAAACGTCGACAAAAATTCTTTGCCCGACGCGAACAACGGACACGCGCCTTGCTCTTAATGGACTAGCGTCATTTTCCGGCGACGTGCAAGACTTCATCCACTCGAATCGGAATTTCTTCTTTCAACCAACTGCCAACCCCAAAACACAGGACGCTTCCAACCACTTCCTGAACAACTCATCAACTTACACCCAAGAACAAAGTTCTGAACTACATTCAGAACTCACCCAAACTCAACACTCGAGCATCGTGAGAGTTGAATACTTTCGCCTCCCTACCGAACTGGCCAGTCATCCACGACAGCGCCGCACTCTACAAAGGAAGTCATCTTCCACGACACCCTCAACAAAGACATCGTCAAGTCGAAAGATACATCTGCGTTATATGTATCTCACACCCAAAGCCAACGACCTCAGACACCAGCCGCCTCTCGAGCTGCAACCTGGATTTCGCATACCGCGGAAGCCTTGTAGCCCCTACTTCAGTAGCAACGGCTAAAACCACCTTTCTTCGACGAATGTCGCGTTAACAAGAACCCCAAGATCTATCATCTCCTTCAGTGCTCTTCTCGCTCCTCCTCAAACCCTCTGCATGTCATATGTCGAATCATCCGGTCGCATAGCCGTCGAAATCCTGCCCTGATCCATACAAAAGCAAATTTGAAGTTATTCCCGAGCTACCCGCAACCGCAACCATGGCTACCATCAATATTCGCAGCGATGTGAAGGATCCCTTCTACCGCTACAAGATGGAGAGACTCCAGTCCAAGATTGAAGGCAAGGGCAACGGTATCAAGACTGTCATTGTCAATCTCAGCAGCGTCGCAGCTTCTCTCGCCCGTCCTGGGGCTTATGTTATCAAGTATTTCGGCTTCGAACTCGGAGCTCAGACCAATACAAATCCTGCGGATGACCGCTGGATCATCAACGGTGCCCATGAGGCCTCAAAGCTTCAAGACTATCTTGATGGCTTCATCAATAAGTTCGTCCTCTGCAAGAAATGCAAGAACCCCGAGACCGATGTGGTCATCAAGGACGGACGTATCCTACTTGACTGCAAGGCTTGTGGTCAGCGCTCTGACGTCGATCTTCGTCTCAAGCTCAGTGGCTTCATTTTGAAGAACCAGCCAAAGAAGGGCAAGAAGGACAAGTCCGAGAAGAAAGCCGCTCGCAAGGCTAAGCAGAATGGCAATGGCAATGGTAATGCAGATGAGAATGGCGACAATAGCCCAGGAGATGATAATTCCGAAAATGGATCAAACGAGAATGGCAATAACAATGGCGATGTTGCTATCGAGGCAGGCAGTGATGATGAACTCACTCGTCGTATCAAGGCCGATGCTGAGGAACTCGATGAACCTGTCGAGGTCAAGGATGACGAGTGGACTGTCGACATGTCTGCAGAGGCCGTTAGGGCTCGTCAACAACAGCTCCCCGACGACTTGAAGCAGAAGCTTGTGCTCGGTGGTGATGAGGACGACGAAGATGGAGAAGGCGGTGGCAATTCGACCTATGACCAACTTGGCAATTGGATCACAAGCGAGGCAGAGGCTAAGGGAGGTGTCGACAAAGTCGATGATGTTGCTATCTACCTCAAGGCAAAGGAGCTCGGTATCGAAACCAAGCACCGTACCCTCCTTGTCTTGGTCCAGACAATCTTCGATGACAATATCGCCAAGCAGATTCCTAAGCGTTCTTCCATGCTCAAGAACGTAAGTGTATCTATGCTATATCACGAGTATAACTAACATAATACCTAGTTGATCTCATCTGAGAAGCATCAAAAGGCTCTCCTCGGAGGTGTTGAACGATTCATTGGTCTTCGTGGTCAACAAGACGCCACTTTCTATGACCAGACCTCTAAGATCCTTTTGGTTCTCTACAACGAGGATATCCTTCCCGAAGACGTCATCACCAAATGGGGTACCAAGGCCAGCAAGAAATACATCGATCTGCCTACCAGCAAGAAGGTTCGCAAGTCTGCCGAGACTTTCCTTACCTGGCTCGCCGAGGCTGAAAGCGATGAGGATTCGGAGTAATCTCTTGCCAGCTTTTGGATCTTATCTTTTCAGACTTTGGTCCTACATAGCAGATGGGATTGGGGAGCTGTACATACACTTGATGGCTGATTGAGGTCTTTTCCGAAGGACACCTTTTAGCATATTATGTTGTCGGCTGCATCCTAGATCACTTCCTGTATTAGATTGTCTGGCTTTGATCGTTGTGTTTGCTATTTGGCTTTCGACTCTCAACTCGTTCTCTTTGGACTCGCAAAGGTCGTGCTCATCATAATATTTGCAATGCATGCATTTCCACTCCAATTTACATGATATTTGACGTGACTCGTACGTGAATATACTGTGTTCGACTAACTGGAGAGGTTTCCATTTGCGTGTCATATACCTATGTCCGGCCACGATATCATCACCTCTGTCACTACGCAACGATCCCTGTATCTAAAGCCACAAACTGATACCCCTCCATGACGGGCGTCTCTAATGTCCTATTCCTCCCCGTGCTCTGCATAAACAACCACACTGCATCAGCGTTAACTTTTTCCAGCACCTCCTTCACACTTTCCCTCTCCCAAACCAGTCCTCCCAAGACCTCCAAAACTTCGTCAAACATCTCATCCTCAATCCTCACATACCCTACAACAGCAAGCAATAACCTCACCACCGCTTCCCAAACCTGGTTATTCTGGCTATAAATCCCTCTGCCTCCTCTTCCCTTCCCCTTTTCCCTCTCAACTTCTCGTTTCGCATTGCGAGCAAGGGATATTATAGCGCTCCATTCGTTACTGATCCTCGCAGCTAGAAAATCTCCAGCTGAATGGCAGATAGTAGCTACTGCATCACAAGCTGCTATCTTGACGAAAGGTTCGGGGTCGTATAGGCGTGAGATCAAGACAGGCCAGATGTCATTGACTAAAGGGAGGAAACTGTTTTCGTCGAGATAAAGAGCGGAGGAGGAGGTGCTGATTAGATTTAGGAGTTTAGATCGTAGGACAGGAGAAGAGGATGTGAGGTAGTGTTGTGAGAGGAGGGCGATGTTGCGGAGCATGGTGTAGGTTTTTGTTGGAGGAGCGGGTTCGAGTTCTTGTGGGGGTGGTGGTTCCGAGTCTAAGTCTTCTTCGTTGGGATTGGAGGCCGCTTCGGCTTCGTCGAGGAGGGTTTTGGCCGATTTCCAGGGAGCGTGGGGAAAGTCTTCGTGAGGTAGGGTGTCGTCAACTTTGGATTTTGGTTGAAGGAGCTTGACGATGTCGTCTAATGTAACAGGCGGCGGAGGCTTTTTCTGATGATCGATGGTTGGAGCATCTGTAATTCGTAGTTCTGATTTCGAGCCTGCGGAGACAATTTCTCCGAGGACAGAGAATAAGACATCAACTAGGAGATGGTAGCCATGGAAGTTATCCAGGGCCGCAAAGATAGACTCCACGACATCGTCAAGGTACAGCAGCAATGATGGCCCTGTGAGGCGAATCATCATGACCAACACCTGGGGAGCTTGAGGTGAGATGTCAAATGTATTGAGTCTCAACGATATCGCGTTAACCATGTAATCAACATTCTTAACGACGAGTTCGCTCGCGTTCTTATAGCCACAGGACTTCGAGATGATGTTGAGGCAAGTGATGGCATGTTCTCGCAATTGAGAGTTGGGGGAGCCTAGTAACTGCGCAACAGGGTATAATGTGTCCACTAACTCTGTCTTAAAGTCTTCTTTCATATGCTGAGCGGTACCGGCCAACACTTCTAGGGCAATCGCTTGCATTCTCCAGTCAGAAGTTCTCTTATCGCTATTGGTGAGAAGAGATATTGAGTACTGAAACAACTCTTGATTCGCAGCTTCCTGCTCCTCAGATAGGGTGAGGGCGGACTCGAAGAAGTCATCAAACTCCTTATTCTTTGATGTTGCAGACATTAAGATCTGCGATGAGAGCCAATAAGCGGAAAGCAGACTGGGTCCAGTGGCACTTCGAGCGTACTCGAGCATCTCACTTGCCATGCTAATCTGCGACTCCCTCGTTCCAATATTACCAAGTAAGGCGGTAAGCTGGTTTCGAGTCTTCCTTTGACTCTCTTCAGCCATGACCACAGGTTTGAATGTCAAAGAATAGGCACTTTCAGTCGCTAAGGACATTGCAGACTGACTATTCAAATCAAATCCTTCCTCTTGCAAAGACCTTTGAGGCGAAGCTTCCAGGGTGACAGTTACGCTATCTCGTAGAGAATTACCAAGCGCATCTTCTAAAATAGAAGATTCAAGATTGAGTTCCCGAAGAATTCCATGAGCCTTGGAGAGCTGGCCAAGCGCGGTATCCTTTGCGGAATCATCATTCGACTGCATCACTCTAGGCAGACTAGTAACCCAATTGTAAATGGTGTTCTTGATAAGGTCACTTAAATCTGGATGTATAGATGCAAGATCAACAAGGGATGTTGCCTGGTTGCTGAAATCGTCCTCGGAGTCAATTCCCATCAAGGTCATGCAAGTCTCGACAAACATTCCCGCAGACTCAGCCAATGTGTCATGACACTCGTCTAAAATAGTGATACAAAGTCTATTGAGTGCTTTTCGTACTTCCACAGATTCGTGGCTCCGAAGTCTTATGACATTTGAGAGTGCTAATTTGATCTGAGCAACGGTAGCTTTGAGCCATGAGCTAGTCAAGGTCTTTGGTACGTCATCTTTAATGACTTCTTCATCTGATGGCTTGGTATCTTTTCGAATGTTTCGTGTTCGAATATCACTCAAAAGGGAAAGAAGAACATGGCCCAGAACTTCCAATGCCTTGATCAGAGTCTTCCGGGACCTCCTCATGCTGGTTCCAGGAATGAGACACTTGGTAAGGGCAGATATAGTTCCAGGAAGGAATGTCGACAGAGCTGCAGGATCTTTGATGCAAGACCAAGCCGCATCTAAGGCTTGTAAGGCTTGGAGATGAACATCCATCGTTGGACCATCCATTACTCCATCTAGGATGACTGTTACGCAATGTCCCATGGCCGGTATCGTTCCAGATTCAATGAGCGTAGATGAGCCACCCACTGTAGCCAACAGGTCGTGGAATAAAGCTGCCAGGGATCTATGTGCTTCGAGCATCAGCTCTTCTGGTGCTGGTGTCGTTTCCTTTCCCGGCACTCCGCCAGCGACGAATGTGAGCAGTATTAGAAGCTGTTTTCCAAGATCCAAGGAGATGGACCGCCTCCAGCCATATTCCAACAATATCCTCACGCATCGTATAGTCAACTCCGACAGCCTATCTGTATACTTCTGCTTTCTTCGCAGGATCTGGGAGAGTGGAAAGAAGACATAATCGGCTAACTTCTCGTCGAATGCACCATCGGCTCGTTGACACTTTGCTTCGAGGACGGATAAAAGCTGCCCTACTGATTGTACCAGCGCTTTATTGTTGCTGGAACTGCCATCGTCCCTTAGAGCTAGCTGGGACAGCTCCACGCATTTGGGCTTGAGCTGTTGATTATGAGCAACTACAATGAGAATTTTGGATAGAAGACTTACTTCTTGAAAAAGGTCGTTTCTCGTAGAGCGAGGCTCGGTGTCCATGATATGTGTCGGAGGAATATCATGATATCTATCAGCCTTTTGAGTCCGACGGAGCATTCAAAAATGGATTGGACTGTTCAGCCTTGTCCGCCTTGCGGAATAGCGTTGATGCCTGAGGTCATAACCGAGATCCACTGTCAGTGCACACCCCCACCTAATGCACGCACAAAAAATTCGTAAAAAACCACTACCTCTTCTTTTCAAAATTAAAAATGGCGGTCGACGAGAAGGCTATGGAAGCTACTCTTATAATATGTAATAGAGAATTGACCCCCAATTACAGTGCTATAGCCAGAAAGTTCTGTTTAGATCGTACTACCCTAATGCGCCGGCATTTAGGCAAAACTGTCTCCAGAAGGGAGGCCACCTACCTATACCACGCCCTACTGTCAAGATCACAAGAAGAGGCTTTAATACTTCAAATAAACAAGCTTACAGTTCGTGGCTTGCCTCCCACTACTCAAATTGTCAAGAATTTAGCTAAGGAGATCATTGGGAGGGAGGTGCACAAGAACTGGACTGCACGATTTGTAGCGCGCCATAAGCACCGCCTTAAATCACTCTATTTACGGAATATTAACAACTTGCGAGTTAAAGCAGAGTATGGACCTATAATTGCTGGGTTTTTTAAGCTAGTAAGCCGTCCATTTGATAATGTGGTTAATTTTATTCAATTTATCTAAGATTTCAGGCTGATGTCCCCACTACCCCACTTAGCTTAGAAATGCTATGGATTAACACTCGATTTCTATGGAGAACGTATATAACTAGGATGAAAAGGGTTTCCTAATTGGTCTTTGTTAAACTGTTAAGCGAATTATAACTAGAGAGGCGTACGAGAGTGGAAAAGTTAAGTTAGCTAGACAAGATGAGTCTAGAGAGTTTATTAGTTTATTGGCAACTATTTGTGCAGATGGCACTAAACTGCCTCCCGCCCTTATTTACAAAGGCAAAACTAATAGATTACAAAATACGTAGACGCAAGATATAGGGGAAGAGCAAGTTTACTTTGCGATATCGGAAAATAAATAGTCCAGCAATAAGTTTGGGCTGAACTACTTGACTAAAGTCTTTGATCCCTTCACTAAGGCGAAAGCAGGAAGAGGGAAGAGGCTCCTCATTATAGACGGGCACTCTAGTCACGTAAATATGGCGTTTCTAGAAGAGTGCGATAGGCGTAGGATTTATTTGTTAATTTTACCCCCTCACAGTACTTACAAACTTTAGCCCCTGGACGTGGGCTGTTTCCTCCCCCTCGCCACCCAGTACTCTAAATTGGTAAGCTTACTTCTCCACAAGAGTGATGGACTTTGCGGCATGTCTAAGAGACTGTTTTACGGTCTTTTCAAGAAAGCCTGGGATTTAGCGTTAACGGAAGAGAATATATTATTAGCATAAGTGAAAACTGGGATATATCCATATGACCCCGCCAAGGTCCTTAACCAACTTAAAACGCGTCCCCTACCCCCAGAGCAAAATGACGAAGCTATTTAGAGCGCAAAAGAACCTCCTACACCTTATAATGCCACTGCATTTCGTCGTTTCAAGCAAGAGTACTGGAAGAACTCGAATAAGATTATGGTGCGGAAGCTGTTCAAAGCAGCCGAAAAGGCCGCTGCGGAACGCGAAATTGCTAATTTTGAAGCTACTAGTTTAAGGGAAGCCCTTGAAATTGAAAAGAAGAAGAGATAGAGAGGAAAGAAGTTAAATTTGCTAGGGGAAGAGGCAAATGAAAGTAGTTAGTTCTTCTCACAAATTAAAATTAAGGCGGCACTTGCTTTCCAAAAGCAGAAGGAGGACAATCTCTTGAAGGAAAAGGAAGAGAAGGAGGCTAAAAAACAGCAAGCTGCGATTGATAGGGAAGTTAAGAAGGCTCTAATACCGTAAGAGAAGAAGTTAAAGGCAGAGTAAAGGGCAGAGCAACGTGCAGTGGACCGGCAAGTGAAGGCGGAGGCCAAAAAGCGAGATGCGAAAGCGGCCAGGGCAGCTAAAAAGGAGGCTAGAGAGGCTGCAAAGGCTGCAAAAAAGGCTAAACCTTCTAAAATTGTAATATTTAAGCTAGGGAGCTCTTTACTAAGGAGTTTGGGCTCCCATGAGGTGGTAGAAGTGGAAGAGGTGGGTGTGCAAGAAGTGGTAGTCGCGTAGGTAACTAGGAGGGGAAGATAGATAATTTTGCCAGAACGTTATAAACAATAGTAAAACTAATGATAATACATTAATCTACAAGGCAATGCAATATTATATTTATTGTATAAAGATTTTATCTTGTGTGGTTGATTAATAATTAATTTTTGAAGTGGTGGTGGTGCTGATTTTTGGAGGTGTGCATTTGGTGGGGGTGTGCACTGACAGTGGAAATCGGTTAGTTCTTTCCACCTCCAAGGTGGCACGTGATATGAAAGAAGTTCAAGAATATTTGTTTTTCTAACGATTATTTGAGTAATTCGAATGCCTTTAGAATTGCAGCCTGCCTATGCAATATTTGTTTATACATTGTGATTATTTATTCGGGATGATAAAAGTTCGTGTCCTACCTAGGTAATTAGAACTGATTGGAAACTTCGGAACCATCAGAGACATGGTTGCCCTGAAGATTTTCTAACCACTCTTCTCATTTCACCAGTTCGAACCTTCGAACATGAAATGGAGAGTTCCCTTCCTACTAAACATTCCAAGTGGAAATTTGTGATCTTTATATTAATATTCAGTCCTTTAAGTTTTCGCAATATCTCCAAGAAAATTGGCAGTGCCTAACTCGCTCACACAATATCTTCCTTCCCTCTCTGCAATGCGCATTGAAAATCTTGCTTCAAATACCAGCTAGCCTATGAGAAGGACGCGATTTGCTTAGCAGAGCAGTATAATGCTTCCTTGTTTGAAAAATCCGTGTCTGTAGCTTCCTATTTGCATGAAGGGTTCAAATCAAAGTTGAAACTTGAAGAAGAGTGAGCAAACGGGATTTTTCCGAGATAAATAAAAGTTTTTTGGTCTATTTTTTTGTAGCGCAGCATAATTATTCCATTAAAGTTGCTCTAGAACGCCAGCAAGAAGATGAGTGCCTATAGGCCGGCCCGAGGGCGAATGATATTCACACGTTACTCCCTTTCAGCGTCCGGATAACGAGGTTCTCAGAACTCCGGCCTGATATATCTGACCCACATCATGCTATCGTGGTCCGTATCCGAATTCTGTTCGAGAAGTCGTAGCTTACAGGATTTTTTCCAATCCATGGGCCAGCAGACCCAAGCGATAACCGCTTTGGATGAAAGACACAAATGGCTCCTTGAACATCACACCCTCTATTTGATTCCGCCATGCCAGTGGATGCGATCATTAATAATTGACAATGATCTGGCGATTTGGCGAATCCTTCACACGAGTCTCACTAACGTGTGCTCCATCAGTTGTTCCAACCTGTTCCAGAAGTTGGGGCAGCACAAGACGGAGTTCCGTTATTGATGGACAGAGCATGTCGTAAAACGACCGTCAGCCGCCTCCGCTGCCGAATACCACACAGCCATGAAGTATAATGCACAGCGTTGCCAGTGTATGGCATTCGCAAATAGATGTTGAAGTATCAGCATATACCACTTCTCGATTCAGTAAGGCGTCGGAAGCAGATCATTCGTGAGGAGAAACTTGGTCTCCGAGGCATGAAATGAGTGCATAAAATTTGAAGAGGCGCGTACAAAGTTTTTTGTTTGCTATCAGGAAAGGGGCAGCAGCAAGCAAGAAGAGTACTGCTTTGATAGGCCCGATGCCATCGGCCAGCGGGCTCGCCTCTCTAGGCCGACGTTCTAGAAAGGATGCACAAAATACTATTTCAAGATTGATCATTCAAAAAATCGCCCAGGAAAGGCGCATTGAATCTCTTGATTCCGGCTTGGCAGGTGAGAATGTGGAAGGAGGTCAAGGAATCCTATAGGCGAAGCGAGGAAGGACGCGGATGGAGTCATCCTTCAAGCGAGAGACAACGGAAAGTATATAAATAACAACACTTACGTGTCTGATCATTGTAAAAATAGGGTTTGACATTGCGACTTGCAACAAAGACGACTCGACACTTTCGAAGGAGTTCTCGCCTCATTCATATATTAAAAAAAGGCCTCCACGCGCACGGGCGGAAGTTCGAATCGCGAGTGCATGCTTTTCCAGCCCCCACCGCCAGCTTGATTATGCTCCCTTTCTTTAACCAATTAGAAGGGCCAGAATTCGAAGCGAAGGAGGAATGATTGTATCCACAATTCCCCTAAACTCTCTATAAAAAATAAATTCTCAAGTCGGTTCCGCTTTAGTCCCTGGGAGTCAAGGCGGAGTCAAGGCGACATATTCTATTCTATTCGATTTATTTTTCACACTGCTCATCCTGATTTCAAATTATATTGCTTTGGTTTGAATTGATATTGTAGTATGAATATTAATCCCCCATTACCTCTCAGCGATGTACAATGCCAATACTCCTCCCATCGTCAAGCGGCGACAGTCCAACTCTCCTTCGCAAAGTTCCCGTATCCTGAAGCAATCTCTTGACCTCCTTATCCTGCATCATGGAGGTAGTTGCAAAAACACTCTTCAGGTCCTCATTTTCAGACGTCAGTTGAGAAACTACTTGCCAAACATTCCCTAGCATGGAAACTCGGGTTGACCTATAGAAAAGTACTGAGATAATTCCAACCAGGATTAGATGAACTACCACAACTGAAACGAGAAGGGAAAAACCTCTATGCTTTATAGGTACAAGTGTTTCTTCGAAAAAGACTTGTGAGCTATTCTCCACCTTAGAAAATGTCGGTAACTGCTCATAATAAAGCATGCTAGTCGTTGCAGTTATGATGGCCTGAAGAGCTAAGGCAACCGACTTTTTCTCTCCTCCGGAGTTAAGGACAGCTTGGAACAGATTACAATACGCATCATCGAGATTACAGCGTCCTGAATATCCACCATCCCACAATTGATGAGAGATTTGGCCTGTAAGGCCAAGGAATAAATAGCTTGCTAGGGAGACTGCAAATGGTAGTGAATCGTCCGGTCTATCGTCAGAAGGGCTCGGTATCCAAGAGTCTTTCCGTTGCAGTTGTAAGATGTTGCGCTGAGTATGGGAGAGATTTGAAGCTTGCGAAAGTTGTTTCGTGACCTCGGTGAATGTTAAAGAATTTGAGACTGGATCGAATCCTGGTACAGGTTCAGTTCTGTTTGAAGCACCCGAAGCTTGGATATCCAAATCAGCCGTGTCGAATGCTGCATAGCAAAGACTGGCACTCAGCATAGAGCCGTCTTCAAAGATAACATCTACCCACTCATCGTGGGCTTCCATTGACGTAGAAGTAAGAGCCGTATTAAAACCCTCGGTGGGGTTGACATCGGTCGGTTCGGGTGTTTCGACAGAAATCGTGGCATTGACGAACAAGAAAGACATTCCAGCTCTCCCATTAGATGACAATGCATCCGTATCTCCTCCAGGCGGATATGTGCTGAACTCGCTCATGAGCCCCCCACTGAAGCTACTGCCAACTGTACCATTTGTGTAGGGAGGATCAGTGATGGAGCAAAAAGTTAATGGCCACTGTTCAGCAGGCAACAAGTCCGTTAAATTGGCTAAAGTTGCTACTGGGCATGAAAATGATGTTGACGAGTTGAGCAAATACAATCTTGGAACGATAACCGACGGTGAGATATGACCATGCAGGCTACCGGAGAAAGTGACGTTGTCCAGCAATGGTGCTTGGCAGCTGACTCGGGAGTCTAATACATAGGCTTTCCCAGTGAAGTTGTAGATTCGCACACGATCGTTGGCAGATGACATGGGAAAGAAAGCTCTTAGTGTCAACCCCGTGTCTGAAACATTTTCCTGGATCAGAGGTTGCTCGGTGTATTCTGCAAATGCTGGGAAAAAGCTTGGTCTCATGAACCAGCTGGCTATTTGAGGCATGGAGAGTAGGTTTTGATAAATGCCGCCTGGCAGATACTCATAGTCATATCTGATACTTTTCGTTTGGACAAAGCCTGGTGTTGTCCCTGTCAACAAGTCGGACAGTAGAATTGTTGATGAGAACTGGATCACGATCGAGTCAATAGCGAGCACAATAGTCAAAATCGTAATGCTGAGTCCCCAGTAAGAGACCTTCGAATTTCTCTTGTGCCCACCGAGCCAAACGGCTAGATTTAGCGGCGCCGTAAAGAAGGAGCGCATGATGGAAATTGCAACTACATTATACGTAGTAGTAATAAAGTGTTCCAGGCAAAGCGCTGCCAACATCATTGTGACTAAGCCTTCCTGGAAGCCAATAGCAGTTCTCATAATAAGTGTTGATATAGTTATCGATATTGGCAACCATCCTCGAATGATCAAATTATGCCATAAATGGGACTTGGACCATGTGGAAAACCAAAGGAAGCTCAAGAAGCTTAGACATGCGAGAATTGTGATCGTTCCCAGAGCAAGAATTATGATTCCAGTCCAGCCAATTCTTCTCAAATAGGATATACCAGGTACAGGTCGGTCTTCGCAAGAATCTGAGGCATGGAATTCGGGATCTTCCACTTTCAAGCGTGGACTTGGCAATTCGATATCGAGTAATGTGGGGAGACACTTGGATGCAGAGATTCTTGCATCCACATATTGGTGGCACGTTGATATATGACTGTCTCGACCAACCTCATTCCCGTCGCTTTTGTGAATATCGTCAACATCTGAAGTGAGAGGGGTGGCCAAGGACATCCCGGCTGTTCCTCAGAGGCTCAGATTGACTACGAACTTAGCAAAGAATTATCGCACGAGTAATAACTTTTTGTATTTTTTGACTTTGACGAGATCTCTTTGTAGATCGAACATCTCCATCCTAGCTCCTAAACGAGAGAAGAGGAGGGAATAAAAACTAACCGGAATTCTAATTGTGGAAATCCCAAGGGACATCATCCGTAATCCCACCCAATCACCCCCTCGCTCTCGGCTCACTCCTGCACTATCACACAGCAAACTCGTATTAGCCCTGTACCAACCTATGAAAATTCCAAGTCCCAATAAAGCGCGGTTAAATCCTTTCGTAGCGAAGACCCGTATCAATATCCAATTCAAACCTCGCGCTCGGGACTGCGTTCTGACGATTTGCAACAAAAGTATAGCAACTTGTCTTTCCACTTCGAAAGATGGGAGAGAATGTGAGGTTTGGACCCGATGCTATGTGACGCAAGAACACGGTTTGCAAGGGAGTCTTGGGTTAGATGTCAGATATTTGTTTTTGTTCTCAATTGGCAAGGAAGAGGGGAGGAGAGGCTCATGTTGGAAGCGATCTGCTTGTTTGTTTGAGGATAGTTCCTCACCCGACTTCGGGTCTGTCCATTCTCACTGCAATCATGGTCGGAAAAGAAATTGGGCTTGGAGTGGAAGTTAGATGACGAACTACAAATTATTATGTATTTTTTTCTTTACTTTCTTAATCTTTTCGCACCAGTCTAATTGCCTTCTTTGCATGATCGCTTTGCTAGATACACCTTCCAATGCTCGTGAACTTTTTATACAAAAGAATTACCCTCGCTGATTATTGAGACGAAAAGGCAAACTTGCTTCTCGCTCTAATGGATTTTCCATATCGGTAGAACAAGTATCTGAATGATGTCAGCTGCATGTACTTTTTTTTCTGGGGCTCTGTACAACTCACGGAAACGGCATCATGGCCAAAGCTAGGAACGCCAGCAAGGAAGACGCCCATTGATATCCAAGATTCGTATACATCTGATCTCCAAACAACGGGAAAGCGGCTGCGAAAATGCATCGCGCACAAACGTTTGCTGCTAGAGCACTAGCAGCATAGGTTGGATATGCATCCACGAGGAAGGTCCAGATGCCTTGAAAGGCCAGGAATATGCTTGAAAGTGTCAGCTTGATGACTTTATGGTCTGGCTGAAAGTTAACCTACCCAGTACCGAAGAAAATGCTTCCTATTATGGGAACAATCCAATGGACGGAACTGTACGTAGTCCATCCGAACCACTAAGTGTTTTAAGTCAGTATTCTGATTGACAATAAGTAAAATAAACCTTAACTTACAAACAAGCTGATGGGTACCAAGATACCTCCAACTATTGCCGGTGGTAGCCGGAATTCCGGTTCTGGCTTCTGCTGCTCACCTTCTTTCCCAGCCTTTGCACGCTGTTCGGCCACAAGACGCAAATAGTTTCTGCGAAAGAACGGATTTACCGCAACCGCCAAAAACTGGCCCACAACTAGACCGAGGAAGGTTAAACCGGTCTGCCAAAGGTTAAAGCCATGATTGGTGGTGAAAACAAGGGGGAATGCGCCAAAAAATAGATATAGGATGCCAAGCAAGAGTGCCGAATATATGCACAATAGCGTACACATTGGCTCGAGAAACAGAAGCTGAAAAGGGCGATAAAGACTCTCAATAAGAGCTAGTCTGAGAGATCTCGAAGCTCTGGCTTGTTCGGATGCAGAGTAATACGAATCATTGCCAGTACTTTTACGTATTGCGGCAGCTTTCTTCGAGAGAAGGACAGGACCGTATGTTTCAGGAATAAAGATGAAGATGATGCTTAAGATCCCAGTCCAAATGAGCATAACGTAGAATGTCCAGCGCCAGGAGGCAAATGAGTTGATAAATCCGCCAACAAGAGGACCAAGCACTGGACCCAAAAAGGGGCTTAAAGTGAAGAGCATCATAGGTGCGTGAATTTTGTGAGGCGGAAACAGGTCCGTGACGGTTCCTGCTGCGACGCTCACTACAACGAATTAGTACCATGTTTGTTTTGAATAATAAGAGCCGAAGAAGATGGAACATGAGTTAGAGATCCGAACTCAGCAAATTCAATAAGTAGCGAGGAGGAGAAGTAACGGAAAGGGTTGATTACTGAATGCGCTTCCAACAAGACCGTCGAAAAAGCGTCCCACGAGGAGGGTCTGGACATTCTGTGCAGTAGCGCAGGGTATGTTCCAAAGAAAGAACAAGAACATTGAGATGATGTAGATGTATCTACGGCCGTAAAACTATAAAGCGTGTAAGTAAGGAACGAAGCGAGATTTAGCAAAGGGACAAAATTTACCTCTGACAATGGACTCACGACCATTGGCCCACCAGCCAGCCCAAGAACAAACAAAGAGAGACCAAGGGTAGCAACCTCTTGAGAACAATGAAATTCTTTTTCTATTTGCTCATAGGCTGAGGCATAAATTGAAGATCCACAAGTGCTAATATAATTCCTATTAGATCATCCCTAAATGTAAAGTAACGATAACGTACACAGCCAATGCCCCAACGCAAACACACATAACAATAAGCCACCTTCGCAAAGCTGGTAGGCTTCGAGGATTGAGGGGATCATTGTCACCATCCCACTTGACAAGAAACTCATCATCGTAAGTCGGGGGTGTCTTCGCTTGCTCTTCGTCGGAAATGCTGCTCGACATGGCGGATGATCTTTGAGATATTGCACTCGTTCTTGGTCGTAGATAATCTTTTGCAATAGTTCCGATGAAATTCTTGAGCCGCTTCTCTGACTTCAGATATTGCAATAGTTGAATGTGGTGGGGTAAGATGCCGATCGTGATAGTCAAGAAACGAAGCGTAATTGGACCAAGAAACAGATGTCTTCAATGACGACGAAGAGACTATACTCAAGCCTGCAGCGAGGACAGGTGCCGAACTATATACTCCACTTCCTTTGAAGCGGACAAGGAAGAATGACATCCAGTAGCAATTAGTCAGGACCGGAACCGTTGAGGCGAAAGCAAACTCCGTAGATCAACCCTAGAAGCCATCGGATTTATCACAGTTCCCATAGAAACTAATTTCAAAGGGGTGTTGCATGATCACGCAAGTCTTTTTGCTTGATATTCCAACTTCCCGAGGGACGGGGACGGGCCGTCCTAACCGGTGCCACTGATACCGGACGGGCCGTCCAATCTCCATGGATATCTCCAGACTAACTCCGTACTTTCACCCTTTCCTATCGAGAAGAATCGTTGAGCTGCAGCTAAAGATGACTTGTATTTCTTTACGTGAGCATAAAGATATCTTCCTCATTGCCATAGAAGTTAGTCAGATCGAGAAAATCCATGAAGCCTCCTATGCCGTCATTGATCGGTTCTTCGAATGCTGATTTGTTGATACCATCGGCCTCAAATGGATCTGCCGGTATCTCTCCTACTGCATCAAGACCCCGATCCAGGATTTCCATCTCTTGCTTCCGCTTATCTCGCGCGCCTTGTACAAGAGCGTATGCTGTCTTCAATGCCTCATTTGAAAGGTGCGAATTATATAAAGCCGTGGCATTCTTCAAAGTCTCCAGGGCTTGAGGTATCATGCTGATGCTTTCTGGGGTACCAAGGACCAGCAAAACACAGACACTATGGAATGGGGTGCCAATAAGATTCCACCAAGCTTGACGCATGGTGCAGAGAAATTTTACTCCATCTAAGGCCACACGAATGACATCCAGCAAGCCAGCCACTCGGAAGGAAGGCAAATTCACGTTCGTGCATCGCAACATTCGATAGATACAAAAGCATGCATCAGCCCTGAGAAGTCCAAGAAACGCTCCTTTGACTGGGATTTCAGATGCGCTTCGAAGCGAATCAAGCAGCTCAGCGATATTGGCAGTGGTGAAATCTTGGGATTGAGGGACTGAGGTCATGATGTTGATCACATCGACAGTGAAATCTCCAGGTCGAGGTTGAAGAGGGTTGCAACTGATCATATCGAGGTTGACTCTTGTGCGGCCATACTCCGATGCCAGAAACTGGTTGAGAGCAGCAGCAACCCAAAATGACCTTCGACGAAGATCGATTTCTAGAGGATCAACCTGTCGACGACCTCCGATGCGCTCGCAGGCGATTGGGTTCTCGCTAATTTCTCGATGGAGGCCAATAGCTTCGGCAATATGAATCGCATTGCACGAAGCCATCCACGAGAGATGTGGTCTTGTCGTAGAACGCAAATAGATAGCTCTTAATATCCATGCAATGACGTGCTTGATCGAAATCAATGCAGGTGCATATGAGATGGTGAAGTCCAGCAAGTACCTTCCTTGCTCTACGACATCGGCTTCTGTAGGTAAAGGAGTAGCCGAAAAATAAGAGCCCAGAGCAACTACTCCACACATGCAGGCCTCGAAGTCTGTGCCTTTTCTTTGGGCAAGCCAGAACTCTTTGGAACGAATAGCGAATGTATCCCTGTCCAAAATACCAAAATAAGGGTGCACCTCATTGAAGTAGATATCTGAATAATGGTTCATCTGCTCAAAAGAAATGATATTGCATAGACTGGCTTCAGGGTTCAGCGTGGGTTCGGCGCGATTTCCTGGATTCCATCCAAAAGAGTGTAGTCGTGGAGGCTTTTGAAGGCCGAGAGACAATCCTAACTTCTTCGGAACCGCAATTGCGCTATGGATGCTGCTAAATCTGGTCTTGAGGGCTCCGAAGAGCAGTGGATCCGTAGTAGAAGCTTCAAGGAGGCTTTCTGTAGACATGAAAGGCTCATCGTTTTTGAGAGGCTCTCCCAATGTAGCTGCAGTTGGAATTAGGGATTTTGTGAGATCTGTGCTCACAGCCGGCCGGGCCGAAGATGCTGCTGCCACTGCTGATAGAGGGTTTCGAGGAGGGTCACTGTAGACACATTCGTACCCATATCCAACACAAGCAGCGCAAGGTTCTGTTGCATCGCATTTGATCTTTCGGCGCCTACAAGGCGCGCAAGCCCTTGCACTGCGCTGTCGGACTTTTGGATGCGATGAAGGAGGAAGGTGCCGTTGTGGAGGCATTTTGAGGTAGAGGTTTTAACAGCATAAGCTAAATTCAGAGCACCATTTCACATCGAATAATAGTCCTTCATCATCGAAGGGAGAGACTTGACCCCATTCCTTGAAGTGGAATTGATAAAAGCGTTTGGTAGGTATCGTACAGCTAGTCAGAGCTTTAATTTATTGAAGGTAGTCGAAGATCAGGTGGATACCTAAAGTCGGAGATCGAGACGGAGATATCAGTCACGTGTTATTAAAACCGAGTGACTTCAAAATGCTCACTACGATGCAAATTTCCTTTGAATGCTTTGGAGTATATGTCGTTCTTTTGCGTAGCCATGTACCCTTGTGACATTAATACCTAGGTAAATCAGGTCAGGCGATAATAGAGGCTATTCATTTCCGAGATAGAATAACCTTCGACCACTCTTTCGCAGATGCAATCGAATTTATCGGATTTAGCAAGAACATAAATTACTAGCAACTAGAACACATATATATGCCATCATATCAACTTGATCCATCACATCGATTGCTCCTCGACAAGTCGTCAGAATCAGCTTTGTCGCTACACAAGCAATTTATTTCTCGTATTAGCTCAATCCACATATGAGTGTTCTAGCAGCTTAGCCCTTGCTTATCAAGTTAATCGCAACTGAAGTAAAATTTGCTATCCGGCCTTAAGATGGGATAGGATGAATACAGAGTAGGTATCCTCGCTTAGAAAGGGGTTCAGTCTCCACTCGTACTAAAGCTTGATATGCCTATCCCTCGAAATGTCATTTTTAACTAGTTTTGCCTAATACTATACTTCATTAACACAAAACACTTTTTATAAATTTCATCTTCCAAATTTCAGCCCCATCGCTGAGCAAACCGCCTCTCATCACCATATTACAGTCTAGGCTTACTATCATCATACCCCGTCTTCCCCTTCACAACTCCATACGCACCCCCATCCTTCCCAAACATCGTCTTGAGATCCCTCGCTAATAACTCTGGTTTTTCCGTCGCGAAGAAATGCCCACCACTCTCATTATCACTTTCATAGACCACCGGGCCTAGTGTTCTGCACCACGTCTTCGGATAAACGCCCAGTTCCTTCGGATTAAATGCTAGCCCTAGTTTCACGCTCGAAATCCATCCTTGAGTATCTACTCTCGTGATCTTGCCGGGACCAGGCTGCGTGTGCATGACTTCATAATATATACGATGAGCGGCCCCGGGTCCCATGCGAGAGAATTGGTAGATGGAGATCCAGGTGAAGATCTCATCTTCGGTCCAAGGGTAGTTGTCTGTCCAATCATGTAACTTCTCATAGATCCACGCTAGCAAGGCGGTAGGAGAGTCATTCAGTGCGTAAGCCAATGTCTGTGGTTTCGTGCTCTGCTCAAGATTATAACCTCTCCCTTCCTTCGCGAACCATTCTGTGCGCTCGAATCCTTTCTTGTCTCTCTCCGTATAAGGAGTGATGGCATGCTGTAATGCCAAGAGGGGGTTCTTGGACCAAGCTGGAGGATTGGCAGGAACCATGTTGATGTGACTTGCTTTACAGTGTTCGGGATATAGCTTCCCAATTGAGCGAGTGACCGTAAATCCCCAGTCTCCGCCTTGGGTAACGTATTCGTCGTAGCCGAGTGAAAGCATGAGCTTGTGGCATGTTTCGGCGTATTGGGCAGCGCCAAAGCCGCGTTTGCTGGGACCTTGGCTGAAGCCATAGTTTGGCAGAGACGGTGCAACGACGTGGAAGGCGGGTCCATCGGATTGCGCGAGGAGGGGGAGGATAGAGAAGACTTCGAGGAAGGACCCAGGCCCTGAGGTGTGTGTTAGAATAGATAGGGGTGGAAATTGTAGTGCGGAACTTACAGCCATGGCAGAAAAGAAGTGGGATGGCGTTCTTAACTTCACTCTTCTGCCAGACGAAATGAATATCTAACTGGCCGAAGCCGTCGACGTTGATTGGTGTATGGTATTGCGGGACTTTGTTGAGCTTCTCTTCGGCTTGTCGCCAGTCCCATTGTTGCCACGACTTGACAAGTCTCTTCATATCAGCAAGGGGGACACCAAGATCCCAGGCTGATTCGGAGAGCTCATCTGGGAACTCTACGAGCGACAACTTGGTCTTGAGGTTGTCGATTTTCTCTTGAGGAATTGAGATCTTGAATGGTTGTGGAGCCATTATGATGCTTGAGGTGAGTGGAATTGAATGGATAGTACTGATAGAGATTGAGAAGTGCTTAATTGATGTGGAAATAATTGAAGGAAGAACGAGAACTTATAACTCGAGAGAATGATAGAAGATAAAAGCTTTCTCGACGGCGGTGAAATCAAGGAGATGAAAGGAGATTAATTATTATGAGGCCATCTTACTTCATCAATCATTCCAGCATCTTACATGATTCTCAACTTTTGACGGGATTGTCGAGCACTTGGTGGTTTGCCGGAATGACGTTTGTTGATAGAGCTACCGAGCCTTGGTGCCTTTTCCGGTTTGGTGGCAGGATGCTACGGTTTGATTATGTAAGTAAAACCACTGAAAACATTTGTCAGCTGTAGATGTTTGTCTTATCCTCCTGAGCATATCTCATTGTGAGCTTCATATTAGACCAGATATCATCGTCAAGGGTATGAAAACGGAAGATCTTTGGCTCAATCGTTTCATATTCAGGTTAACCCTTTTCTCTGATCGCCACGTCCGCATTGCTGCCTGTTTTTTGTCGAGAATGCCAAAGGTTCCAGAGCGCTAAAATCAAATCTTATTGATTAATTGGGTATCTTAAATATACTCATTCTGAGTTGACTAGCCCATTGTCACCTATTCGAGTGGCAGCAAGTCAGAATGAAGAGCTTTGTCAAGACCTGGAAGGGCAGTTCTAAAAAAATAAGCCAGCGGTGTTAGATTATGCTTACGATCCGGATCCTCTACTAATAGCATTAAACGAACAGTTAGCAAAGAGACCTTTTGGATCTATCTTCCTTGCTGTTGACTGAGCACGCAATCTCATGGTGCGGGTGGGAACAGTCAGAAGATTTGGTTCTGCCTCGCATGTTCAGCTTCTCTCATGTCTAAAGCACCAAGGTAAATCCACAGAACCTACCTGCTTTACGGTCGTTCAGCACTTTGATAGCTCAGGAAGCAGTGTTAATAGAGTAAGCCATTTGGCATCGTATTACAAGCTTTGAACAGGCACCTGAATGCGGAGAGGCTGTCTTGAATAGTTCGAGATATGAAGTTGGCGAAAAAAAGTCGGGCCTCGGTCGCGGGTGCATCGTGTGGTGTGTCAAGCCTGCCTCCATGATGGGCCCAAACACCCTCTCTTTCCTTTCCCATCTGTTCAGCGACTCCAGCTTCAGACACCTGCTCGGGGAATCCGGCACATCGAAGCCATTGAAATGTATAAATAAGGCATTCACTGTTCCTGTTTATTGTCGTTCCGTGGTTTATGAGCTTGTGTGCTCATTTTAATTTCCCCAGCCTCCTTACCCCGCTTTTGCGTTCAAATACAACCCCGGATTCCCCAGAATGCTCACCACCATCAACACACCCATCTTCGACTGCAATTTATCAGAGGTGCCAATGATATTGGCTTTATCGATAGACCGGACCTTGTCGCTGTCGATTGGCTTGGGAAGTTAGTGCCAGGTCTCATCGACGCACACGTCAGACCGAAATCCCACACCTCCTGATTGCATTGCTCTTCTGTATGACCACAGAACTGGAAACGATGGCCAACCGGACTTCCGAACAACGAAGAGAGATTACCGACCGAGATTTCATTGCGACCTTCGATCAGCTGACTTCGGCATGGCGACGACAGGAGGCCATCAAGTGAACTTCATGGACCAAAATGTGGAGGTTGAGGCCCTTCGAATCCAGCTACAAACAAAACCCTACCAGCAAGCCCGGGCGATTCACTGCATAGTCATTAACACCCATCGAAACTCTCGTGGCAACTCTCCCGAGAAGCTGTGAAATTCGTCGCCGTAGCGGGTCATTTCCGATGCCGACTATCAAAATTATGATCGAAGAAGGTAGTGTGCTCGCTGCCCAGGGTCTTCCATGATAAACAACCAGTTACCAAGATCCCCACAAGAATCCCATGGACACAAGGAATTAGCAATCACAAACGATATTCTACGACGTAACACTCGACGCCATCAAAGACAATGTGGATGGTCTGGCTCACCTCCTTTTATCAACGAGTTTATCGACAACAAATTCACCTGCGCGATGAAGAAGCGATGTATTCGTGACACCCGTCCGTCATGGGCCAAAAAAATGTCACTCCTGATCCTCAAGTAAAGAGGGAACTGGATCCAGAATCACACAACAGTCAGCAGTATTCATCATCATCACCACTCTTAGCGGCAGCTTCACACACTATTCACAAGGAGATATCCAGAAGATCATCAAAGCAGTCTCTACATTGCACGAAGCCGGTATCGGTATGTAGCCGGAATAGATGCCTCGGTCCTGCAACCCTACCACTGTGAGCGATCTCGCACACTATACGAGCGTGCATCGAACCCTTAGCAAAGCCGGCTTCTCGTCAATCCTTAAAAGCAGCCACGAGTTTTCTAGCGAGGATATTCGGACCTGATGATCGAGGCTGACTGAGAGGGAGAATGCGAGTAGACCTTATTCTTGTGGATATCCTAGGGTTGATGTTTTGAATACGCTTTCCGTGAAGGGAGTGTGGAGAGGTGATGCTTAGTGGTATTGCTTCTGGTGGTATACGAAATCTGTGTTACCCAGATTCATTTCGTTTTATTTGCATCTATTGTATATGAAGTTGTTCCCGCATTAGTCTCTCTTTGGAATATGCCTCAGGAGACGAAGCAGCCTTCTCCGAACTTCATCCGTTAGATTCACACTTTCCTTTTTCGAGCGAGAATATTTTTTGGTTGTTTGATGCTATCAAATGTGGTCCCTCCTGAAGTTCCCGAATTCAGTGGGGGTCACCTCATCCAGCTCGATATAAGTTCATCATCCACGTGATTCTAGAAGCTTACCAAGTGGTCTTTAGATCTCATTTAGAGGTCTAGGCACGCTCAGAATAGGACGGAAGAATTGTATCTGTAGGCAGAGCGGATTGAATTTCTTGTTTCAGGACCGCTCAAATGCTGACTTCCATAACTCTAAATGCCTGTAGAACAGTACTGTACAGTCTATAGCGATCTATAGTCTATCCTCTCGTCTAACTTTTCTACCCAATGCGTCTATCACTCCCGGTCCCCTCTCCATGCATATATTCTATCCCAAAATTCTTAATTTACACGTACTTGCACATCATGGCAACCATGAGATCGAACAATCCAATAGCCTCAACGAAAGCGAATCCCAAAATAGCATAGGAGAACAGTTGTCCACGCATGCTGGGGTTACGGGCAACGGCCGTCAGGAGAGCAGCGAAAACCATACCGATACCGATACCGGCACCACCGAGTCCGATCGCAGCGGAACCCATACCGAGATTTTGGGAGACTTGGACCATGGCAGTAGCGATTTCAGAGGAGAAGGGACGGGTGATCTTCTGAGCCCTCAGGGTGGAAGAGATGATCTGGGAAGCTTGTTGGCGTTTGAGGGTTTGGAATGCTGTGTTGCGGGTGGTGGAGGTGACGCCTACGAGTTTGCTTGTTAGTCACGATCTTGCTGATATCAATTGATGAGACGAATGGGGCCAATTGAGTCAATTTCAGGGGGGAAGGATATCAAGAGTGGATATCTTGATATCTGGGATGAAGATGGAAATGAGAGGTTGACGTACCAGAGAAGGCACGTTGAGTGCCATTGGCCTTGATGCTGCTTCTCACAACAGGACGAGCAACCTTAGCAGAGGTAGAGCCGACCAACGAGGCCACTTTGGGAGCGAACATGCGAGCAGCCATTGCGAAGAGATATGTGTGGTATGAAGGATGAGAGGAGATTGGAGTAGTGTGGAGGAAGCTTCGAAAGTCTGGGGAAGAGAAAGAAGACAGGAAGTGACAAGCTGTGCTGAGTGTGTGCTGGAGCTTCGAATTTCAAGAGGGCAGAAAGAAAGGATGGAAGGGAAAAATTTTCTAAACGACGGGAGAGAGGGCACGATTCGCTTGGTTCGCCGGACAGCAAAGGAACGAACGAACGATGATGCCTCAGGGTGATCTGAGAACCTTCACTCGTTTTTGCTTCCATGGTTTGATTGGGCCTAAGACATCCAGGAGGGCCCAGAGAAGGTTAGAAAGGAGGCTCGTTGGTTCGCTGGTTCTTGTTCTTGAGGCTCAAGATCCCGGGAGAGTGGGTGGATCCCCCTATCCCCTGGTCCGATACTTGGTACCGAGGGTGGACACTCATTGACGAGCTCTTTGATTTTTGTGGCACATGGCGGAGATTCGCGGATGGTGCAGCACTGGAGACAGAGCTCCGAAACCCCTGAGCAGAGACTCGAGAGCTTCGGGAGAAGACGGACATTGATTGCTAGCTTGAGGTTGAGCTGCACTCATTTGCTTGTTTGGCTTTTTTTTCAGGTCCATCCCTTTTCTTTCCCTGGAAGATGGGCCCCTGCAGCCGAGTGGCTGGTCGACAGGTGTCGCACAGCAACTGTCAGCAGCCTGGCGGCAGAGCTCTAAATCAACGACTCGGTTCTCTAAAAACTACAAGCAGATGCGTGGGGGTCAGTCAGCTCCCTCCCGCTCATCTCCGACTCTTCAGCGCTCAGGAGTGAGAGAAAAGTCATAAAAGACACGTCGTCTGCTTCAATACGTCTTGGAAAAGCGGTTTCGCTTGTACTTCGTAAGTTTGTCTCACCCATGGAGACTTTTCTGGAGACACGTTCGAATCAAAAGCGTCATTGATATTGAGCATTACTCGCGTGGGTCACGATCCTGGGATTGTCAGCCTCAAGCGGTCTTAGATGATGGATGTTGTCTTCTTTTTTTTGGCGCTAGTGGAACTAGGCGACCGAGAAGCTGCCGCCCCGAGAATTTTCCGACGTCGAAGTTTCTGATCACCCCTTTATACCTCGAGGAATTCAGCAATTTTTGAGAATCGAGCAATTAAGGGGACTTATCTGAATCGCATCAACGAGGCGATTCAGAGGATATCAATTGGCCCTTGACCCGTCTTTTCTTTGATAACTTGTGACAGCAATGTGCAGCTCAAGCTCAACCTTGAAGCTCGAAGCTCAAGCTGAGAAATTTTTCAAGGTGGTCCTTCCTTCCTTGCAAACTGCGACTCAAGTGGACCCCTGAGCTCGAAGTCCCGAATGAAAACACATCCGGGCCAGTAAAAGATGCCGTTAGCTCGAGAATCTAAATAAAATAATTCCAGGGGAATGGACGCCACTATTTATCGGATGATGGACATGAGGCGTAAAACCAGGTCGAAAATGGAATGAAAATATAAGTGGGTCAAAACGCCGATCAGCGGCCGGGCTGAGACTGGAAGATGAGCTGCATGGCATTTCCGAAATCTGTCTTTTTCCAAGTCGGAACATGTGGCTGGGAATTTTGAGTGGCTGGAGCCCCTTTCCGGCTTGCTGTTCCTAGCTTCCGGGAGGCCTGATGGTTGAGGCTTGTTTCGTTATGTATTATGTGCATCAAGTATTGTGCATAAAAGAATTTAGGGGTATGAAAGGTATAACGTTTGTTCATTAATAATCAGAGTCGTTCGATCGCTTCGCTATGGTATAGACATATTCATACAGTATCATCATTTCCCACCGCCTCATACGCTCCCGCATCATCACCACCTCTCCTCCTCGTAGCAGTCATAAGTCGAGGCGTCTCATACATAGAGGTATAATCAACAACCTGCCCTCTGAGCATCGCGGTCCCGTTGTCTCTCTTCCCGAATACAGGCGCAGGATCGCACCAGAAGTCTTTGCAGTTCCCGATACAGCCGTTCGAGAAGGGGTTTCGAGCTGTTCGGGGTCGATTCTTGTTTCCTTCGTAGCCGTGCAGTGCTGTTTCGACGAAAGTGTCGACTCCGAGGATCTTCTTCCACTGTGAAAAGCAGCCTGCTTTGTGGTGGGGATGGTGATGGCCAGGTGCGTGAGTTGGTGGTAAGGCGGGATCTGGACCCATCCCTGTGCTTCCGATTTGAGCACCGGATCTAGAAGTTGTTCCAGTAGTGAGAGCGGATGTTATGGCTTCAGACGCCTTGCTACCGTTACCATGACCGTGATGTGCACTTCGCATATTCTCCCAGGTCGTCATAGCCCTCGAGATTTGCACCAGTTGGACGAACATCAACATCGTGACCCAAGTTAATTGTAGTGTTGCCCAAATGCTGAGGACTAAGGTGTAAGGATCCGCGTTGACAACTTTGCACAAAGCAGGTGCCAGTATGTTGCACGAAATGTCAGCGTCGGGGCTGATGATTTCAAAGTCTGATAAGAAGGTTAATATGCTCTTTTCGAACAAGAGAGATTCACTTACAGCCGATTGCAAGTCGTACAAGGATGAAAACACCTAATTCCAAGCAGACCAAATATAAGAAGAAATGGCGGTGGTTGTTAATCCCGATACAATTGTATACCCAAGGACAGTGGCTGAGCATCGAATAAGCCAAATTCCTGAAAAGTTGGGATGAAACTTACTGGTCATGCTTCGCTACACAGCGATTGCATCGCTTGCAGTGCTTGCTTCTTAACGGCATTCGTACCATGCAAGGTACGCAGAAGTTCTGGTCGTCAAATTTCCATAAGCTTAGAAGTTCGTCAATCATCTCTTTTTGCTGTGTCAAGCCTCCAAGTTTCGGGACGAAACCGGGCTCGTAGTACATTGTGCAGAAGTAGAAATATCCGCAAAGGGTGTATGCTGCCCCAAACGCAATGTTGCTGATAGGATAGCTCGAGAATGTCCCTGTTTCAGGTTAGAATTGTAAAAGTGCCTATAAATATAGTAAACCAACATGGTAGAATGGTCGTCACCCAGTTCACCCCAACCCAGAATAATGTTCCTGCAAAAATTCCTGCTAACCAAGGCTATTTCAATTAATTTTAGGTCATCCAGAGAGGTTTCCAAACGTACCGTCTTGTGCATATGCCTCATGTCTGAAGGAGCGTAGTCCATGACCTGTTGAGCCACCCATTGTAACGAATATCCAGCAAAAAGAGCAAGTGGTATGCCAGCATACACAACCATGTGACTCGCCAACATAATCATAACCCAAAGTATGAGAGACGGCCATAAAAAGAAGAACTTTTTCATGAAGTCCCGCTTGTCTTTCATAAGCCATGCGGACATGGGGAATTCCAGGGTCCTAGGTTTTCCGTCCTCATCATACCCGCACTCCTTCAAAGCTCGATGCCATATCCTCTCCGTCTTCATCTCCTCTGCTGTAATAGCTGGCGTCTTTCCAGTTGATGTTTCCGCAAATCTGTCTGACCCGTATTCTAACAGCTTCTGCATACAGCCTTGAGAACCTTTCACGAGCGCCCAATGCAATGCCGTAAATCCCGATTCATCCGTAGCATGCACGTCCGCTCCCCAGCGTAAGAATAAGTCCACGCACGTTGGATAACCCTTATACGCAGCCCACATAAGAGCAGTATGCCCATGGCTATCAGGAACATCGACATTGATGCCTTGATGTAATAATAGAACCAGTAGAAAGATGTTGCCCTCAAAGGTAGCTAGGTGAAGTATGTTATAGCCTTGGACATCGGTAATCAGGGGGTCTGCGCCGTGCTGTAGTAATAAGTTGACCGTGTAATAATGGCACCTTTGCGCAGCCCACATGGCAGGTGTAGCCACCGATTCTCCCCCTTTCTTATTTACATCTGCGCCCTCCTTCAGCAGAAATTGACACATCGCATACTGGTTGTTGATAGCAGCCCACTACAAAAAGGGGTCAGCAGCAATCCAAAGCTACCAGAATAGAACATTATACATGTAATGGAGTGATTCCCTCACGATCGCAATAAGAGGCATCGAATTTCCCACTCTCGAATAACTTCTCCATGCTCTGAATATCCCCTAATCGTGCCAGCTGCATCAGATCCTCTTCTACGACCGTTTCTTGATCATTCTGATGTATGCTCGCCATCTCTACATTCTCCTCATCACTTAGCTTCGGCGCCGCGGCCGTAGCTTTTCCATTGGGTCCCATTGGGGTATTATGCTGCGCAGAACCGTTGGCAGAGGACTTCGTATCGGCATGAGACATCTCGAGATCAGCCCTCACTCATTCAACCAACTCGAGATACAACAGGTAAGAGCGATGTTCGTACAATCGTTAGATATCATGCGATGATAAAGGCATGCCGGAGTAGCAGGACAGATTGGTAAGAGCGAGATTAGTATGTGGGAGACTGGAAGTGTACTTTTGCCAGCCAACAAAATTGCCTGCGATGCGTCGTGAGCGAGGCTGAGCAACAATAGCTGCGAAAGCTGGCCAGGGTCCCAATCGAGCTATCTTTTCGGTTGCGCCCGAAGCCTTGCATGCTATTGTGGTCTCCGCAGCCTTTGCCATACTACGAGTACACCACACACGACCAAATTTCATGATTGTCGAGCAGAAATGTCGACATTTCAGGATTGGGCGCATGCCTTTATGAACCCTTCGCCGGTTGGGCTCATCGTTGCGCTTCTGCTCGTCTTGACGATCCCAATCTTCCTCCATACTGTAGTCTTTAAGGCCAGCGGACTCACCACCTTACCCTCTATTCTTCTTCTCGGCCCCAGTGGCTCAGGAAAAACATCACTTCTTACACTTGTAAAGCTCTCTCTAATCTCAGGCCTTGAGGCGCACAAGCTAACAATACACAGTTCGAGCGCGGCACACCAGCCTCAACCCATACATCTCAAACCCCTCTCTCTGTCGAGTGTTCCCTTCCAGTCGGCACCACCGCCTCCTCGGACAAATACCGCTCGCAACATGACCCCAGCTCACTCACGCACAAGAAATTCCTCCTTATCGACACTCCCGGACATGGAAAACTACGACACCATGCCCAATCAACCCTCACCAATCCTCAGAACCTGAAGGGCATTATCTTCCTGGTAGATGCTGCTACATTATCCTCTGCAGATGAGGGTTTGCGCCAAACGGCAGATTATCTACATAACGTTCTCTTGATGTTGCAGAAGAGGTCGACTGGGAGCAAATCAGCGAAGGCATTGAAAGAGATTCCTGTTTTGATTGCGGCGAATAAGATGGACCTTTTCACAGCGTTACCAGCTGCTCTCGTCAAATCGAGCTTAGAGGCTGAGATTACGAGAGTGAGATCGTCGAGGAGTAAGGGACTACTGGATTCTGGAATCGGAATGGAGGACGAGAATGAGGAAAACGATGATTGGCTGGGGGAGATGGGCAGTAAGGAGTTTAAGTTTAAGCAGATGGAAGAGTTTGACGTTAGTGTTGAGGTTCTGGGAGGGAATGTATGTGGGGAGGAACCAAAGGTTGATAAGTGGTGGCAGTGGATTGCGGAGAGGTTGTGAATTTGATAAATTAAACAATAAAATAATAAATCTAAGAATAACCTTTTTGATACTTCATGACGTTTGAAACGTACTATAGGGCTCAATTGTTTTTATTTGATTAAATGCTTACGACCGAACTAATCCTTTTCCAGATTTGCTATCCTTACATTATGAGCATAGAATGTCCTTTCAAGAAGCTGGACATTGCTCTCGTACAAACAGACTCTCAGATACGCACCAGCTTCTGGAGCATCCAGTCAAGCCCTTACTTTTGGATTCCAGAGCCTGGTCATACATCAAAACAACTCTTATTTAAGCTAGAAGTTAATACCACTTCCAGGGCATTACCTCAATAGCAACAGAGATAAATATAGAGCATAGTCTTCAAAGCTTTTTACGGCAATTGCGTCGAGTCGACTTGTGGTAAACCCTTCCTCTGAGAAAAGAAGTACTTTGTTACTCGTCTCCTATGCAATAACTATTCTGTCCGAATGTTCGGAAATGTCCAGGATAAAGCGACAAAAGTTGAAGATATTGTTCAGAAGTTCTATTAGAACATTTTGAAATCTAGTGCTTAGTTTCAACGGACCTTACCTCAACAAATATAAATCGAGACTAGAGAATATGAAATCATAAAGAACATCAGAGCCTATAGTCTCTGGATGCCGAGAAATAACTTTAAGGTGGTCATGCAGATCATCTTAATTCTAAAATTAACTGCAAATCAGCAGTTAAGTGCTCGTGCTCGTGCTTGCACACTCTTACTTTATCCATCAACTCCAGAGCCAAATATCATGCATGTAGTTGTTGAATCTACCCACGCCTAAAACGCCAATGCTGAAACCCCCAAGTCTCGTATTGCGTTTTGTTTAAAAGTCCCTAAACTTTACTCTGCTTCACCAACCAAGACAACAAATCGACCTTTGTCACAACAGCAACTGGCTTGGGCAAACCATCACTCTCAATACCTCCCTTCTCGGTGACAATAGCAGCACTATTCCACTCAAAGAACTTGCTAAGCGCAGAAAGAGGAGTATCCATTGTGATCTCGACGAACTTTCTCTTGGGGGTCTTTTGGGTCTTGCCTTCGGAGCTGTTGCTGAAACCATTACTCTTAGGCGGTTGAGAAAGGTTGCTGATGTCTTTGGGATCGGTGACGATTTCCGGGATAGAGGAGAAGTCGAACATCACTTCCGAGACAGTGGTCTTGCCAGTCGCTCGGCCATGGCTGATCCAGCTGAGGAGATTGCCCAGAGTAACGAGACCTACGAGCTTGCCCCCCGTCGGCTTGAGAACTGGCAGCTGATCAAACCCTTTTTCTCGCATGGTCTCAATTGCTTCCGAGCACGTTGTGTCGGCTAAGACAGTAGTGACAGGCTTTAGTCTGAGGGAACGAATGGTGGCGCCATGATATGGGTCCTTCTTTGACGAAGCTGGGGCGAGTATAGGGGAGGCTGGAGTAGTGGTTGGTGGTGTCGGAGGGAGTAAATCATTTGCCGCCAGCCAGTCATCGTCTGCAAATTTGCTCAGATAGCTTCTGATGCTGTCTGGCAAGATGACAACTACGATGTCTCCTTTTCCTAGACCTAGGTCCTTTACACCCCGAACCATAGCCGCAATAGCACTTCCACTGCTTCCACCAACAAGGAGTCCTTCTTCAGCAATCAATCGTCGAGCATACGCAAATGACTCTCGATCGTTTGTCTTATACCACACATCCACTGCCTGGCGGTCTAGTACATCCGGGATAAAGTCGTAGCCAATTCCCTCAACCTTATAAGCCTCATTTGCATGTTCTTGGTTCAGGTTTTCGGGCAAGGCGAGGATAGATCCAAAGGGATCAGCCGCAATGACCTTGATTTCCGGGTTATGCTTCTTTAGTCCTCTGGACAGACCCGTGATCGTTCCGCCAGTACCAGCTCCTGCAACAATGGCCTTGATCTTTCCTCCAGTCTGCTTCCATATTTCTTCAGCGGTGCCATACTCATGAGCTAATGGGTTATCTGGATTTGCATATTGATCCAAAATGTGCGAATTGGGGATTTCCTTCTGCAGACGCTTAGCAACACCAATATGCGATTCTGGAGAGTCGAAAGCGGCTTGAGTAGGTGTGCGGATGATCGTTGCGCCAAGTGCTCGGAGAACAGCGACTTTCTCTGGAGACATCTTCTCAGGGAGAGTAATAATTGTCTTGTAGCCTTTGATGGCGCCTACCAATGCCAAACCAATTCCACTGCGACTAGTTAGAATCTTCCAACAAAGCTATCAGAGGAACGTACGTATTTCCACTGGTGGGCTCAATGAGGGTGTCTCCTGGCTTTATTCTCCCGGATCTCTCAGCCTCCTCGATCATTCGCAAGGCAATGCGGTCTTTAACACTGCCGCCCGCATTAAACAACTCTACCTTGGCATAGACTTCGGCTTCGATTCCTAAACTCTGTGGTATCTTATTCAGTCGGACGAGAGGTGTGTTGCCAATCAGTTCAGTGGCTGACTGCGCCAGGACTGGCGGGACAGCAGGTTTGCTTATGGTTGACATGTTGGGTATTGGTCGTAGGTATTGAGGGAAGGATGGTCGAAGGAGATCTTCTCAGGAATAGCAGAGAAAGTCGTACAACAAGAAGATGCAAAGTAATGTACCCGTGGCGCAATACTCGAAAGATCTTTCTTCATACCGTCAATAGCCGTGCGAGCGCGGTGGGGGATAACGCTAAAGACATGGCTTCAAGGGTTAACACGTGATGATAAGGAAGAACTAGCCTTGGATGTAGTTTGCTTGGCACCAAATAGGAAGATTGTCTAACGATTTATAGGAAGAGCATTTATCAATTGTATATTACTGGAGAGAACAATTTCGTTCGTAGGCAGATTGTAATAAGTTGCGTCCGTTCAAGAAATTCGTATTTAGCATGCTTGTCGAAGCAGCCGCCAATCGTTGCTGCTAAATTAAGCTTGCGTCAAGGAACGCGAACGCCTCCATCTCAAATTCAAGATCCAAGTTCCTGCCATCACAATCATTGAAACCCAACATCGCCATCTGACATCGTCGTACCGCATTTTGCACCTTCGCACAAGTCACTCGTTTTGCAGATAGAGAACACAACACACCCACCATGCGTCTTTCAAGTAATCTCATTTTCCTCGTGGCCTCTGCCCCACTGGCTTTTGCGTACCCCGATATTACAGTTCCTGCTGGCGGTGCCCAAGTGACAGGTGGGACAGCATTTTCGGTCACTTGGAAAGATTCAGGAAGTGCGCCTTCGATTTCGGATCTCACGACATACACATTGTTCCTCTTCTCCGGCTCGAATACCTCCCCACAGCAACTGTACTCACTGTCTTCCGGGACTCTGGCCACGGCGAGCACAGTCAGCGTCACAGTACCAACGGGCACTGGCGGAACTGGAACAAATGCATAGTGGGTGATATACTTCAATAAGTGGCCTTTCAGTACTAATCATATATCAGCTTCCTAGGAATGTTGTCGGTGGCATCGGCCGGTGGAACAATCTGGACATACTCTGACCGTTTCACACTCACTGGCATGACTGGTACCTTCTCAGCAGCTGTCAGTGCAGCAAACCTACAAGTTACCGGTACAACTGGCCCTGCCCCAGTCAATAATGTTGCAGCTGCCGGTGCTGGTACAGCGTCTGTGGATGAAGGTGTTTTCGGTACTCCTTATAATATGCAGACCGGACTCACGAAATATGCTCCCATGCAACCAGTCCCTCCGACGGCAATAACTGCCACGAATACATCGCCTCTTTGGCCGACCTCTTCTGTTGTTTTGGCCTCCACTTTCTTGCCGGTTGCAAGCCAAGTGACTACGTTCACTCAAGCTAACACCTTCAGTGTTTCAAGTCACGCAAATACAGTATGTATTTAAGCTTCTTTGTGTTGCATAATACTGACACACAACAGGCGGCCGCTGCGTCTTCTCCAGTGGACGACATGCAGAAATACCTGAATAGATGGAAGGACTGATCGATTGAACAATGAGGAGCCCAGCTTGGATTTACACAAGTCTCCAAGATGTACATTTTGAATAGGGATGGAATGGTGTTCTGGTGTTGGAGGAATCAATATTTTGTAGGCGTATCACAACGAGGAATTAGACCATGAATCTACGAATATCGGAAGACCAGGACTAGGAAGTAATGCGTGGAGCCAGGCGAGTAGCAACGCTCGAAGCCATACCGCCACATCCTCACAGAATACTCTTACATTTAGATATTTATCAAGTACTAAGAATGATAGCAAGTTTCCTACCCTAGGAGTATTCTGGAAGAAATTGTTGGCAGTGCAGCCAAGATGCAATATGATTCAGGCGAAGTGTATGGTTAGTAAGTCAAGTGACTAAGGTTAAAGTGCATTCAAACCGATTATTCATTACGACTATCGAGTGAGTGAAAGTCGAAAGTGTCAATATCCAACGTTATCTTGGGGAAACCTCCATGCATATAATTACAATCTTGCTTCGTCCAAGACTTTCATCGTCCTAATCCATTTCTTCCAAGACTGATGCAAATCTCATTGTTACGACTATGACTTAAAGAGAGGTCAACGTACTTAGGATTGAGAACAACGTCTTGTATCAACTTTAGTTTTCGTTCGATTTGAAATCATTGAATTTTTTTCTATCTTAAATGCAATTTCATCTCAAGTTTAGATCTAAGGTCCATGTCGAAGGTGAACTCAAGAAGGGCACGAACGAGGTTTTAGCAACTTCTTCGAATGAATTTCCTATACTAGAATAGCATCTGGGGGTCCCTCAGATACACACTCAAGGCGAGGTCAAGGAGCGGAGGCGGACTCGGAATGTAGATTGGCGTAGTAACTCTTGTCTTAGTTGCGAGGCTGTTTCTAATTCTACATTCTCTTCGCGTTCTCTATCTGCCGTTTGATCTCCTTTACATAGGTAGTTTGGTGAGTGAGACGAAGGCTGGTAGCCCTACCCTGTTCTAAGACAAGGATGAAAATCTTTCAAAGGTTAGAGCCATCAAGATTGCTATGCTGTAACTTACCTTCTAAACTATATCAATGCAATTACAAGGAGTCAACATTAAGATCCAGATAAACATCTGACATGAGCATAAATCTACCCGTGATCTCCCTCGCACATCGCGAATCGTATTGCCGTCAGCTACCAAATCCAGTCTTCGGATCTTCCTTACCGGGAATCCAAACCTCGCCGACCTCTCTCTTCCCTTACACATCATATCACATCACAATATCTCGCAACCAGATCCCAAACCGGCCTCGTATTCACGCCCAGAGAAACTCTTTCCTGAATCTTTTGTTGCAAATCGACAAAAAATCTCGTATACGAGAGCGAGACGAAATAGTCATGAAGGCGACTCTCATCAGTATATCTCGCATTCTCTCTTGCCTCATCCCCACCCCATGCACCAAGGCCTTTCCCCACAGCGTCACGCTCGCACTCCCAACCAATTTGTTTGCTCCGAAATCTTTGTTGCATGTCGACAGAACACCCTTTTCCCGAGAGCGAACACCGAATTGGGCATAAGCACGATTCTACCAGGTCTAACCTCGCATTCTTTCTCATCCTGACTTTCACCTCGAGGCTCCCAGGCGTCACGCCTGCATACCCGTCAAAGAAATCACTGTTTTAGGAATAAATAAATAACTTTGTTGCAAGTCGACAAAAATGCCCTTTTCCCGAGAGCGAGAACCGAATTGGACATCAATACGGCCTCTTCTTCCAAGACCTACCTCACCCACAGGTCACGCATTTATTGGCCCATTTATCCTTGCAATTACAGGTTTCAGTACTCTATCCATACTTCAGCCAGCCTCGCATTCTCTTTTCTCTCGTCTTGCCCGAAAAGAGGTCCGTTTTGGTATGAAAACCCGCTTTTGTTGCAAATCGACAAAAACCAACATTTGCGAGAGCGAGATCCGAATTGGATGTCGATACGGCAATTGCGTGTTCGCTCTTGGTATGATGAAACGGGTATGCGTGTGCGGTATGCGGTATTCGTATGTGTCGGGGTTCGGGTAATGTGGTGTTATAATGTAGCCGACTGTGCGAAGACGAAGGCGGTGTTGCGATTGGTTGTCGATACGGGAGAAGCTTTGGGATACGAGGTTTGGACTATTTTCCCTTTTCTGGCTCGAAAATTCTTTTATCTGTGCTTAGAGGAGTATGGGAGAAGCGTGTGAATGGATGTTGGATGTGATTACATATATGTGAGTGATGTGGATGTGCATTCGTGAGGCGAGTTGTGCAATAAGCGAGGGTGTCTGTCTGGTGTATGACTTTAGTGGATAGTGGATAGAAAAATAGGAGCCTTCTGCCTCCTTTCTCAAATATTATTTATGATGTTAGAACCTTTGAGTTTGGTGTTATTGTAGGGATATAAGTATATTTTCTCCGTACTAGTCAAGATCACGCAAGACGCGATGGGACGAAGTGTGAGACTGCTTGTTTCCATTGAACTACTTAGGACGCTGGCCTTTGGTTTTCCATGCAAGAATACTAGCAGAGAATAAAACACAGTAGCTTGCACCCTATGAGAATTAAGTTTCGGTACGCTCGAGAAGTCAGGAAGAGAGGGGTCGTGAGAAGGGTCGTGCGAAAAGCCCCTTTATTCGTAAGCGAGGCAATATTCCCTCTCGAAAAATAGTTTTCAGACCAGTCACCCCTACGCAAGATAACTTCTATCTTCACTTTTCCCAAATGTGGAATCCTCCTTCAACTCCCATCTCGCTACTTCACGAACTTCACTTTCAACCTTTCCTCGGAAATCTAATACGATATCAGGACACTCGTCTCTGCAAACGTCTTCAGCTCACTTACCACCTCCATCCATCTTTTCGCAGAAAGATAAATGGCCGGCATACCGTGAACATTGAATCCGGCGATGATAAACTGTCTCTCACTACTAGGAACGGCTTCAATATATGCTGCGTAGGTATTCGGTGGAGCGGTGAGAATTGAGGGGTTGCGGTTGTGTTCGCTAGGAGGGAAGTGCGTTAGGGACAGGAAAGGGGAGGGCTTGTGCTTGAGCCCTTGTGAGGAAACGGCGAGGGTTGAATGAAGCAATGAAGATGTCTGTAGCTGGAGAGATAGCAAAGTAGAAATTGATTGCCGATATATGGAAAATAAGTGTAAAGCAAAGCACTTGCTTGGAGACAGGAGTTATCTTATAAATACACACTGTCAAGTGCTGTGGGTGATAAACTTGAGTTTGACGTCTAGCTATCTCGTATAGCAGGATTATTCAATTTGAGATTAGCTAGTGCGTTCAGGTATCTTAGTCTTCTTTCAGTATTGTTCCGGTGTTGTAGAGACCATTGTCCTAGCATCGAGTCTTCTCATACCATCTTGATATCACCCGTGCAAGAGAGTGTTGGGTCTCAATTAAGAGTGTGTTTGTCCTACATGCATGTGAAAGTCACAAGCAGTGGGCCACGACTCGTTGGGAGGTCGGTCTTGGCTGAAGTCTCTTCATCCAGACCGTGTTTCATCCGAACAAGCTGTTGCTGGATCCAGGATTCAATTCAATGAAAAGACTATATAAATAGACTGTATACTTCAGCTTTTCAAAAGCTTCAAGCGCGCCGACAACGCCCCAAGAAACTCCCACCATTCAAGCCAGGTATTAACCGTATCCTAATTGCGCCGAGTCCCATATGGTATCAAGAGCTTGTTTATCTTCTTCTCCGTCGCAATTCCCAGTTAAGGTCTTCAGCATCGTACTCGACATCGTCATCTAACTCCGTCTGGGCGTCGGCATTGACATCTGCCACAGTCCCTTGATGAAGCTCATCGATAAGCTTGGATTCAATCCCCTTGTTGCCAAGTAAGAAATCCCCGAAATACTTCAACGCATTGAAAGCTTCTTCTCCTGTAGGCACAATGTTCTCCTTCGGCAGTAAGAAACCGTAGCTGCCAGTATCTCGTAGTTTAATTTGGAAGCTGTATCGAACGCGCATCTCATGATAGAACCAATCGATTGCACTTCCACCACCTGTTTCCATCCGGTACCCTCCTTTGGCGGGCTTTAATTTCGAAGAAACGGCTCCTTCACAGGCAGACGCAACGTTATACTGTTGGCCGCTTGAAATCCTGATAGCCTTCGCAAGTCCCATACCGAGCTCTTCTAGGTACTCAAGGGTCGGTGGATTGGCATAGCATGAATATGAATATGGATATAAAACTTGTTGAGAATAAGAGTGTAGATCCAAGAACCCAACAAACCTCACGCCGTTGTTCTCAGTCTCGTTCTTTGCCCATTCTGCTAGTCTGTGGGATTCAACAGCCTGGAATGGCTCATCTCCTGGATAGCTCTCGGAACATGGGTTGGATTGGTAGGTCGTCCCATCCCACTCGAATCCAAATCCACGGTCTAGATCAAGTCCACGGCAGAAGCGAAGACTTGTCTGTTGACGATTCTTCCTCCACAACCGGTCGTTCTCCCAGGTATAAACATATCCATCGGGGTTTGCAGTGGGAATAAATACGAAGTCAAATTCCTGGAGGAGTTTGGTGATTCCTGGCGACTTTCCGTAAGAAGTGATCAGGGACCAAGCAACGTAGGTGACCGTGCTTACCGATATCCACTCTCTGGCATGAAACCCGCCTGTCACTATGATAGTTTTTCTAGGCTCTTGATCTTCTTGTGGTAGGTTTGGAGAGACTCCAACTCGAAGAGCAGGAATATCTCTGCCCTCATATGTAGTTCCGATATTGATCATACGAACATGAGTAGTGAACATCGAAGCCATGAGACGCATCCATGGTACGATGACTGAATAGGGTTGGTAGTCACGGAAGAAGATGTTTTCAACTCCATCTGATGTCTTCAGAGCTGGTGTGAATGCGCGATCTGGGTGAGTCGGAGGAAACGATGGTTCTCCAAAGGTAATTGAAGGGTATGTTTGGTAGATGGTGTTCGCCAGATCAGGCATAAGATTGGAATGTGCGCTTTGTAGAGACTTGGGAAGGAGTCCAAGGAGGGAAGGGACCTTATCTCATTAGTACGTACCATCAAGGGACAAAGATGGGGTCTAACGTACATCCTCTTGTCTAAGTCGAATATCCGCCCAGTTGTTCGTGAATTCCCACACATCTAAAAACAATACGTCTGCCGCTTCTGCCAATGCCTGCTCCTCCTGCGGGGTGCTGAGATTGAATCGAAGTACTATATCTCCTCCGTACTTCGCCAACAACGTTGCAGGCAATTGCGTGTTCGTTGGATGTGATAGAGAGCTCGGCTTATCAGACCCCACCTTGCTGGTCTTCGGTGGGAGACCGAATATCTTTTGTATTGCCGTATCTCGAAGCCATGTCAACTGAGGAAAGACACTTCGAAGCTTTTGTGGTTGTTGTGTTGTCGCGGAATGACGTTGGGTGGCCGAGAATTGACTGCTATCATGCCCTGGAACCGCGAAGGCAGCTACGGGAGCACATATTATCGCGATGAAAAGGATGGCTACAAAGGGAAGGAAGCGACTCGAGAGTTGCATGTTGAATAGCGCATCAGTCAAGATGACAACGAAGAGAAGAGGGAGGTCGCGTGCATAGAATTCTTGTTGCCTGCGGGAACTAGAAACTAGAAGAGGAGACGGAAAATGGTGGGGGGATCAAATGGCCGCCTCCGCGCCGGGAGGAAAGATATGACAGGCTCGACAGGCACCTCTCGATGATGAGTGGCTATAACAGTGGTGCTATGGCTCGTTGCGGATTGGACATGCATCCGTGGTGGGAAGGCGATCCGGGTGGTATTTCTCGAGTGCTGGGTGGTGGAACAGGTGCAGACGTGATGCAGTGAGGGCTGGTGTTGGTACTAGAAGGCGTTGCTCGTTAGGTTGGGTTGGTGGGCTGGTGGGCTGGGTGCTATATTAGAGTTGCACTATGCTGCCACCACTGGCTCTGGTCGCGGGCTGCGCTGCACCAACTCCAACAAACAAAACGTCCTTGGAATCGAGACCACAAACCAGAACCTGCTAGCGATATGTTCCGTTGACGACATCTGCTCAACGCTGCGCACATTACAGTGTACTTCTGCTCAGTCTATCAATCTTCGATCCGTCGTCGTCGCTGTCCATGAGTTCTTGATTGAATCTCTGCAGTCATTCGTTTTGTTCCACCTCCCCACCAGCGTCCGAGCCCTTGCAGCCAGGATCTCCCAGCCTCACTTTGTTCAACGCTCTAACGACCAGAAACGAGAAACAACACATCGACAAACCCAAATCGACACCCAGAATTGAATGTGATTCATTCCCATCATCCATCATCCACCGGGTCTGCGAGATCAATGACTTCGCAGTCACCACTCAGCCATGCCTCTCATGCAAGGCTTGTTGCGTCGCAAGGGGTTGGCATCCGATGCGGAGCTGCGTAGGCACAGTTTCTATGCTGCCGACTCGAACAGCAATTCAAGGGTGCCTATCGATAGCAGAGCCAGTGAGCAGATTCCACGAAGACCGTCTGCAGCAGAATTCCTATCGCCATCGTCGGCCGAGGATGGGCCAACACCAGCGAGACTGTCAGCTGAGACTGTTCATGAGGGGCTCCAACGTTCAGTGTCACCTCCGGTGCAGGAGGAGACTCAAAAACATCGTCGTTTTAGCATGTTGAAGTTTAGACATGCCTCGGACTCTCAATTGTCCACTAGGGGTATGTAAAATGTGTTGTGCTGTCGTCTTGACAAGTCAGATGCTAACGTTTGATGAAGCCCGCCTTCAAGCACAGACTGAGGCAGCTCCTCCACTTCCACATCGTAAGGCTGGCACATTGTGCGCTTTCAGGATACAATAATGCTGATGTTCGTCATAGCTCCCGACATTATCACCACTGCTCCAACAATGGAGATCAATGCTACAAAGCCAGCAAAGAAGAAGCCTCGAATGAAAATGTCAAGCCGTGCCAAAACCTCCACAGCGGACAAGACGCCCGAGAAACCAATGTCACTGAGGGTTACGAACAATGAGAAGAAGGAGAGAAGGAAGACGATGTCTGAAACCGCTCCATCCGGGAAGGGCAGAGTTACGTTCGACGAGCCGGAGCGTCCACAGACCCAAGTGGGCAACTCTCCGCCCGCATATGGAGACGAAGCCAACTCAACACTGGCGTTGCCAATCAATCGATTGTCTGAATCCTCCAGATCAGATGGTAGCTCTGGTGAGCATGGTGTATATGCTACGACAACTACTACTACGCACACAGTTCACACCACAACCACGTTCTTCCGACTTCCTCGCCGAAAGAAGCCGGCCCCATTATTCGACCTTTCACATCTTCCACAGAAGTCTAACCCACAGAGCTTAACCAATTCTCGCATATCTGTTAGTTCTGCAGGAATACAAACCGCAGAATCACCAACTGTTACGGCCTTTCGTTCTCCATCGGTCGATAACGTGGGCCTAGGTTCGCATAGTGGGTCACAATCCCCTCTACCTTCGCCTTCACATATGGCTCTCGCAAAATCCTCAACGGCTTTCGCTGTGCCAGCCGTGCCATTGTTTAGACAGGGGTCGGCTGCATCTAACAGATCTTCCCCTTCACGCGCAAGGCTTGGAATGCGAGGCAGATCTTCAACTTTAAGCTCTTTACGAAATGTGCCAAGTGAAGACCCTTTACCTACACCTACTTTACCCTCTACGCGTACATCTACCTCTACTGGGAGGAAGAGCTTTGGCGATCTGTTTGGATTGTCTCACAGATTACGGCACAACTCCGAGCCTCCTTTCCATGCTTCCGGACCTGCCACGCCAGGCTCGAGCACCTCTAAAAATAACTCCATACAATTAACGCGAGAGCCTACCCCTCCTATTGTACTTCCCGAAAGACATGAAGACGACACTCCCGCAAAGTATCTTGTGCGTCTCGAAGAAGCTGTAAGCCGGGGTGTAGTAGCGAGTGTACTTTCCAAAGGCACCGATCCATTCTCGCAAGCTGTACTTCGGAGTTACATGCGAGGTTTCGGTTTTTTCGGTGACCCTATGGATATGGCAATTCGAAAGCTGCTAATGGAAGTCGAACTACCAAAGGAGACCCAACAAATCGACAGGTGTTTGCAAGGCTTCGCAAATCGATACCACGAATGCAATCCTGGAATCTATGCATCACCTGATCAAGCCTACTTTATTGCTTTTTCACTGCTTATTTTGCATACAGACGTTTTCAACAAGAACAACAAGCATAAAATGCAAAAGCCAGATTATCTGAAGAATACCCGCGGGGAGGGCATTTTTGACGAGATTCTGGAATGTTTCTACGATAATATCTCCTACACCCCTTTCATTCATGTCGAAGACGACCTGGACATCAATGGGGAACGCATTATTCAGCATAAGATGAAGAAAAAGTCGATTTTACGTGGTGCAGTTGATCCAGCCAAGAGGCCATCAAGAGATCCCGTTGACCCTTATACTCTCATAATTGACAGCAAGCTCGATTCATTGAGACCAAATCTTAAAGAGGTAATGCATCTGGAGGAACATTATAACTATTTGGGGACTGCGACATCTCTAAATCTGCAAGACTTGCAGAAAACCTTCTTTAGGACTGGTGTCCTTCAAATCGTCTCTGCGAGGTCAAGACCAGATGCATTCATGAACGCCAACACACTCCACAATCCTTCGTCAGCCGAGGAAGCACATCCTGGAATTGTGGACATAAAGATTACCAAGGTCGGGCTCCTTTGGCGGAAAGATGCCAAGAAAAAGAAGACGAGATCTCCATGGCAAGAGTGGGGAGCCATCCTCACCGGAGCTCAGTTATATTTCTTTAGAAATACTACGTGGATTAAGAGTCTGATGCATCAGCTCGAAACACATATCAAGCAAGGCCACGACGGGATCCCAGTCATTTTCAAACCCCCTCTGGATCAATTCAAGCCCGATGCACTTATGTCTACTGACGATGCGGTAGCACTGTTGGACTCCACGTACAAGAAGCATAAGAACGCCTTCGTGTTTGTTAGACATGGGGGGTTTGAGGAGACTTTCTTAGCTGACAATGAGCAAGAGTTGAACGATTGGCTTGCGAAGCTCAACTATGCAGCAGCATTCCGCACTTCTGGAGTGCGAATGAGGGGTGTGGTTGGGGGTAACTACGAGGGCCAACGAAGCCGTGGCATTCGACGACTTGAAAGCCATAACGAATCTACCAAGTCGATTCAAACGCCGACAGGCGAGGTCACCATCGTTAGCGGTAAAATAGACGCAAAGATGGCTCAGGATATTCTTGCAGCACGCCGAGAGATAATGTTACAAAAGATTGCCGCTGCTGAGGAAAAGCTGGCTACTTGCCAGAAACAGCTTGATGCACAACTGAGGAATGCTCGACATCTTCAGATCCTTGCTCCTATTCAACCGAAAACTCGGGAGCAAGTTATTCTTGCTGCTGGAAGGATGGCCGCTCAGCTGAAGTGGGGAAGAATGGAGATTTGGCGGCTGAAATGCCACAAAGACATTTTGACGATGGATTTGGAGGAAGAACGTAATATCGATGTTCCCGTCGCACGTTCTGAGCCTGTAGGAGAGACACCTTCGTCCGAACGGACAGCTCTTGCACGCCTGCATTCGAAAGCGAGCACCCTCGTGATACAGATGACACCACGCTCGCCGACTACCTATTCAGCCAATCGTCCATCCACTTCGACTACACAGACGCCGCAAAAAGAGTCAGGAAATGCAATAGACGACATCTTCTCAACACCACCAACACTCACAACATCCTCGAGTTACCACAAGCAACAAGCATCATGGGAACTTCCTCCACTTACCTTTGACGCTTCTGGCACCCGTAAAGCTTCGTTTTCGAGTGGCGTGACGCCCGCTAGTCCTGGCCTAGTCACCACTCCGTCAAAATCAAGTCTGAAGACGACGCCTGCGGGCGATGCTCAACGTGCCCCTTCACCTAATATTGACGCTGCTGAGCAAGCAGTGTTAGAACAGGCGGGAATTGTCGTCGCAGACAGGACGCCGGACAGTAAGCGACGCGCACACGATGGCGAAGAGGGCAAGGATCGAGTTGCTGAGAAAGATAAACTTGATCGCGGGAAGATCCGAAGAAGCTTGCACCGCACTCTTCGTGATGGCCACGTCCCATCTCACCACCGAGGTCGGAAAGGAAAAGATTCATCATCAAGTGCTGGCATGTCTGAGGAGGGTAAAGAAGATGTTCTGTCTCGTGGCACGGGAAGTTTCGTCGTACATGGAAAGAAAGCTTCCGTTATTACTTTTGGATCAGAGCTGCAGAGCATGTCTCCTGATGAGCGAATGCGGCTACGGAAGCAACCTCATAAGGATGAGCCGGGGTTCCTTTCGCCTGCAACAATTGAGGATGACTTTCACTCTGTTCTTGCTGAACCATACGAGTATCATGAACGTCATGACTCGGCAGCAACGACTAGTACAACGACTGCAAGAAGTTTCCGAGAATTACACAAGAAGCTACGCGACTCAAGTGCTCATGCTACAGTCACCTCGGACGGAGAAGACAGCGAGGCAATCAGTTTCTCAGAGGGAAGACGTACGCCTCTTCCGCCAGTCGAAGACGAGAGCGAGGAAAACAGTAGCAGCCGACCAGGCAGCCAAAGCCAGCAAGCAATGTTCTATACACCTGAAGCTTCCAACTCTCCAGTCATCGACGCCTTCAACGAAAAGAATGACCCTGTCAGCGAGCACGAAGACAAAGATTCGGAGAGCGGTATGTTGTCTAATTCTGCTCTTCAGACCGTTGTTAGTGCTTGATTTACAGCATAGCGCAGTACGCCAAAAAGTTCATAACGTTCTCTATCCTTTCTGTTTGCAATTGTGATTTATTAGCGTCGCTCCTTAGAGATGGGTTACAATACGGTTGGGGTTTCGGCCTGGATTGGGTGGGGTTAGTCCGGTTCTTGTTGCATTGCATGGGCATGCGGGTCATGGTCTTTCTTGTGCACGAAATCAGACGGTTGCGCCCACATCCGCGAAATGCGGCTACAAAAGCTTTCTTTTCCCGTTTGATGCTGTTATATTTCGAGGTGTCTTTGAGAGGTGTATTATAGACGGTGGCATGGGATGTGTATTGTGGAATTGGCTGGGATGGCGTTCTTCCTTGGAATGCATGCTCTGAGGAGGTTGTATAGGATTGATTGGTTGGCGGTTGGCGGTTGGAGGGGGGCTCTTAGATGAGTGATAGGTGCATAAACATGGAGAGTACAGAGTACTATACGGGCTAAGGAGAGATAGCTGAAGATGAGCTGAAGATGATTGAAATATGATACACATTCCTTGCCCTGGATTTCTCTCTGTGATTTCAAGTGTCAAGTGTGCTGTCCAGGGCTATCACCCATTACATTAATGATGATAATTATATTATTGGAGTCAGACAGAGGTATTGTGTAGGAATTACCGTGGTTTAATCGCTGGCTTGGTTTTACTGTTGAAACTCGATATTTGGAATTCATCCCCTCGCCTCCATTGCTCGATATATTCACATCTTTGAATATCCATGCTTCTGTTAATGCTAGTCGCTCTCACGGATGTCTGTCTTTCTCTCAATGTCTGTCCCTCTGTGAATACCGCCCTTTTGCAACTTTTGTTTCATTAATAATATTCTTTATAAACGTACTAAAAATTTGAGAAGATATTCAATATTAAAAGGAAGACCGAGACTTGTGAGGAAAGGAGAATTGAAGAGAGCGGAATAAAAAAAGAAAAGTAAATTAGGAAAGTTGGTAATATAAAAAAATCTGCATCTAAAATTTAGTTGATAATGAGAGAAAGATACTTTAAGTATGCTTGGTATTTATAACGATATGACCGAAGCTGAAATATATGGTGGAAAATGATACAAGGAGCAGAAATTCGAAGCCTCCGCCTCCGCTCCGCTCCTCTCGCTTCCGACCCGGCGACGGGGCCCCGGAATCTCCGCCGAACTTGCCCATCGAGAATCTAATCTCGCGAAACCAGATTTGCGATTTCATTTCAAAATTGATAAATTAAATTCTGGTATACCTCGCTAAGATGCCGATAGAACTCGATGCAAATCTCATGAAATAAATGAATGACGTAAATGCAATATCTTAAGGTTGTCTGATGCCGCAGCAGAGATGGACAACCGCCAGGGAATAAGAAAAGGCGAGATGTTGCTCCGTTCCGATCCCGTACCCCTCATAAAATATCGTGAGCTGGATGCCGCGTTGGGAACCAACATGCGGGTCGCTTAGTGTGCCGAGCTGCCGAATTGGATCCTCCACCCCGAGAGAACTTGGCGGCCTGACAGACATGCGTGCGAATGGGAAGTCTCCTGAGTCTTGCATCGTATCCTTACATTTCAGAGGCGAGCAATAACAAGAGCGAAAGCAGAGAGCCATGCGAGCAAAGAGAGAGGAGAGCGTAAATCTGACTGTATTGTACCTGCTTTTCAATCGCGAAGCCTGTAATCGATAATCCACGAAGTTAAAATCTCGCAGCCAAGAGGGGGCCGACCAATCTGAAGATAGTCGATAGCACATAAAATCAAAGGCTGAGGCGATTGCTGTTTGAGAGAAAAAGCCTTCCGTTAAGCCACATGCTAGCGGCGTTGCAATCTAGCTCGAAACATGCCAGCGCTCACCAGAGGAAGCGCAGAATGGTTGTGATTGGAAAGAGGATGGGAGGGAGGGTGAGAAGAGGAGCGGCGATTGGAATGCCAAGACACCGTTGAGTTGGGTGGTGTGGGAATGGATGTTAGTGTTGGCTCTAGGTGGTGGAATACACCGGGTCTTGTCGTGTGGAACATTGCTCGATGAGGAATAGTGTATGTAGGCTTTGTGCTGAGTGGAGGAAGGTGCAGTACCCCGTACTGCAGCGTCGTGTGCGTATTCTGTCGTATTGTGAGCGAGCGAACGAGAGTACTCGGACGCCGAAACGGGTCATGTTGGGAAGGAGGATTTGAAAAGGAGATGAGTGGTGGATATGATAACGTGTGATCAGATTGAAGGCGAATTGGATGCCCAGAACGGTCTGAATGAAAAGCGTCGTTGTTCGACCGTTCGACCCGCCGACGGAAGTACACTTCAATCGTGGAAAAGTACGAGTACTGTACCACGAGCGAGCACAAAAGGACCCTCAGCCTTCAGGAGACGCAGACCCCACTGCGACGGCGTTGGGACTCAGGACTGGTCAGGGCAGCTGGCGGGAGTGGCGGCGCTTGGACTGAGACGTGCTTGATTGGGACGAGAATGGGAATGAGAATGGCATGCGGACCGGGAATGGGCGAATCTTGAAATTGCCCGGCTCCGCGTCGACGGTTTGGTTGTTTGGGGTTCGTCATCGTAACTCGTCCAGTCTGATGTCGCTGAATCTGAATCTGAATCTGAATCTGCGAAGGCTCCCCTCATCATCACCACTAGCAAGCCATGCGGACGCACGGGAAGAGGAGAGAAGGGGGGAAACAAGCGGACAAAAGCCATGTCTCGACGCCTTATCACCAGCTCGTGGGCTTGGGGCTCTCCACAAGCCCTCCCCCTCGAGCTTAAAATGTAATTTTGTGGTGACCCGGCGTCGAGCATCAAACGACCACTAACCAGATTCCGGGCTGCGGTCGTCGTCAGCTACCCTCGTCTAATCTTAGGGCCGCGTCTTTCATCCAATCACAGCCATCTCTATCCAGACCAACCAGTCCCGTTGCGTCCTCCTGCCAGCTCCTGGTCAACCATCCATGGAGATGACGGCGCCGGTCGCCCATGAACGTTGTCGAACTGGAACGACGAGAGAAAGCGAGAAAGCGTCTTGGCAGATGGATCCCGCCCGTCTAAGAATAATACTTGCGGATCTTCGCTGCATTGCCCAGCCAAGAACCAGCTGGATATTATCAGGAAGCTCCGCCTCGCTGCTACTTTCTTTACGTACCTCTTTCTTCGGTGTCTTTTCCTTGATACACGTCTACTTCTCCTTGCCTTCTCGTGTCGACCGCTGCCCTTCCTTCTCGACAACCACTTCGTGAGGCTGAAAATACAGGCTCCATTCCTCGGTCGTGACCGCCTTGCATCACGCCGGAACTTCCACCTCAATTTCCTCTTCGACGTCAGCCCCTTAAAACTTTATCACCCTTTCAATACTCGTCACTCTTTTGGTCGTCCTCCCCGCAATATTCCACAGTATCATCGCCTGGCTCCTCATCCTTTTCCATTCGAGCCGGCGCATTCTTAAACCATTAGCCATCGACATCGTTAGGGCTTAGGCAACAGAGAGCCTTCATCCACGAACTACCAAATCCACCTAACATGGCTTCTCTCAATATCACAGTTCCTTATGAGGAACCGGAATGGAACTCGGCTCCGGCTTGGAGACTGCCAGGATGGGCGGAACCAGTTGTGAGCTTCCCTGACTGAGGACGCGAAATTCTAAGCTAACAGGACGCGCAGATGGTCGCGAGTATATTAATTGGGTCAATGATAATAACGAGGAGACATGGCTACAAACTGTTCGGACGAAGAAAAAGATCTCAAGGCCTACTGGACGATGATATCGACTCTGCCCGATCATCCGACGACCTCCTATCGAGAGATTACATGATTGGCGATGATGCTAGCGTAGATTCGATGTCCACCATGAAGCATCCTCCAAAGAAACGATCATGTTGCGGAACAGTATTATACACACCAAACTCCTCGAGATTTGTGGACCACTTCCACAGCAGGATTTTGCAGAAATTCCCGTTCTTGATGGAGATGTTTTATTGGATTATTACTTATGCCTTTTATCGCTGTACAGGCTTGACTGCACAAGCTATTTTTTCGAAAACCGGAATCTGGGACGTGGCGCAGGACCATGGATTGGCGATTTTGGAGTTTGAGCAGTTTTCTTGGTTGAGCTTTTTGTGGCCAGTGAGAGAGCAAGAGGTGCAACAGTGGTTTATGCATGGACATCAGACGTTCTTGACTGTGCTGAATCGCTCGTATGCGCTGATTCATATCCCAGGAACTGTAGGGTATGTTCTCTAGATCCTTTGATATGGAATTTTGCTGACTTTGCCAGATTTATCGCCTGGTGGTATTATGTCGCTCCATCCTTCAACACGTTCGCCATTATTCGAAGAACCATGACCCTCACCAACCTCATTGCCTTCTCCATCTTCATCCTCTATCCTTGCATGCCGCCACGGCTGCTACCCCGCGAATACGGATTTCTCGATAGTGTCGGACATAACAAGGCTGAAAGTGTCTGGATGAGCGGGAAGTACGTGAACTCCCTGGCCGCTATGCCATCCATGCATTTCGGATATTCCTTCTGCATCGGCTGCACCATGTTCTACCACTCCGGCCTCTTCCGTAAAACTCTTGAACCAGGAGAAGCCCGTAAGTCAAAGTTTTGGCAACTCTTCTACGCCTTATTCGCGTTCGCCTACCCATCATGGATTCTCATAACGATCGTTGCAACGGCAAACCATTATTACCTTGACGCCTGTATTGCGTTCTTCGTGGCCATCCTCGCTTTTACGTGCAACCGAGTCTTTTTAGTGTTTTTGCCGTTAGAGGATCTCCTACTTTGGTGTCTGAGAATCGAGAAACCGGTCCCAACTACGGGAGACCGAGCGAAGAGGATGGGCTGCTGATGTTGAAAATGGGACCAAAATAAGGTTGCATGGCCTGGGATTTGAGCGTTCTGTTCTGATTCATAATGGGTAGGGAGGTGTTCTTTTGATGCATCATTTTGTTGATACCATTGCACTGCATGCTCGGCGTAACAAACAGCAGGGCCAATTGGCGTTCTCCTACTGTTTAGGTTTTCTTTCTGTATATTTCTGACCGAGAGCGAGACGATAGGGAGAGAAAGAAAGTATTTGGTGGAGAGACAGGCCTGTATCAATGAATGATCGAGCTACCATATAGCTCTTGAACTCGAACAATACTATTGTCAATGACCGAACATGGTGGAATAATTAGAGAGAAAGCCGAATGTACAGATTAAAAAGGAGAAACGAAATTCACAAGAAACAGAAACAGAAACAGAAACAAAAGAAAGAAGAGAAACGGAAGAGACGTCAAACTTAACCTCAACCTTAACCTAGCCTCGTCTGCAAACTACCTCGAGCCCGCTCAGCCACAAAAACAGCCATGGGACAAGAATGTCGCTGCCTATCTTTCAATTTGTCACTTTCTTACAAATGACCTGCGTTGATTTAGATTCGGGTCGATTTTGGGTGTCTACGCCGTTCGGCTGGGTGGGTGGGTAAATACCGCCGCCGCCGCTGTTGTGCTGGTGGATTTTTGGAGCTGATGGAGGCGTGCCCACGTGCTTGCTGGGGAGGGTGACGCGATTTTGGGGCTGCGTGGTGGCTTTTTTTTGAGAGGAGAGGAGAGGGAGAGAGGAACGGTATGGAAGATATGTGAAGGTGATAAGGGGATTGAGATGGGATGGGATGGGATGGGAGGGGATGAAATAGGAAAAGTAGAAAGAAGGCGGTTTCCTTGTTGGTGCTATGGGTAGGTAGGTAAGCTCTCAGGTGTCTTTCTTGTTCAATGTCGAAGCTGGCTGGAGGGATTTATGATAGTACTGAAGAGTCAAAGATAGGATTGAATTGCACGTTTGACGAGATTTATATTTTGTATCAAGGTTGTAGTTTAGATGTCAATTTGAATTCGTATGCTGATTTGAGAAGCCTTGATAATATCTTTGGTGTTTTGCAACACGGAAAGATTGATCAAGAGTTTCTGCATAGAACAGTATTATGAGTCCCTTGCCTATTTAATCAATTGACTTTGCCTTCGGACTCGAGTTTGCAGAATAGAAGGTTCTGAGGATGTATAAATAAACTTCAGACGGCAATCCAAGTCTGGAAGCCGGGTTGATCCCAGCGTCGGCAAAAGCCTGGAGCGCAAGGCTGTAAGGCAGAAACAGCTCCCCCAGCCTCCTGATATCCACCTAGCTGCAGGAGCTCAGACACCAGCTCTCGTCCCCCACACCTCTCTTCATTCTTCTCTGCTCGCATTGAAATTCATTGAGGCAGCATCAATCCGGTTTAATTCAAGTCACTCGTTCCTGCGACTATTCTGCAGCTCTTTCTGCGAATCAATTGAAGTTGTGCGCGCGCAGCATTTGTTATTGATTGATTGATTGTTGATCCGAACCATCGAAATCGAAACCCCAGCCTCCTCATTTTTGACCTTCAGTCTACCTTCACTGCACAAGTTCGAATTAACTCACCTCTGCGATTCTTGTCTCCTTTTCCTGAGGATGTAAAAAGCTAGGATGCAACAATGGCCGAAACTCCCGCCAACTACGAAGACTTGATTCCCGGCGATGACACTGGAGATGTCGAAATGGGCACCGAAGCCGTCGTCGAGATTGAAGGCTCTGCCCCTCCTTCCGCTGCTCCTGGCGCTGAAGAAGAGGGAAATGGTCTACCGTTTCAAGAAGAAGGCTTGGATGAGGATAGGCCTGCGAGAGTTACCTATATTGATTATTTGAAGAGTCCGGTTATTGGGCTGCTGGTGGGACAGGGTAGTGAGCAGGCGCTTTTGACGGCGCATCAGGGACTGCTGGAGGCTAGTCCTTGGTTTAAGGATGCGTGTTCGAAGTTTAGTGATGAGGTTTCGGTTTGTGGTTCTTTTCTTTCTCTACTTTCTAATTTCTCCGGGTCTGCAGAGCTCGAGTGAGCGAGCGGAAGTGGGGTTCTGGCTCGAGAAGGGTATTTGGCTAATTGGGCATTTCTTGCTGCAACAGGAGCGTAGAATCGATCTCGTAGACGAAGACCTCGATGCCGTAGGCTGCTTCCTCGAATTCCTCTACACAGGCGACTACTTTCCCCGCAAGGTCCCCGGATCTCGAGACCTAGAACGCGATCCACATACCCCTCTCGTCGATGAGACCGGCGACCAACTCCTGAAGCATGCTCGTGTCTACACTCTTGGCGAAACTCTCAACCTCCCCGCTCTTAAGAGCTTGGCCAGCAGCAAGATCCATTGTGTGAACTCGACAGCCAAGGGAGAGATTGCTTATGCGAGATATGTGTATGCACATACACACAAGGACGATGTTACGATTCGGGCTCCAGTTGCCAATTTCTGGGCTACGAGATCGCATACGCTGAGAGCGGAAGCCGAAGATGAGTTCCGATCGATGTGTTTGGAGTTTCCGCAATTCGGTTACGATGTACTTAGTGAGTCGCCCTTCTTCTGCTGCACCCTTTGTATCGAAGGTCGTTTACTGACAAATCCTAGCGCGCGTCCTGGACGAGAAACTCAAGAGGGAGAAACAGGAGAAGATGCATCCCACACCAGGCAGTGCTCGCAAGCGTCCTCGTGGCATCTAGATGTCTTCCACATCCTATTCTCAAGTACCGTCTCGCTTGCTTCTACTCTAAAAAAAATTGCAGGAGTCCGGTCGGTCGGTGGTCCATATCTTGTTGTCCTCTGCTTGCTTGTTTCTCGAGCTAATCTTCCGATTTCTTTACCCTGTACTGTCTAACTTGCCTGCGTGCATACATAAATATGTACAACAAGGCCCTCTTCTCCTTTGGTGGCATGTATAGGGCGGGGTAATCAATCTGGCGGAAAATGGATGAATGGCTGGATAGCTAGCTGGCATAGAGGGCTATCACAAGATTGGCTTGGCTTGGCTTGGCTTTCTGGCTATGTGTGTTCTTTGTGTATGAACAGAAAAGCGAGCTCACCTTGTATACCAGCTTTCGTTTAGCAAGTAAGGAAAGAAAATTAAATAAATAAATAAATGACAGGGAAAATCAGTCTGCACAGTGGAGTCGAATTGTGGAGACTTGGATTCTAACAAATCTATGCTTGTCCTTGTGTGAACTATTTATTATGCTTGTCTCGATATGCGTAGCACAGGGGGCACAGGAAGGAACTCAGAGGAAGTAGGATCATAAGAGTAACTATAAATACGCCTATACATGTATAGTGTACATACATGGTAGAAGAATCATACAAGCAAGACGCTTGTTAATTGGCAAAAATGAGTATCCAGAACAGCGAGGATAGGCAGGAACATAAAAAGCAGGAGAAAGGGATACTAACATCGGTTTTCAAGAAAGGCAGGAAAGAGGCTAGAAGCAACTTGAGAAGGACTTAGCATAGCATAATCGAGAAAGTGAGTGACAGACTTCCGTAGGACGTTAGATATGATAAGCATGGTATCATTGTGTTGTGTCTACCAGGTAACGCAACAGCTGAACGCCCATTAGTGACAATAAGCGCATTTTGCAAATCAAATATCCTTCCTTCCAAGCCATCCATCCATCCATGACGTCCATACATACTATAATCCACCAAGGATTCTTACGGAAAGCGAACAACGCCTGCGAAAATTTGCAAAGAGGTATCCTGCCGTACAATCAATCCATTCCCATCATCAGTCAGTGAAAAATTTGTAAGCTTGCTCATTAATAAAAAAGCAATCTTGTAGTAGTAAAATTAGAATCTCGTTCAGCTTAACCTCATCCTCTCTGCTCAGCACCTTCAACTTGTGCAGCGTTAGGAGGAGGAGCGGAGTACATGTAGCCGGGATGAGTCTGGACCGGGCTCTGGACTTGAGATTGGGGTGGTGAGAGGGGTTGGATGTGCGTTTGGGGAGGACTGCGGAGTTGCTCGTGACTTCGAGGGATCTGTGCTAACTGGGCTAATTGAGAGGCGTCATTGTAGGATGCTGTGCCGTAGCCGCGGTTGATGGGGTGGTCTGCGACACCAGGATTTGAGAGTTAGCCTTTACCTCTTGCATAATGATCTTGAAAAGAAATAATGGAAGTTTTGGAGTAAGGAAACATGTTTGAGTTGAGGATAACTTTGGTTTGGAAACGCTTCGGAAAGCTCCATAAAACTTGTGGTTCTGAAAATTTGGAGACTTACGGAGAAGAGCGCCAATGTTATGGACGAAGAGGGGATAGAGGAGTTCGGTGATCTTTTCTTTATTGGCAAAGTCGAGAGCGCGATCGTATGGGATCCTGCATGGTGTTTTAGCTTGGGACCTTGGATAAAAAAGTAAATGGTAAGGAGGAAGTGTCTTACCAGACGCCCTTCAAGTGCATTGGTCCGATTTTGACTACGTGCTTCAATTTCTCGCTCTTCAAAATACCATCTCGCCGTCCGCGGGTCATGCCTGCTACATTGAGAAGCTTGGTACCGTTGATCATATGGTTGTCTGGCTATGTTAGGGCTCTTTTCATCAATCCACCAATAGAACAGTACGGAAACATACCTTCACGTCTAGCAACGCAGGTTCCTTTGACATCGACCTGGAAGCATAGCGTTGACTCATCCTCCCAAAGCGTAGCCGTGACTCGTGGCTTCATGCCTACAGGAGCAACTTGACCCGTTGTATCCATGCTGTGAGGAGCCTCAAAATGGTAATTGTTCTGCCCGCCTTGCTCACTAACAGCCGAGAAATTCATGGGAGGCAATGGGTCGCCGGTGTATTGCGGGGCATTGGGATAAGCGCGTGGCGGTTGCAGTTGTGGTTGTTGGGGCTGTTGGACTTGGGGGTAGCGGAGCTGGATATCATAGGAGTATTGCGGATAGGATTGACCTTGGTGCTCTTCGGATCGAGAAGGCTGAGGAGCGGAGGGTGGCTGTTCGGAAGTTGGGGGGGGAGGGCCATAGGGCGAAACGTGCTGTTGGTTACCGGGTGCCATACCAAAGATTTTGGCAGAGGGAGGGAATGATGCGGTAGGAGGGGAGCTTTGATCCATTGCAGATCCTTGAGTTGGGTCTGAATTGGAGGTTGTTGTGGGGTTGAAAGAGTTATCTTTTGTGACCATCTCTGGGTTGAAATCGTCGTGGATGTGGGGTGATAGACGAGCAATTGAGTTTAGTCTGCCCGAATTGAAACTGCGAAACACGTCAACATGCAGGATGAACGGACGCAGTGAACGAAACGAAGCTGAAAAGATCAGAAAAGAGAGGAAAGCTCAGAAGGTCGGAAGAAGAGAAGGTGATGAAGGTAGGTACAGCCTTGTAGCGCTGCCTGGAGCAGTGGAGGAGCGTGAGAGGTCCGGACATGGGGGGTGCATTAAGCTTAGTGCGCCTTACATATCAACCATGCACCCGCCCCTGTGAAACGCTTTCAATAGTTTGAATCCCTTTGAAGAGCCCGTTTGCCAGAATATCCGGACAGTAACTATTGATCACGGCCTCCGCCTTGGAAATTTCTATAAAGTTAGTGAGGCACAAGTACTAACCGCCTGGAAAACGCTGAGAGGTATCACAAAATCCATTATCATTGTGTCCCATTCCATTGCCGCAGAAGCAGAAGCAGGAGCAAAAGCAGAAGCGGCACAGCATTCACACTTGCGTGTTCTCGATGTGATGGGATACAGAGATTTGCATATGCACATTCACATGCATATGCTACAGGAGATGCTTGATTAGCAAGATGCCTGTCTTTTCCTAGACACAAAATCGAAACTACGGTAGAGCTACTATTTTCTCGATGTCGGTGATTAGGCTCTTGTTTTTAGCAGTATTTTTTGTAGAATTCCTCAAAATTACAATACAAAGCACAGCTTGTTATTAAGCTAGCAACAAAGTGAGCCGTTTAAAATACATGCAAAAGCTCAGATGTGCCTAATATCCTCGTTCGTGCTGTATAACGAAGTCGCTTCCTCTATCTCTATCTCCTTCTACCTCTGCTGTAACATGCTTAGGATGAAGAGGATAATTATTTGGTTTTGCTAGAGAGGATAGAGACTCTTCAGAAAGAAGTGAGAAATCCTCAACGTCATCATCCAATCCAAGACTAGGAACCTCCTCAATTGCATTATCTGAGTCTGAGTCTAAGTCTGTGTCCAGCCAGGCCTCCCAACCAACGTCAGCAGCACCTGCCATGCCCTGGATACGCTGAAGGAACCATTGTAGCTCGAGGAGCTCGAAACTCGGCAGTGGTTTTTGTATTGGATCGTCGGTTTGAAGCTCGAAACAATCTCCGGATTGGATTTTTTTCCCGTTCTTATCAAATAGCCATACTCCTGCAGTTTGTTCAAGGCCTTGAGTAGAAATCGGTATAGTCGTAGGACTTATTTTTGGCAAAAGACTTTTTTGTTTCTCTTGCCAAAAGAATTGCACTATTAAGGTCTTCTTATCGTCTGACTCAGAGATTGGTTTAAGGGCAAATAGTCCTCGTCCCCAAAGTGCATGTACAGTAGGTGCTAATGAAATGAGGTTATAGACTTCTTCTTGCCCTTTTTCGAGTATACCCTGTGGGAAAAGTTTTGCTTCCCACGTAGTAACTTTCTTCTCAGGCCAGAATGCCCTTAAATAATTCCAAAATTTATACCGTGGCCCACTCCTATTTTCTTCCTTTTGTTTTATTAAGTGATATGGGTAAATATGAGCAACTTCTATCATTTTGATCCCTGTCAAAACACAGCTAAATCTGTCTCTCTCTTCAGCTCGCTTTTTGACATTCGCGTCTCGAGGGAGTGTTGTTGGTGAATCTAAAGGTGATGGGCCCGAATTCGACGCTATCGATTTTTGTGGTGTAGGTGTCTTTGGTGTTGAGGGCCGCGATTGGTATCTAGGAGAAGAACCCCCTATAAAGTTCTTATTAGCTTATGTTAAAGCAGAACAACAGGGTTATTTGACTTCCAATGGCGGACCATTTGGCTAATTTCGTCATTAATAGCCAAAATGTACCTAGCGGGTTCGTGCAAAATTTCTTCAAGGGCACCAAGGTCGCAAATTTGGCACGCAGCCCAAAAGTGTGGTGTTACACTGCTGATTACTTCTTGTAGACGCTCAAGCAGGGCGACTCGTTCTGGACTGGGGAGGTTGAAGTCTTCCATTGTGTTAATGTTCGTGTGTCGATGTTCGTGTGTCGATGTTCGTGTGTCGATGTTCGTGTGTCTAAGAAACATCGCGGGGTCGACGCGCTTAGGGCACAGCAATGCACTAGCGACCGCATCACGTGTTTCCTAATGCGGAATCACCGACATGAATAATACTACAATTTTCTCGATGTCGGTGATAAGCTCTTGTTTTCAGCAGTATCTTTTATAGAATTCCTCAAAATTAAAATACAAAGCACAGCTCGTTATTAAGCTAGCAACGAAGTGACCCGTTTAAAATAAATGCAAAAACTCAAAAGTGCTTAATATCCTCGTTCGCGCTGCATAGCTAAGTCTCTTCCTCCTTCTCTAGCTCCATCTCCTTCTGCCTCCTGATGCTTGGCGGGCATCGGAAGGTTTGAGTTATTATTGCATACAAGACTAGTTGGAGAAGATAGCGGCTGAGAGAAAAACAAATCCTCCTCTTCATCAAGTTCGAGATCTGCAGGCTCCATGTCTGAAATATCCGAGCCTGAGTCTGATAGAGGTGGCCAGTAAACATCGGCAGCACCCGCCATGCCCATAATGCGCTGGAGAAACCATTGCAGCTCGAGAAGTGTAAAGCTAGGCAATGGCTTTGTTTCCGGGTCGTCGGTTTGAAGCGTAAAATAGTCACCAGATCGAATCGGCGGGACGTTCTCATCTCCCTCATCTTCCTTGAATAGCTTTGCAGCAATACCACCTAAGACGTCCTTATTCTGACTAAGTCCTTCAGTCGAAAATGGCGTAGTTAAGAGACTCATTGCTGTTTGAGCCTCTTGTTGTTTTTTCTGCCAAAAGAATTGCACTTTCAAGGTGGTCTTGTCGTCCGACTCAAAAATTGGTTTAAGTGCAAATGCTCCTCGAGCCCACATATCATGTGCAGTACGCGATAACGTAATAAGGTTATAGACTCTTTCTATACCAGACCTATATAAACCCACTGGAAAGAGTTCTGCTTCCCACGCTGCAATCTTCTCTTGAGGCCAAAAATTCTTTAAATGACCCCAAAAGATATGTCGTTGCCCAAACTTGTCATCTTCCTGGTGTGAGATCGAGTGAAACGGATATATATGAGCAACTTCCACCGAAGCACCACTTGTTAAGACACAGCGGAGTCCGTCTCTTTCTGCAGCTAGGTCCCTAGCCTTCTGGTTTCGACGTTGTGTAGCTGGTGAATCTGAAGTCTTTTGTCTCTTTGCAGGTGGAGTAGTAGATAACGTGCTTAAATTGGACGGTGTTGATTTATGTGGCGTTGTTTTCTTTGGTGTTGAGGCTTGCGATTGCGCTCTAGGAGGAGTTGGACCCCCTATAAAATAACGTTAGCTAGAATCGAGGAACAAGGGTATTATCTTTACAATAATGTGCCATTGTGCAAGTTTGTAGAGTAAGGCCACTAAGGATATTGGGATATTCGCGCCCGCAATTGACCAAGTTTTTGAGGGCATCGAGGTCGCAGATCTGGCATGCAGCCCAAAAGTGAGGTGGTACGTCGCCGATTGACTCCTGTAGACGCTTAAGCAGGTCGATTCGTTCCGGACCCGGTTGGTTAAAGTCTTCCATTGTATTGATGAAGTCTTCTATTGCGTTGAAGTCTTCTATTATGGAGATGTTCGTGTGTGGAGATGTTCTTGGAGATGTTTGTGTAGAAAAATCGCGGGGTCGACGCGCTTAGGGCACAGCAATGCACTAGCGGCCGCATCGCGCGTTTCCTAATGCAGAATCACCGACGTGAATAATACTACTATTTTCTATATATAGGTGATTTGACTACTGCTTTCGGTTGCCTCTGGAACTACACAAGCATACCAGATATAGCACTATCATATATCGACGATCTCGCAGTCCTCCTCGTCTTC
>VXCB01000165.1:0-80914 GCA_009613015.1 Mollisiaceae sp. DMI_Dod_QoI
GGCGTTCGGGAGAAACAGGAAGAGAGCGGCCGAAGCCGTAGGGGTAAACCAAGGGGCTCGCCAGCTCGGGTGATGCACGTGCCTCAGGGGCTAGCCGAAGGCTGGGCACTGCCAGGAGCGTCACAATGAGTGTGGGCCAGAAGGTTTGTCGTATTGCTAGCTAGGGAAGTAGTTCTTTATGCTCCAAAGAATGCGCCAACGCCTGCTAAATTTACGGTTATGTGCCAGGCACCTTCCACTAGATATTTGTGCTATAACCGTAATAGTTTAGTGTTTAGTGTGAAAATCAATGTGCTCCAAGTTATAATTTACGGAATCCGCGTAAACTTCAAGCCAAAGCAGTCGGAATTGCATTACTAAAATTCGGACTACTCTGTCCGAAGTACAAACAAAGGATGTACGCCACCTTGTACTATTCTAAGGTTTATGCTTTAGATTCGTTCACTCCAAGGCGTAGTTTGAAAAACCAAAGCAGTCCGAATTGTAGTACTACAAGTCTGACTGCTTCGGTTTGAAATACAAATAAAGCTAAAAGCAAGAGCCAAAACGGGATCCCTATATCACTAAGTATTGGACGTCCTTTTTGGCTCCCTCCTATTGGAATTTCACTAACTCCTAATTAAATAACCCCTATAAATCACATCCGAGTAAGCTAGAGGGGACCTAACTCGGCTCCGGTAAGGACCCTTGATAAGTGTGATAGGGAGCGAGAATGGACACCGTTATAATATCTTGATAGGCTCAAAGAGGCGACTATATTGCAGGTAATAGGATTTGCAAATTTCTATATATAGATAATATGGAAACTGTAACCGATTCTCGAGGGACCTAGAAAGAGGCCCCCTAATCGTGATCTAGCTAACTCGCTAGCGTGCTCAGGACTTAGGGCTCGGCTCAGGTTAGAGCAGCGACTGCTTAGGTCCGAAGACGGAAGTGGACTTTAGTAGGCTTAACTGTCGTCTGAGATTATTTAGGAAGTATATGGGAAAGATGCAGAGCTGTTGGACTAGGAATAGCGATGACGGATTTCGGCAGCTGTAGCCTCAATGAAAGAGTAGCTGGTACACATGGAATATCAGATCCGGGCGATTTCCATGGGGAGACATTGAACCCTTTGCTTAGAGTCGCCGGTCATACTTCTCCTGAATGCAAAAACGCAAGGAAATAGCCCAAATCGGGTAGTAGCTCAGGGTTCGTCCCAATCTAGATCAAGATACCTTACGGAGAATTCTGAAAAGCGTCGCGATCTTCCTTCGGACCTTTCCTAGCTCACTCTTGAAGATATACTCTAGGGAAGTGTGCGCATCTTTGGGTCATGTGTCCACTACGCAAGGAGGGCGAGCTCTTGTCACAAGCCGTAAAATCTAACAATGACCTGATTCCGCTGCAGCTGATCTATAGGTCTGTACATTGAATGAATGAATCGGCCTTCCTTAATTTATTATTCGTATTCATGAAGTTGGAATAATTCGTATTCAAATTCAGAGGAAATTCTTAAATTCATAAATAATTCATATTCATGGATAAAACCTTAAACATGCGCCCGACTACGTTCCGATCGCATTTTGAGCTGTTTTCGACTACGTAAGCAAGGTTTGACGCTAGTCTAGAAAGGGCCTAGCTAAGATTACTAAGCTTGGCCGATGTCGAGAAGTGAAAAGTGGTGCAAAAATAGGGTTTCGAACTTACATTAAAAATAAGAGTGAATTATGAATTATTCATGAATTGAACTTATAAATTCACTATTCATGCCCCTCTAATTCATATTCAATCCATACAGCCTAAATTCAGAGTTATTCATGAATTATTCATGAATTATTCGTATTCATAATTCAATGTGCAGACCTACTGATCTAGAGCCGCGTGAATGTGTCGAGACGACGTTAACCTTAGTTCTACTAGGTAGATCTGAGGCAAAAAGCAGTGGCATATATTGAAACCCGATAAGATAAAAATTCAGGACATTCTCTGCTACTTCCTGGTTTCTGGGACGAACTTTGGAGGAATCTCATCAAGCTGAGACAGCCAGCACTTTGGGGGCAAAGTGATGGCGGTCACGTGGAGCAAAAAGCTTGTTTTCGGAGCTGGCTTCAGGCCGGTGCGGCTCGGAGAAGAGTTGGACGAGAAGTGTTATTGTGTTATGGATCGCTAGAATGAGACTCTTATGGACTCGAGATCACAGCTTTACATGACCCATTGCCATCTGATGATTAATGCATTTTGCTCCAGGTCTTCTGATCGACCTTGCGCACCAATCCCCCCTCTCGTCTGAGTTGGCCAGTCAAGCCACACATATCCCTGCTGATCGCTATCCCGCTTGAGCCACAACCCAAGACCAAGCAGCTTCGACTCATAAGTCGACGACGGCGACGACCATTTCTCCTCCCTAGAGCCTCATTACGAGCGTTGGTAGAACATTATCTCTCTTATTGACGAAAACCTACGAATTACGACGTCGGATGCGATCCAATACTCCCTTCTCCAGCCGCAGAGCTGAATAGCTTCCGGCTTCAGCACTCGAAGACTTTCTCAGCATCATGAGACCCCCAAGAATCCTCATAGCAGGCTTCTTCTTCGTGGCCACCGTCTTCTTGACATTCCTCTCTCTGCGGTCCTCCCATCCGCCGGGCAACATCGCGACCTCATCTGCGACTGTTCCGAGGAGTGGCATACAATCGCTATTCTCCTTCAGAGCCCCATTCTCCCTCTTTCCACCAAATGCAATCATCACATTAACGAACGATAATACGACTGCTTTCCTCGCCCGCCCCGCTGCATTTGGTCCGCCATTACCCTCAAATGGGTTGAAAGGTCAGGTATGGATAGGGAGCGGATTCGGAGATGATAACCTCCACCAAGGTGCGGTCACTGCTGCAGAAGGGGAACTGGGGTGTAGTGATGTGCCAGGCTGGGCTGAAAGCTACGCAAAGACGGGCGCTGCTGCCGCCGAGCTGAAGAAGTCAACAGACAGCAAGACTGCAAATGCTGCAGTGAAACCAAAACCAAAATCTCAGAAGAGGGCAAGCGATGAGGACGGACCCTTCGATGATCAACCTGCGGCCCCGGAAGAAGCCCGGCATGGAAAGAACAGTGAAGCAAAACCTTCTGCCGACGATGGCACCGATGATTACCTTCACCATCCTTTACCTGAATCAACAGTCTCGAAGTCTACGGACAAGCCGGCTGCCGAGTCGAAGGGAGATCATGCGGACATACAATCTATACAAGAAGGTGCTGAAATTACAGGGAAGGTTGTGCTCTTGAGCCGTGGTGGTTGTGGGTTTGTGGAAAAGGTCAAATGGGCACAGCGAAGAGGGGCAATTGCGCTGATTGTGGGTGACGATCAGAAAGGCGGCACTTTGATCCAGATGTACGCTCGAGGAGACACGTCAAACATCTCGATTCCATCCGTGTTCACTTCTCGAACCACAGCTCATCTCCTATCCTCCTTGGTTGGCCCTGGAAGCTTCATTGAGGATATAGTTGACGAGAATGGCAAACCAGCATTGAAGGTCCAGCATACAGATAAGCCAAAGAAGGGGAAGAAGCATGGATCTCATCCAACTTTCACACCTACATCTGCGGCAACGAAGGCTACATCGACCGTACGTGCAGCAACAAAAATCTCACACAAGAAGGCTCCTGCGCGAACAGAGGAGACATCCACAATCACCACCGAAAAACCTGGATGGTTGAGATCAATATTTTTGGGTTCGAGGAAGAGTAACACTAAGACAGAGAGCAGCCGGCCACCCAGCAGTGGGCAATTGGATTGGGTGCTCGTCGATGAGTGGAAAGATGACGATGAATCAGGATCAAAGAAGATCTCGACGAAACCGAACAAGAAGACAGAGACGAGCAAGAAGCCTTCATCAAAGGCCAAACCTGCCATAAAGGGAACTTCTGGTGATGATTTTGTGATTGGTGTTCAAGATTGGCGGGATCCTGACTTGGTAGGATCCAAAGATACCGAGATGGAGAGCGGGCAGACTCCAACGCCAGTGGCTAATGAGAAGTCCGACGCAGCAAACAAGAATTCCGCACCACGACCGACGAAATCTGGAAAGAAGCATTTGGGAGGCGCTCTTCAGGAAATTCCCGAGTTCGTTCCTCCACTCAGAGGTGGTAGTATCACACCAGGGAGTGGTGAGTATGATACAAAGAATTCTGCTGTAAATGACAAGGAGGGGTCGAAGGACGCTAAAGTAGAGTTACCTTCTACTGATGGCAAGTCCAAAGGCCTTCTTACTACGATATTTGGTGACGATGAAGAGGATGTCGAATTCTTGCCACCAACCTCTCATCAAGTAACAGATGAAGAAATATCAGAGGATGATGAAGGAGACGATGATGAGAATGAAGGACTTTGGGTCACCATCACACCAACTAGCGGAGCAAGCCCGTTCCTTGATACCCTATTGGTCCTAGTCGTGAGCCCATTGGTCACTTTGACCGTTGTCTACGCTTTGCTCTTAATAAGATCTCGAATCAGGCGACGCCGATGGCGAGCACCAAAGTCTGTTGTTGAAAGACTACCAGTCAGAACTTATCAAACAATAGCATCTGGCAGTCAATCTCCCAGAACGCCGAGTCCCAACAGTTCCTCGGTCACCACTCCACTTCTCCAGCAATCTCCATCCTCACGACCGCGGCCACGGTCAAGGACCACAACTGGTGTTCCAGAACCAAGCGATCTAATACGAGTCAACTCCAACCCACTCCAAGTTCCAGCAATTCCACCACGAGCGCCAGAGCACGAAAAGAATGCTAGTGAATCGAGTGAATGGAGGAAGCACATGGGCAAACAGGTCGAATGCGTGGTGTGCCTTGAAGAATATATTGATGGTGTTAGTCGTGTCATGAGCTTACCTTGTGGCCACGAATTTCACGCCGACTGCATGTAAGTGACTAATTCCATTTCTGACAAAAATCCCCCATTTACTAATTTATAACAGTACACCATGGTTGACCACACGCCGACGGACGTGTCCAATCTGCAAAGGCGACGTCGTCCGTTCTCTTGCAAGAGGGTCACCATCTAGTCCTCGGTATGAGCCGTATCGTGATGATAGCGACGACGACGACTACCAAACACAAGCTGCCGAAACCGTCAACACCTCTCAAACAGCCGCCCTTCCGATTCCAGGCAGTCTTGACGGCCAAGACGACTTAGAGCAAGGAATCGTCTCTCCCTCGCCTACCCGACCACGGAGGACAAACCGCCCCTCGAGTTGGAGAAGCTTAATAGTTGGCAGCATAAGCTCGGCATCTAGGAGCGCACGAGCGTCACCTTCACAGGAGGACCGCAACAGATAGACGATCGATGACCGATATTCGCTTTGTAATTTCTAAATCAAGCACTACAAAGAAGGTGCAGTGGGCTTTTTTTGAATGGTGTATAGGGACTTGATGAAGGGATTTTTTTTTGGGAGGATGGGTCAAAGGATTGGAGCACAGCGAAGGCGCAAAACACTCGTTTAGATCCGTACAGATCATGTATCTCTTTGTGTTCGGGTTTGAGGGTGGGGTGGGGTATTACGCCATGACTTAAGACCGTCTGGCTTGTGGCTGTAAGCATAGTCTCGTGAATCACGTCCGCCTCGGAGAGAAAGTGAAATCTTGAATTGATCGTCTACATAATTATCTTCGTGCTTTGTGATCAGTGAGCCTAGTTTTCATCTGTCATTCGAATATCTATTCTTATGGCTGGCCAGCATAGGAATCAAATCCTTCAGCATGAGTGATGTGCCACAATCGAATGTTCCTGACTCATCTTATCCAATAGTCATACGGACAAGTATGGATTGATCCTATGACGAGACTAGCGACTTGCTGACCTCGCTACCCCTTATTGACCCCTATCACGAATGACTGCCATCACTTAAATCCAAAGGCCGTGCGTAAGTCACAAAACGATAAGTCAAGAAAAGAGTCCACGGTGAGAACTGGCAACCAGGGCCAACACAGCGGCACTTGAAGAAAGTCCCTTCGGATATATCTACAAAGCTTCTAGAACGAGCGGAAAACTGCATATCACGAGATCGTCAGGCGAGAGAGGGGAGAAGTAATTTGAGATATTTTGCAGTTGCTTATGTAGTGTCATAAAATCATTTCCTAGGCTTTTTTTACCATTTTGAACAGTGTAGCCATGTTTAAAAGCAGGAAAGAAGCTACTCCTTTACCTCGAGCCTAGACATGGGCCTTGAATCGTATGCAGTATTTCGACTCATGGACTTTGTTCAGTTCAGTTCAGTTCAAGTTATAACCCTCTACTTACCAGGAACCTAACTCATCATCAAAGTCTAGCATTCGAATTAAGAGATGACCTCTACTCAACTATTCTCCTTCCTCACTTTCTACATGGAAACACCTGCAAAGACTCGCGTAAATATGATGATTCGACAAACATTGATCACCCCTCCTCTAAACAGAAAACAGTTTCTCTTAATGATTCGATTCAACTCGCTCGGATCGAGCCCGCCTCCGGCGCATCTCATAATTCCTCCACTAACCCTCGACCTTTACCTTCTCTACCAGGTTCATCGCCACTTTCAGACCCGAACTCGTAATCCCTTCCAAACTCATAACTACCATCAACTCAATTCCGTACGATAACCAGAACCAGAACCATAAATCCCCTCCGACATCTTGGCATCTCGGCAGGAGTGGCTGCGAGACGAGATCGAAACCCAATGCAGAGCTTGTGACTTGTGAAATGAGTAACAGAACGCTGTAAATTAAAGTCACAAAATCTCTGCCATGAGGGTTAGGTATCTCCTGATCATGCGAACCCCACCCCAACCCCACCCCACGATAGCGGGGTCTCAGGGTCCGAGGAACGCGAAGGATAGGAGTCGGAGTGTGGGTGCGGATTTCCCACGCTGACACGAGGACGCGAGGATGAAGCCTTAGCACGGCCTATAATGGGAAAATAGCCTCAATTCTCCGATTTCTCGCCACCTCACATCCTTTCCGTGCACATCCGTGCAGTGTCACTTATACCGTCTCGTACGCGTACGCTGTTACAGGAGGTACTTACGGTCTTTATGGATCTTTTTTCATACAATAATACAATATCACCACGAGTCATCTGAAGCAGCTAAGTTTGTTGGTTTGCTTAAAAGTTCCAATTTAATGATTCTGATTGTAAGTAATCGTCTACAGCGAGGTATGAAGATGAAGCTCCACTCCTAGTATATACACCTCGCAACTGATCTATTAGTGCACGCTATGCAAAAAAAGCCGCAATCCCATTCCCCCACTCCCTCCAACCTAGAAAAAAAAAGGAAGAAAGAAAGAAGCAGAAGAAGAGAACTATCCCGGGCTCGGAGGCTTATCAAAAATATCCCTATACGCCGCTATGCCAGCTGACACCTTCGTTGTCACTCTCGGATATAGCGGGACTGCCTTTGGCAGCTCAGGCGCTGGTTGAGCAGCTAGTTGAGCAGCTGGTTGAGGTGGCGCCACCGGAAGAGGCTGATGTTGCTCCTTTAATTCCTTGAGTTCCTTAAACTCCTTATTGATCGCCTCTTTCCGCCATCGTATGAAGAAGAAAATTCCCGCTGCTACGAGACCGACGGCGATCAGGACCGCTATTGCAATTCCTGCTTTGGTCCCACTTGACATGCCTGATGAGGGTTGAGGTGTGTCTGTTGGGCTGAAGACCGGAGTCGCTGGTGAGACGGTTGCGAGGATCGTGCTGGAGAAAAAGGTTGTGGACGATATTGCTGCTGCTGTGAATGTAGATTGAGAGACTGCCTGTGTGGTCTCGACACTCTGGGAGCTCAATACACTGGTCTGTTCTACCAACGATGTGCTGGTAAGTAGGACTGTTGACGGAGCAGCAGATGATACCTCAGTGTTGGATAACACGGACGTGACCACCACTACCTGGGAGCTTGTCAAGACCGAAGTTTGAAGAAGAGTTGCGGTGATGGTTTGGGGAACGGTCACTGGCACTGCGCTTGTGACTGTAACTGGATTCTGGATCGTGACGGGATTGACGACTGTGACTGGGCTCTGGACTGTAACTGGGTTGTTGATCGTAACTGGATTATCGACAGTAACGGGAGCCGTGACCGTGACTGGATCTGGGGCTGGAGCTGGGGCTGTCACTGTTACGGGTTCTGCACTCGCTGGAGCTCCTCCTGCTCCTCCTGCTCCTCCACCAAATCCACCACCCCCAAAACGACCTGGTCCACCTCCGTTTCCGCCAGAACCCCCACCCCCAAATTTAGGCGGACTGCCTGCTGTTGCTGCACAAGTCCCTATATTCGGCGAAGTAGGGCATTGGACCTTCATAGTGCCCACGGCAGACGATAAGTCTGCCGCATCGCAGCTGGTATTCAAGCAACAAGCCCAATTACTTTGAAAGTTCGTGTCCGCGCAAACACAAGCGGCGTCACCGACGGCACAATTATCAATATTGGTGCCCGTACTGAATTTTGATAAGCAAGTGTTCTACATAACGTTAGTATGACTTTCATTGAGAGTCGAGAAAGTACGTACGGCACATTGTGGAAAGGTAGCAGGTATAAAGCCCTGGCAGAAGCCCGTAGGCAGGAAGGCTAGATAGAGGAGTATGTAGTATGTCATTTAAACAATTAAAATAGATAAAAAGAATGTAGAAATGTAAGATCAGCAGCAAGCAATTAACTCGGACATTTCATTAAGTTGTGGGAAAAGGACGGACTTGCAGTTCGTCCAACTCGGGGAGGAAGATATTATATCGCGATCAGTGAATTTATGCTGAATACGGGTTGAATGGCACTGAGACTTACAGGAGCTGATGAGTTGTAGCATACAGTCGTCGGAACATTTCTTCGTGTTATGTCATGTTGCAGATGCTGTATCATGATACTTTTACCCGCCCCTGCAGGAGCCCTGCAGAAGAAGAAGAAGGACTTGCCATTGCGCCAAGGCGTATGACAAGGTTTTGTAGGCTAGCTTTTTCGAGGAGAAATCACCAGTTCGCAGACAATATGGTGAGACGCCTCTGGGTTCCTGTGGTGTTCAAAAGTTTCTTCGGATGATGTGCAATGCGTTTCTGGGAAACCACAATGGCGCCTGCCATCAACGATATCTTAGGCATCATAGCCTAAGGTCAGAATCGAGCTTGCGGAATACCTAGTTTGGGGTAATGGCTCTCGTGGCCATAAACAACGTCCCGTCTTTCATCCGTCTTTCAATGACAATGTTCTCTCTTGGTGGCTGATCAGATTATGAACGCAGACGGTGCTAATTAAATGTCAGCGGGGAACGATAGAATCAATTGATGACTTCCCTTACCGATTGCATGTGATGGGCCATGAAGCGTCTTGTTACCCGTACCAGAGAAAACTTTGGGCGGAGTGATCGCTGCTGATGAGGCTGCATTGTTGAAGTTGACTAGGAAGTCGGGATCCCGCCTCGGTTAGATATTGTCAAATCGATTCTTGAGTTCACCCTTCTTTCACGTTGCTCTATGAACATAGACAATATTGTATGAGTGACAAGGTTATCTCGATGTATAGCTTAACTGCAAAAGTAATGTATAATTGCCAGGAGCGTGAGACGCTGGAAGTCTTCGAGCCAACTGTTGGACTCTCAAGACGTGACGCGAGGTGATGCTATAAGTAGCTCATAGTATTCCTGAATGATAGATCACTCGCACTTCGAATCGATATGTCATTATTTGCGTTCGCATTGGTCACTCTATTCTGCTGGAGCACAATCGCATTGGCTCGTAATCATGTGCTTGACCCGACCCGTGGTATCATACCCATATATATCTCAACCGTCATACGCGTCCCAATCTCCAAATAACGCCAGCAAAGCTCCACCATAACCGTGTTTCGAAATCCAATCTATACACAAGAAGTGATCTTATCTCATGGACCTAATTCGTCTCTAATAATACAGAGTATCCCATTGTCGGGACAGATCTTTGTGCGATTTAATTGCTTGTCCCAAGGTCCAGTTGGACCACTGACATATTTCATGAAGCCGAAGAATGGAGGCGGCTGCTTTGGATCTTCCTTCGGATATTGCTCGTCTCCCCATTTACCCTTAAAATCCATAGCACCAAGTGGACTACCGTTAATGGACTCAAAAGAACCTGTGTCACCGTGGTAATTATAGAAATATGTGCTCAGTGTAGGATCCCAAAGCATTCCTTTGCTGGTGTAGTCTAGTATAAATCCAGCTGGGAGATTTAGATCGGGAATGGTGTGGTCGTGTGTGCCCGCAATTGCATAGTTCGCATGGCTTCCTAGGGCAGAGTAAGAGATTGGCCGGGTGCCAATCTTCTGAGCGGCATTGTAAGTGAAAGCTTGGCCATTGCCATGCTGGCTGTACCAGATAGCTTGTGGCTCGCCGTCCTGAAAACGAATCATGTTGTGTTCCCAATCGCCAATGTGGTCCCCGAGCTCTTGCAAAAGAACCGTGTTCCCTTGGTTATATGCGTAGAAGTACATGTAGAAGACGTCGACTAGACCAGACCCACGATCATGCATGATGACTGCGCAGCTGATGGCATTATTGGTCTTGCCGGTCGAGTCTGGTACAATTCCGGTAAGCCATGTCGGCGAAGAGGTGACGGGAATATTGGATGTGAGGTAGACATTCATGCCGCCGTTGCCAAATTGATTAAGACTATCGAGATTGTGTAGTGTAAGAGGTTCAGGAGGGTCATCGATACTCGTAAGATTGATCTCAGGATGAGTGTTGGTAATCTGGGCTAACATATCGGAGGGAAAGAATTCTTCTCGAATATCTAGGTAGACAAAAGGCGCTACAAAAGCTATTAGCACCTTGATTCGCAGACTCTGCTGAAGCAATAAATACCATAGTCCAAGGCATATTGAGGAACGCCCAGAACTTGACGCGAAATGGTTGTAGGTCTGGCACAAGTGAAGATGTTGCTCTGCCAGAGCAGAAAGAATACGGCGATGGCGAGCATAATCTAAAGATTTCTTGAGCTGACTGTATATAAGGGACATGGTTCTGGGTGCAAGACCTTATAATATGTCTTCCGCCTCCCATGCTTCTCTTCTAGTCCCGTTCCTCTCGATTCCTGGACGACGAGAAGCTCCCCCTTCTCCAATTCGTCCATCTTCTCCAGCGTGTGAATTGCCATTTCGACCTTCTCCATTCATTCAAGAATGCCAAGAGGTGACGTTCACTTCAACGTGAATATATCGAGCTTTAATCTTGGTTCCAAGGAACTATCTGCGAATAGAACCCTGAAGCCGGGGTATCTAACCTCGTAAGGATTTGCCGGGGTGCTTGCAGAGCTCGGAAGGAGGAGATGCACGATATATGTCGAAGCAAGAGCGGGCGCGAGGAAGTGAAGATCATGCAGAGCCAGCTCGTGCATGGGATCTTGTGGTCACTCAGCTGCTGTCAGCGCAAAGGAGCATTTCGAGGTGAAAGTCGTGGAAGTCGTGAACGTGGAAGAGCGCAGCTCCATCCATGGATGCAGCGCAGCACACCTGCAAGTACCGATCGCTTTCGGTCCTATGACGAAGTCAAGCTCTCTGTTAGCGCGAGAGTGTTGCAGGAAACCGCGGCCCTGATTGGTTCAGACTTGATTACATGAGCGACGTGAGGACGCTCTGGTGGTTGGAGGACGCGCAGGTCAGATCCGAAACAAGGCGCGGTCCCTCCTGTGCGGTAAACAGGGGAGCCGGAATCAGCACCGACCAGGAAGCGAGTCCCAGATTCACCTACACATTTGCCAGTGCTCCGTTACGTGGAGACTTCAGGAGCACGATAGCAGAGCACGATCGCCTACTAATGTACACTATGCCACAGAGTGCGGTTGTTGCTATTTGCAACATTGCAGATATTGTTAACGACATAATTTTAGCCTATCGCCATAAACGCCTCCTAAAATCGCTGTGTGGGTATCGCAGTAAGAAATTCAAGTATGATAGCCACCAAAAAGGCTCCCGTGCATCATTCTTCATAATCAGGAATGACGGTTCTCACGGTGTTAATCTCTTTCTTTCCGAGATGCACATTTTCAAAGTTGGGCGGCAATGGGATGTCGGCTCTATCAGAAAATTAGTCACAAATGATAGAAAGATCGAGGGCCACATACTTGAGAAAATTGACCTTCAGATTGCGCGCCTTATCCTTCAAGGCTACCTGATCGCGTTCAGTATCCCACCCCTCACATCTGAAAATTCTGGACCAAGAGCATCCATATTCTCCTACGCAGTCTATGAGGTATTGCGTATCTTTTTCTGACCACGGGATGCGTTTTTTGGTTGGTTCTCTGCTCATGAGCTTGCGTCGCGCTGTTTCCTCCCGAGCGAATATCGATATTTGGCTGGCAGATGGTGCTGGGTACTCTTCATCTAGCTCATCGTCAAATGCTATCCTTCTAGCATTGGCTCGTAGAGCGGATTCGGCACGCTCTCGGCTGGCGGCACCACTTTGTTCGGCATCCTCACTAGCTGCTCGGTGATGAGTTCGCGCTTTTTTCGAAGGGCGTGGACGTTCTGGAGCAGGGCTGGGACGGCGCGGTAGATTGGCATTCATTCTGCGCTTAGGATTGGGTATCCTTTCGTCTTCCTCGAAACCCTCATCCTGGCTCTCTTCTTCCTCGACAGGAAGACGTAGTCGTTTTGACGGGACCTCGGGACTACCTTCTGAGTTGCTCCATTCGGGCACACTCTCAGCATTTGATTGAGAGTCTAGCAGTCTCCTCTTCTTGGTAGGCCTGGCTACTGCGAGGTTCTCCTTATTCTTTTCATTTGAAGAAGCTTGCCAAATCGATGCGTACTCAGCAGTTGCACGTTCCTCTACAGCAATGGCCATCTCGTCACCATCATCATAATCGGGTCTCCAGTCAGAGGGCTCATGAGCCGGACTTCGATTATCTTTTGAACCTTGTATTGTCGGTTCCTGACGCGGCACAGCTGGAGCAGCGCGCTGCTGTGGCAAGGAGGATGATGGCGCGAACGCATCTTTTGACGGGGCTGATGAAGGTGCACCGGTTGTCTTCTTCATTTGTTGAAGTTGGAGGAAAGTGTCGTGGTTGTAAAGACTGTTCACCATCAGCAAAAGAGCTAGAGACTCCGGCAATTTGTTATCGTTCGACTATGGCAGGGGAAGGAAGGAAAGTTGAACGTGAACGCACCTCTGACTAGAGCCGCTCGGGACGATAGGCGCTGAAGATTGTACTTGGTGAGTCTTGGAGGTTTTAGCAATTTGCGACTGAACTTCGGACTGAGTATCAAAACTTTGCATGACCTCAATCAAGTCCCTCGTAATCTCTTCTGCGCCTCCTTGTTGAGCGATACTTTGGGAAACCTCGTCGAAGCGTAGTCGAGCCCATCGAACCAAGTTTATTAAAAATGTAGACCAGGGGAATGATTCTTCCAACTGATCGAAGTCAACCACGTCGCCGGCTTCCACCGCCTGGTAATTTTGGCGGAAGCTATTCCGAATCTCGTTAATTCGACTTCGAATTTGAAAAGCCTGGCCCTTTGAGTTTGGTGGGCCGCCTCGAAGAATATCTTTCATGCGTCCATTTGCTGTGATATCCTCAAAAGAATCCATGGACTCATTGGGTTGTTCTGGGGGTGCGTAGAATGCAGATGCAAGAATGTAATCCGGATCGAAATCATCTAGATCCCTTTTTGATATGAGATCGACGATTACGAATTGAGTTCGGATATCTAGGCCCATATCAAAGCTCTGGTCCAGTAGGTTGCTCCCACCGAATTGAACATCCTCATCGAACTTAGAAACAAATACTTCTGGAAACCAGTTGTCAAGTCTCATCAAAGTGTTGAAAGTATCTGAACCTTTTTTCTGAGTAACCATGAATGTTTTTACGAGAGTTGCAAGATTTGCGGCATAGAGAATAGCATCGGGTCGAAAGATTCCCTCCCCAGGCTCATCGCTACCAAGAAGCTTTCGGAGTATGAAGCTCTTAATGATATAGTCATCGGAGCCGAAATTATCTCTAGTTGAAGAAAAGCTCTTTTCACGATATACAAGGCGTTTCGCAACTTGCGATCCAGGAGCCATGAGGTTTTTCACGATCCCTTCAATGGTTTCTTCTGTGGCATCGCTAGGCGCTAAGATATCCAAAATGTCCCGAGAACGAATGAGTAGATCAGGAAGCATCTCGGCAATTGTCGTATCTAGTTGTGACAGTTGCGAGAATTGTGACTGGGATCGCGATGTCACCGCAGTGGTCCCTGATATTTGTGACACCGCTCCAGGGGAACGCACCCGTGGGCTGTGCTCATGGACCATGCTTTCTGGTTCTTCTTCTTCTTCTGCGTGCTCTGCTTCTCTATCCTCTGCGACTATAGAAAGATCTGAAAATGGGTCAATTGATGGCTTCTGATCTTCCCATAGAGAATATTTACCACGCGAAACAGCTGCCGCACGAGTAGCTTGTCTCGTCCGACCACCTCGACTGGACGCAGCGCTAACATTGCTTCCAACGCTATCCGCACTTCCTTCACGAGATGTGTTCCTTCCCCTCTTCGTCTTCTTCGTACCAGTATCCTGTTTTCGAGGCTCAGCGCTTTGACTTCGTGTGGATCTAGTTCGTCGTCCTACAGGACTTTCCGAATCTCGGTCGCGAGACTGTTTAGGAGGTGATGATGCTTGATCTCTAGACGTGCTAGATCTCGCCGACATTTTCCCTCCTGCCTTGGGAGGCATTCTGAAGTTCGATGTGATGAGCTTCTCTCAATGGGTGCCGTCTCGAAAACTGTATGCGATTATGTGCTGCAGATGGGGAGACGCGATGCTTTGTTGTGGCGGTCTGAATCGGCAAGCGCGATCCGTACTCCGCAGCACGTGATCGATCCCTGCTCTCTGACAGCCTTGGCACGACCTTCCAAATATAGACGAAGTTGACTGAGCTGTTGCGCCGGCTTCATGATCAAGCAGTGCAGTTAGACGTCCATAAAAATATTCTATTGCTTATGGAGACGAGCATCTCACAATTCCTCAAATCAAGCCGTTGTCTCTTCACTTCTCTCAGACATTTCACTTTACTCCTTAGCAACAAGCCCCTTGTAACCGCATACGAGCTAAAAGTTGGACCGCCGTACGTAGCGAGAAGGGAGATGCTCTGGGCCTGCCTTCACCCTTTCTGAGAGGCATAATCAATCAACATCTTCCTACTCTCCCACCTTCTTGACGCTCCTTCTTCCCATTCTTGTGATCTGATCGTCTTGTTTCGAACAGAGTCTCGAGGAGCCACGTCAGAAGAATCGCCATTACCTCATCTGCTCTTACAGACTACCTCCTCTTCAGGATCTTCCATCGCAAGCTTTTTCTCGCGAAGCGCAACTAGGAATATATTATACAATGAAGTTTCGAAGGCGTCCAGCTCCACTCTTACTACTCCTTCTGCCATCGTTGGCGACAGCTCTTTCGGCCGCCGCCCAGGACAATATACAGTCGACGCTGAGCAAGAACGCACAACCTCGGGATACAAGGATAGATCCCAGTCCATCGCCGATAGTCGACCTCACTACGAAATCGAAATTCGATGTAGGTACGAAAGACGCGCCTGTTGATGGCAAAGATGGAAAACCGCATGCAGGCCCTTTCGTGGGTTCAGAGAAGGACACAAAAGATCCCAAGAAAGATGCCAAGAAGCCTAAATCAGAAGACGGAGAGTTAGTAGTAGGGAAGGAAGATATCTCAAAAATGGTCACACCAGATGGAGGAAAGATACCAACTGTCAATGACGGCGTAATGGACGACCCTCACAGACAATTGCCAAAAGAGGGAACAACTGGGACTGAGGGCGGTGTGAGTGAGAAGGACAAGGCGCGCAAGGCACAAGAGGGACAGACTGGTGAGAAATTGGAGAAAAAACCAGACTCCCCGAAAGAAGCCCCCCCATTGCCTCATAGTGAACAGTCGAAGATCAAAAATGAGAAGAGCGAGAAGAGCAAGTCGAAGGATGCCGATAGTCATGACGATGATACTGCAGAAGGGCTTGGTGGGCTTGAGGTATGCATATACATTGACTACTTTCTAGCAACCTGTTAATCCTTACAGAAACCAAATGACCTTCCCAACAAACCTAACAATCTCCCACATCCTCTTCCAGACTCTGCCAACAAGGCTCACTTGGACATCTCAAAGCCCGATTCGAAAGCCTCTCCCAAATACGATATACCAGAAGACGAGGGCAACGATGGCCTTATCCAACCTCTCCACTCCTTATTACTTTCTCTCACCATGATTTTGTTCTCTGAAATCGGCGACAAAACTTTCCTCATTGCAGCTCTAATGGCTATGAAGCATGATCGCCTTTTAGTCTTCTCTGCGGCTTTCTCTGCATTGATCACTATGACAGTCTTGTCTGCAGTTCTGGGACATGCAGTGCCAACCTTGATCCCAAAACGCTTCACAAACTTCCTTGCTGCAGCATTGTTTTTAATATTCGGCGGACGCATGCTGAGAGAGGGTTTGGCGATGAGTCCTGATGAAGGCGTTGGAGCCGAGATGAAGGAAGTGGAGTTAGAATTGGAGGAAAAAGAGCATCAAGCACGACAACAAGGACGAAGACGCTCGTCTATCTCGCCGTATGCTCTTGAGATGGGTTTGGGAAATAGAGGCACTAGGAAGTCCAGATCAGGGTCCCGTTTGCCATCGCCTCCCCGAAGCCCATCAGAATCTCCTGATCGGTCGACATCGCCCTCAGGCTCCAGCTTGAAGAATATCATGTCAGGGCTCAGTAATCTACTCGGACTGCTTCTCAGTCCAGCTTGGGTGCAGACATTCGTCATGACATTCTTAGGTGAATGGGGAGATAGGAGTCAGATAGCTACTATTGCGATGGCAGCCGGTCAGGACTACTGGTGGGTGACTGGCGGCGCTATCAGTGGCCACGCAGTATGCACAGGTGTAGCAGTTATTGGTGGCCGCGCCATTGCGGGGAGAGTGAGCTTGAGATTTGGTATGTTGTGTCTGGCGATAGCACGCAATTCAGTCACTAACGTTTGCCAGTTACCTTAGGAGGCGCCATTGCGTTCTTGGTGTTCGGATTCATCTACACCATAGAGGCTTTTTATAACGCCTGATCCCCTGGTTGATACCTTGTCTATTATTGTACAATTACATAGAAGTCGTCCTGTCCGGACAGTTCTTTTCTCTAATCATGTCCGTTTCTGCATATCCTTGTGGGGGCTCGAAGGGTAATGTTTGGGTATCGGTGCAAGCGGAGATCCATACTACCTGGGGCGTATGTATTAGGAACTCAGGAATTAGCGGATGGGTCGTTTTTCTTCATATTCGTGGTTTGGGAAGCATACATCGGCGTCACTGTCTAGCGTGGTATTAACACCAAAAGAAATACAAACTCTCTTTGCATACTACTTCACATTCTTCCTCTCCCTAGGTATATAATGATATTCATAGTCACGAGCAGGGTCTCGACTATTTCCGGGACCGATGGTAGCAGGTGCCACGGGAATTAGCCAGCCGATTCTGCAGGTGTCTTCAACAAGATCCCCCTGCTCCTCTATTAGTGTGCCAATCCTGAGGCACTGAATTGGATTCTCGATATAAACCTTTAAGAGATCTTATTCGACCTCAAATCCGAGGACATTGACAATGCTAAGCAAAAGAGCCGGAGAATATCCTGTGAGGACGTGGTGTGCGCATCTCTCCCAGAGATCTCGTGCACTGGCAGATGTTAGTGTGTGCAGCGGCTTGGTAGCCACCAGCGGATAGGCCCAAGAAAGTGACGTGCACCGGATAAATCCGATCAACCGAAAGCAAGCCCAGCAGAACCAAGAACATGCCAAAACAAGCTCGGGTCCAGGCGGGGCATGTTCGGGCAGCTTGCTGCCAAAGCTAACCAGAGCTTAGAAATCCCCATGCAGCGGGAGACCAACATCATCAAACATTCCTAATCATTCATACCTGGCATACGGCATTTTCTTGTGCTTGTGATTCGGATTGTGTTAGGAGAGCGCCTGGTTATTTTTCCCCAGAGAGTTTTCAGGGTTCGAGGAAGCTCTATTGCTGGAGCTGTTGCACGAGAGATAACCCCGCACTTGAACCTGCACTTTCCGATCACAACCTTCTGCGATTGCTGATTGTCAGACTCAAATATCGTGGGCACGAAATTGAGAAACGTTGAATAATTACGCTTATACGACGAGCCTTTTCTCCCATTTTTGTCGAGGTGTAAAGGAAGAGTTGAGAATAGAGAGGCAGTGCAAAATGTGGTCGGGCACCTCATCATCAAAGTAATGCTTATTCTCCAATACTTTACTATTTTTATCAAGAGAGCTCCGGAGTCCTCGGAAGCTGCCATTGCCGTTTGTCCTTGTGTCTCAGGTCCCGAGACAGCTCCCAGCTCCAGAGCCCTCTCATCAGGAACGAGTTTTTCCTATGCTAATAAGATGGTAGCCCGGCGTCTCCGACGACAACCCAGATCCCTTCAGTCTCAATACCGAATTATCGATTGAAGAATCAGGGAAAGAGGATTGCACAAATTGTTAAGCTGAAGCCGGAATTTGTGGAAGAGTATAAGGAGCGTCATGCTAAGGTGTGGCCGGAAGTGCTGAAGCAAATCAAGGACTGTAATATTGAAGACTGCAAGTACACCACTCTCTTCAATATCAAGTGGGCTTTTCTCGCAGACTTACGAGTCACAGACCCAACCCCTCTTCTATCCTAGTTGAAATGCTAATGCACTTGCTGTCCAGACTCCATATACCACGACCCAGATACGGGTATTCTGTTTGCAAATTTCAAGTATGTCGGCTATAATTGGGCAGGAGATAGTAAGTATCATCTCTCCAATATCTCTTTGTTGCTTCTCGCCGCCTGCTCGTAAAGCCAAGAGAACGCTTCTACTGAGTATTTTCTCAAAAACTCTCAAAAGTGGGCGCTACTGGTACTGACTCGTGCCTGCAGTGGAGCGCATGCGAGAAAACCCCAAGGTACAGGAATGGTGGAGGATGACGGACAGCATGCAAGAATCGTTTGTCCCAGGAGCTAAGAACAGTCATGACGGAGAACCAGCATGGTGGAAAGGCGTACAGGAGGTATTCTATTGTCCATGAGGAGGTCAAAGATCGGAAGAGCTGCCGTGTTACAAGATCGAGGACTGAGGATCAAGCGTGAGGTCGAGCTTACGTGACATGTACGCTCTGAATTCTTGCAGCAATATCTCAAACTCAAATCCTCTTGTCAACTTCTTTCTTCTCGATCGAGTCGGGGTCTCTATTTTTTTTTGAATCGCAATCGCAAAAGCTGATGAAACTTTTTGAGAATGCTTTGCACATCTCCTCAAAGCAAGATGCTACTTAATCTCCAATTATCAAGCAACTTATGAGAGTGTAGACATAGAACTTTCCTCCTCGAACGAGCCCAAGATTTTTGACAAAGGCCATTGAGATGCTCTCATTTCCATTTGAAGACGCTTTCTCGGCCTAGTTGAAGCATCTGCTTTCTTCTTGCTCGAACGGCCTGTGGTTCTGATGGGATCGGCGCTTGGACCATTGCCAATTGCACCATCATTCCAATCGTGGTCTAGAAAGCCTCTGTTATAAACTTCTAGTCTGTGAGATTTCTTGTTCGCGGTGGAGGAATGTTCTCGTCGACAAGGTCCAGGCCGAGCTTCATGGAATCTTAAAAGACGAATAATGCGAGGAAGACACCTATTTCATATTCCCAAACAAGCCTCCAAAGAGCCCAACTCCGAAAGTCCCTGAGCCAGCACCGCCACCACCCTGTCTTCTTGCTTCTGTTTGTATCCATTCTTTTAGCCACTCTTTATCTTTCATCTGCTTCGGATCTGTGACTTTTGTGCCAGTTTGTGCCTCACCACGATCGAAGCTCAGGAGAGTAGGCATGCTGGTAATCATGTAGGTCATTCCTAAGCTGCTATTCATAATATCCGGTGCATCATATTCGATCTCGCAGAACGACACACCGCCCTCATCCTCGCCGACACCCGAGGTAATAAGCTCTTCCAAGATAGGGGACACGGTTTTGCATGTGTTGCAATAGGAGGCGGTCCAAAACGTCAGCAGAGGAGTTCGTGATGATGTGGAGAGGAGCAGATATGTTTGAAATTCGTCGGGCCGTCGGACGCTATCATTCGTCAACAGTTAGATATTGAGGGGTTGCACATGCTGCAGTTCAGCTGCTGGAGAACCCACGGGGTAAAGACGCGGTTCTTGGCCTGCCTGTCCTTGGTGGTTGAAAAGCAGCGAGTCGGGACTACTACCGAGAATCGGGCGCCAATCGGCAATTGATAGAAGTGTGATACGGGTCTGGTGATCATATTGAGCGTCTGCTGCTTGATCGGTGAGGATATTATTGAAGGTGTTGTGTTTCGCGCTCACCGTTTGTCCACGTCCAAACAGCTCTCACTGACCGGCACGCCAAGCTCGCTTCGAAGCAGAGCCTGGTCGATGGCGTCACTGTGAGGCATGCATGGACCGGAGCAAGCTACATGTCTTGGGATTTCACGAAATTCAAGATCATATGATTAGATCTGCGTCCATGATTTTAGCCACGAGACTTTCCTTGGGCGTCTACAGGACCCTCTTTAGAGTCATCTTGTCTATTTCTTACCATCCTCGGCCTCGTACAGCTCCTTTTCCTTGCGTTTAGACGTTCTTTCCTTGAGCGCCCGTGGCGATCGCATAGCCTCACCGCCCGCATAAGCAGCAGCTGCGTTATGGCAAAAGTCCGCCATCCGGACCCTCACCTCTGATTGTCTTATGGAGGGTAGACACTTCCTTTCCTGTTCATTCTTAACATCTAATTTATTTTCGGGCTTGCCGTCACAAACCCGCCCGTCTCATAACGAATATGAGGTGTCTTCTCACACCACCCGTTTCCTCCTCAAGCACACGACTCAAACACACCTATTAACTTAGCATTCATCATACGTAATTAAACCTGGGAGCTATCCTCTACTTTTTGAGCGTTCAATTGCATTCTTCTTATTTTCAAAAGTGCTCACACGCACCGCAGTGTCCTTGGCGGAGCTTTCCACAGGAAGGGCGAAAGGGAGCTTCCGCCACTTGAGGCTGGACATCGTGCAATATGCAAGCCGATACAGAACATGAAAGACCTCCGTTGTCTCCGGCTTCTGAGCGACCACGCTCGTTTTTTGCCCGAAACTCTGCTTCCAATGCCAATGATCAAGATGGCGAGGACTCTGAAGAGGATAAAGGGCGGCCGACAAAATGGAGTATGGGGGTCTTGAATGATCCTCGTACTCATGAAGTACCTGGTACGTCTCTTGTACTGGAGTTGCCTGGTCTATCAACAAAAGCTAATTCGTCTCCCATCACAGGTTCCGTACTGCTTCTGACTGGCCATCGCAACGAGCCTTTGGGCCTCCGAAATGCACCAGCGAGAACATCTGCTTCCTCCTTACCCGCGGCACCTCTTCCCACCCCGATCAGGCGGCAGTCCCGTCAATCCAAATCCACCGAGGGAAAGAAGAAAACGCCGGATGGTGCGATCATCCTTGAGCCCCAGCCAGATGATTCAAATAACGACCCTTTGAATTGGCCAACCTGGAGAAGAGATGCGGCACTTCTGTCACTTGGAATATACTGCATGGTAGGTGGTGGTATGACGCCGATTCTAGCCGCAGGCTTTACGAATGTCGCAGCAACGTACGATGTTACAACACCAAAGGTCGCACTTACTACTGGATTATACATGATGGGACTTGGTGTTGGCTCCGTGGTCGCTTCTCCTACTGCAATCTTATGGGGAAAACGACCAGTTTACCTCGTAAGCGCCATAATCTTCATTGCAACATCTGTTTGGTGTGCTGCATCTCCAACCTACAACTCTCTTCTCGTCGCTAGAATCTTTCAGGGCATATCTGTCAGTCCTGTAGAATGTTTACCATCAGCTACGATTGCCGAGATCTTCTTTCTCCATGAACGAGCATACCGAATTGGCATCTACACATTACTGCTTCTCGGTGGTAAGAATTTGGTGCCTTTAGTCAGTGCCGCCATCATCCAGTCAATGGGTTGGAGATGGGTCTTTTGGTAAATTGGCAGAGTCACCTCTTTGTCCTAACGCGCTGACCTTGTATAGGATCGTTGCTATGGTCGTTGGTTTTTGTGGCTGTCTGCTCTTCTTGTTCGTTCCAGAATCATTCTGGGACAGAACGCCAGTCCCAAAGAGCCGTAGAGCATCAGTAAAGCATGGCTCACGACATACCCTTACATTATTTTCAAGCCGTACCTCTTATAAAGCGGCTCACCATGGAACTGATAACGAAGCTGACGGAAACCAAGACGAGACTACTCGCGAGAAAGAAGCTACCTCTTCAGGTGAAGATCTTATGATGCCGAAGAAGGCCGTCCTGGCCAATAATGATCATCCCCACCGCGATCTTCATGTCGGATTTGCCACCGACGGTCAAGAAAGCGTTTCGCACGATAGTGTGAGCAAAACACTTAATGAACCTAACACCCCCTCGGACAGGACCGTCAATCCGACGGACGTTGATGGTAGAATATCAAGCTCCTATTTCAACGAGACATGCACTAATCTTGTGAAATTAGGCAATCGAACTGATCCGGCACATGAGTTGGCAGCGAGGGTCGAACCATCCGGAAATGCACCTCCTACACCAGGCATGCGTAATTTTAATTCTCCCTGGTACAGTGACGTGGAGAAGAACTCTGGTGATTACCTTGAAGCAGGCATGGGCTCCCACAATTTGAATAATGATGGTGGAGCCTCTCCTGGACTTGATCATGTCGGATTTCCTCTGCCTGTCCGACCCCTAGCACCTTATACTGTTCACCTAAAACATGCACCACCACAGAGTTTTGTCCAACAACTGGCACCATTCAGGGGTCGATTGAATTACGATAACTGGCTTCGAGTGGCGATTCGACCGTTCATCTTGTTCGCATACCCCGCGGTTCTTTGGTCTGCTGTTGTCTATTCATGCGCTATCGGTTGGTTGATCGTCTTGTCCGAGTCAGTCGCTACCATCTATCGCACTCGAACAACTTACAACTTCTCGGCTTTGTCGACAGGTCTCATATATCTGTCCCCTTTCATCGGAGGCGTCCTCGGAACAGCGGTTGCAGGAAAGGTTAGTGACATTATTGTCAAACTTATGTCTAAGCGAAATGGGGGTCTTTATGAACCAGAGTTTCGTCTCGTAATGGCAGCTCCGGTTACTGTAACGACTGTCATAGGTCTCATGGGGTTTGGATGGTCTGCTCAAGAACACGATGCTTGGATTGTTCCTACGATCTTCTTCGGTATCATCTCCTTCGGCTGCTCACTGGGCTCAACGACAGCTATCACTTTCTGCGTCGATAGCTACCGACAATATGCAGGTGAAGCCTTGGTTACCCTCAATTTTAGCAAGAACATCTTTCATGGATTAGTTTTCAGCTTGTTCTTTTCGAATTGGCTTGAAGCCGACGGCTCCAAAACCGTCTTTGTTTGGCTTGGCGTTATTCAACTCATCTTCATGGCGTTCACTGTACCGATGTATATTTTTGGGAAACGAGCTAGAATGTGGACTGTCAGGAAGAACTTGATGGAGAAGTTCTAGCTTTAGATGGAGTTTGGGTGCTTCTAGATTGGATTCTGCATTGGTACGGAGCGACGCATAGGGACACGACTCAATTGTTCATAGAAGGAGCCCGCCGAGTTGGTGCGTTGGGGCTTTAATGCCAGACTGGATGATTTTCTTCGATACCTGCATCGCTTGCTAGGTGACTGGACATTTTCAATTTTGTCGAGTGAAGTAATTTCGCGTAGAAATTCAAATCCAACATGGGTGCTTTGACGCTATTATTTTCCTATAACCAAGACGCTAGTTTCTCTCGTCGCATCGATTCCTCCAAACTTTTCCAAGCACTGCAGTAACCTTATTGCACTTTCTCTTTCTTCCTCTCTGTCCTCGGCAGAAGATAATCCGAACCCCTCCACGCCTTATATACACCATACAGTCCCTGCAAGGGCCAAACTCTCAAAACCCCCGCCCTCAACGACGCCCTCCAGCTCTCATGCACAACATTCTGTTTCTTTCCAACATCTACCTTCACCTTATCATAAACAGTCGGTAGATAGGTCGCATGATACTTCTCCCGCAAAGCATCGTACTCTTTCCGATTGTAAATCTCGTCAAACTCTGCTTCAGTGTAATACGTATGAGCATACAGCCATTTCTGCCCACCTAGTTCCTGGACCTTTTTCTCAAAAGCGCGGTTCCAGGATACGAATTCTTCTCGATTCTTGGAACCCGGACCCCAGACGCCGAAGTTGAGCATCATTTCTGGCGTTTCATGGTTGAGTTTGCCGGCTTGGAGGGAATGGGTTGATGCTATTCCCTTTCCGCTTTGTTTGAGTGGACAAAGCCAGATTGGGTAGTTCTTGAAGTTGCTGTCGAGGTAGGACATGAATGTTGAAGTTTGCGGGTATGGGATAGCGACGTCTTGGATTATGTATTGGGATGAGAGGCCGCTTTGGTGGAGGGCGCCTAAAGCCCAGAATCGCGGATTAGTACGCCAGTCTCATTTATTTGGAACTTGGGTGCATCTCCCATAAGCTCTAAAAGAAGCAAGGAGGAGAGAAGATTATTATGGTGAGGCTTACTATACATTACTCGCGTGTGCATGTAGTGATCGAGCAGGTAGCGGGAGATGCGATTGAAAGGTGTGAGGAAGTAGGTGTATGCGTATCTTGCGACCCAGAAACCGCCGCGGTCGTATCGGAAGAGGTAGTCGACTATGGGAATTGCTTCGGTGATTGGTGAGGAGCACCCTTTCATTAGTCGCTGGACGTGTACATAGAACCATGGATCTGATCGTCCGGTGAACTTTTGTACTTTGATATTAACGCCGATGTCGTTGGTTAAACGTCCAGCGCATATGACCCCGTTGGTTGGTGAGTACATTATGCCATCTAGATAGTCACATGTGGGATCACTGGTTGCTTTCTCGATCTCCTTCTGCGCTTCGGATATGCTCGAGACAGGATGATAGGTGAGTGCAACATAAGTTTTGGCTTCTATCAGTTGGACTTCGAGCAAGGTTGTCACTCCCAGAGTTCCGAAAGATGATGCAGCTCCATATAGCAGGTCTGACCTTTCCTTATCAGAAGCCCTGACAACATCCCCATTTGCAAGTACCATTTCGATCCAGTTGATTGTTCTGTCAAACAATCCATATCTAAAGGAGCTGCTCTCTCCCGCAGTGCCGGCAAAACCTCCTCCAACTGTAATTCCAGGGAACTCCATAACGACTGGCGGGATCAAACCATGTTTTAATGTTGCTTCAATAAGTATGTCCATGGGCACATTTGGCTCCACCAAAGCGGTCTTGCTTTCGACGTCCACTTTCAGGACATTTTTCAGCCCGGATGTGTCGATCATTCTATCTCGCTGATATTGAGAAGGACGAGTACTGTTCGTTGACCCGTGATATATCCTGAAGGCTTCTGTGCGAGTATAGAACTTATGGATACTGGCAGCAATTTCTGCCACTGCCCTGTCGTGACTGTCCATTTCGAATGTATATAGTAGAGACAATAGCAATTATGAAATAAGGCAGCGCGACGAATGTAGCCGTCTCAAAGTACTCCAGCACGCTTGTGATACAACGACCACTGAAAGACGAATGACGATCTATCGAAACATTCCTCACGTTCAAGCTAATCTCCGAGCGTTCCGAGATAAGATACTTGGACCAAAAAGTGATATAAAAATGAATTGAATACCAAACGACATGCAAATAGAAGGACGAAGTAGAAAATGCGCTTTTATAATCAATTGGAGCGAAGAGGCAAGAGCAAAGCACCATGTGCGAGGTCAGAACGCACCAATCAAAAGTCGGAGAAATGCATCACGTGAAACACCAAGCACGCAAAACTTCGCACCAGCGAATGGAATCTTGAATCTTTCATACCTGTCAAGCACAAATGTCCTCTCGAATTCCACCGCTGTTGGAACCTTATCTGGCACTTCCCCCAGAGGCATCTCTCGTCCTATTGACGAGCGTTCTGGGAGCGAGCACAAACTGGCTTACCCTAAGATTTCTTCACAGAACTTTGGTTAGCTCAGAAGTCTCTTCTGAAGTAGACTCTGAAGAGGAGCCTAAGGTGTTGCTAGTGAGCTTCATGCGAGATCTGGCTTTCTGGAAGGAGAATGCTAGAAGACTGGTAGGCACGAATTCCGATATAAACTTTTTTTCTTTCAAGTGTATGAGGCGCTTCTATAAACCGGATACTGAAGATTTTCATAGGGCCTAGATCTTGATAAGCTCGCGACAAAGAAGAAATTTATGTTTGTTGATGGCCTCAGTGGGCTGTTTCTGCCAAGGCAACAAAAAACAAATCAGGCAAAAGTTACGGACATTACTCTCAGCAATCCTAGTCTGGACAAAGTGACTCAGGAGATCCAGAGTGCCGCTAAGACTTTGAGAGATACTCAAGGTACAGCCAAAGTCTTATTAGTTGTGGATCAGCTGGATTTGTTATTGGCTGCTGGAGGTGAGCAGATCGGCGCCGTGGATGTTGGAGAGATGTTGATGAGCTTGCGAGAGGTATGTGCTTTGATCTCTAGACGATTGAGAGGCGAGGTGGAATTCTTATCATGACATTAGGATGTACACGCTACCATCATATCTCTTTCAGCAGATCTTCCCCTTGTGTCTAGTCATGAGACACCGTTAGAAGGAGATCATGCTGCTTTCTTGCTAAGCATTGCACACCAAGCCGATTTCACCATGAGCATTAGGTTGCTTGACACTGGAACGGCAAGGGATGTTAGTGGCGTTCTCAGAATCACAATCGGAGACAGGGCACTAGGAGATGATCACGATACCCGGAAAAGAATCGAGGAGAAAGAGCTGTTGTATTTTGTGGGAGGAGATGGTGGGGTCAAGGTGTTTGAAAGAGGGCAGTGATGCTGTAATGGCAGAAAGACTCGAGTAGCAGAACTTGGTTGTCGTCTCATTCGACTAGGACTCTGCTAATTAGCATTCACTTTTGCCCAGTATACTCAAATCCCTAAGTATTCATCCCAGAATGATTTCGTGTCGTGGATCCTCGATTTGACATCACGACCTCCTTGTAGTACAGCAATTCGTGGTGCAAATTGATGGCATTTGCTAGCATGACCGAAGCCTTCCAGATATCATAGCAATCGACCCGCAACCAGTCCCAAATCATGCAACTCCACTAATGACCCTTTTACTCGGCCTTGCTGGCTGGACCCCTCGAATCCTTTGGTGCACCGGCTTGGAAGCCATTCTTGAATCTTCGTGGCACGCCCTTCATGTAGCGCATGCGTCCAGTACCGGTGGTCTTTCTCCTCTTAGCCTTCTCGCCCCAGTTGTCTATATTGCGTCAGTCAAGGATTCTCCTTCAATCATTCCATCTTGAAGCGATTGCCCTCGATATCAAGAAAAACGTACATTGCCTAATCTTGGCCGCTGGGTAACCGCAGGACGAGCATGTGTGCTTTTGGATGTGGAGAGATCGGCGACCTGAGAGCAAAAACGTCAGTCCTGACTTCAACTTCTCGCCCAGCCTCTCTAAAGCTACCAATCCAGTTCTACTGACCGCAGCGTCTGCACAACGTATGAGTCTTGTTGTGTCGTTTACCAAACGAACTCGTGCCTTTCGCTATAGGAGTTGTTAGTCATGATGATTTTGATGGTTCGATTCGGTGCTGTTGGCGCGCAACGTACTCATCTTGGCGGGGTCTAGAAGACGGATTGTTAGTTAAATCTGTTCGGGGGTAGGAGAGAGTTTTATTATAAGCGCAGAAGAGCATACCTCGTTGGAATTAACTGACGAGATTGTTGAAGTTGACTGTCGAGGTTGATGATGGGATCGCGAGTCGTGACTACTTGGAATTTTAATTCTTGTGTGCGCTAATTGGATTAAGCGAATTTTACATCACGTGCGCTATGTCCTCTGACATCCTTGATGATCCCGATTTTACATTTTCTCTTCCTTGTCAATCATTGAATGTCCGTACCTTAACAGACATTATAATCGCGTTGGACATTGCTTTCTAGCATTTTTCTGTTAACTATCAACCACGAAGAGCAATCCATTTCACATCATACCGCTGTCGCATATTCTGGAGAAACTGGATTTTGATCTAACTGCATTTGGTAGCGAGAAGTAGAGGGGCATGCAGTGTTTGAAGCACCCAATTTCCATTATCCTAAATTTGAAATAGGAAGATGAGTAGTATTTGATGGGCTAAGGCTTCAAAGTCTATCGAACAGTTAGAATCGGGGTACAAATTTTGGCTGGACATTGCTCGATACATGTTCCGATGAGGTTAGATCGGGATCCACTTTCTACAAAGTGGGAGCTGCTTGATAGATACTTCATTTAGAAACACATAATTCATCAATGCATCACCTGCCATCAAATGACACTATCTCCTAGTCATCACACCGAAAACGCCTAAAGATTACTAGTATAACTCCAGGTTCACGTATGCAAATGAAGATCAACTTTCAATGCCCAACATACCCTTCAGACCGCTTTCGACTCCTCTCCACCATCTACCTCGCTCTTCCAGATCATCACCAACACCGCCAAGCGCTTCTTCCTTCCTCCTCTTTGCTTCCCTTGCTGAGGCCGTACTTCCGAGTCTCTTAACCTCCAGAGGCTGTAGTTCTGCGTTCAGTCTCTCCAATTCTCTAGTTTTTCTTGGAAGCAACACTTGGAGCTGCTCTAACTGACGATTTAGCTCTGCTCTTTCCTTCTCCCGCTCTTCTACCAAATCCAAAGTCTTGTCAAGAGGCATATTCAACGTTGGATTGGAACCGGGTTGTTGCGCTGCTCGCAATTCTTCTACACTGGCCTCAAGTTCCTCAATTCTTTGAGGCAACTCCTGCAGTTGTGAAGTCTGCATCTGGATATTCTGATACTTTCGGCATAGCTCTCGACCTCTCTTCTCCAATTCCGCCACCAGCTCTGCAACTTCGGTCTTCTGAGCCTTCAATGCTGCCTTGGAAATTGCAAGTGTCTCTTCTAGCTCGACATTTTCTTGGTGCTCTACTACGAGAGGTGGATCGCCAACAATAGCTCGAATGAACTTCTCTTTCGTAACTTGTTCAAGGTAGGAAAACCGGAGCTTCGAGAAAAGTTCCTTCGTCATTATCAGCGTATGTTCTACAGTCTGTATTTGAATCGTACCTTATAATGTGCTAGATCTTCTTCCAGGCTTGCCGGAGTCGGATTGTCGAAAACGTCTGCAGATACATCTGACGTTCGCTCACCGGGATTTTGTTTCAAAGGTCCAGATACTGGCTCACTAAGCTTGATGATAGAAAATTCATGTGAATTCTGGACCTCTAAAAGCGTAGCTAGAACATCCTCATGCGGATTTGACATGTTGTGAGCCCAATCTCGTCTCGTATATTAGACCGTAAATTACGTCGATATTGGACAGAATGTTGGTTGACACCTCAAAATAAATTGGTATCCACGGTGAGAATAATTTCGATTAACAGCAAACTTGAGAAAGCACGCGACTTAGAGATTGTCTCGCGATTGGCGTTTGTTGATAAACAATCAAATTATACTGCCCTTTCTCACCGCCTTTCTATATGCCGAGATAGGCAGCCTCGAGCGGCCGACGTCAGAAAAGACTCAGATTCCATTATTTTGTCGGACAACCAGAGGAAGCTGCTGAGACCTTGGCCAGGTTCTAACTCGCTATCATTTGGATATTTTCTATGAGCAGAACCTTTATGGATACATTTTAAGATGGCAGACGAGGAGCTCACCGACGACTATGTCGCAAAACTTCTCGCGAAAGATGCCAAAGAAACATCTATCAAATATTCTGCACTAAGTCTCGAAGCCTTTTCGCCCTCAAAGTATGACGTTACCTACCCCAATATCTAGTCTCTTTGCTAACGTATTGAAGACCGCCTGCAAATAAGCCTAAACCGAACACTCGTTTTCTTCGAAACATCATCAAAGATACCGACAGTCACAATGCAGCATTGTTAGCGAAAGAAGCTGCAGAAGCCCGAGCACGGCTTCGAACTCTACCAAATCACCAGGAAGAGAGTAAGAAGACGGTGAGAGTCGGAGCTGGTGATATTCGAAGACGTCAGCTTGGAGATATTGCTGCGATACTTGGAGGGCGGCCAACTAAACGGAGACGGACTGAGACAGGCAAAAAAGACAATAATGCGAGATACGTGAACACGTCTAGTGAAGATGAAGCACCAGCGGAAAAGTCGCGGGCGAAGAGCGGACGAGACCGTGAGAGCAGAGAGGATAGAGACAAGGGGGAACGGTCGAGAGACCATAGAAGTCATCATAGAAGGCATAGAAGCGCATCTGAGGATCGAGGCAGAGATAGAAAAGAGCCACGGAAGAGAGATAGATCACGATCGAGATCTCCAAGAGCACAGCGAGATAAGGGTTCCAAACGTCGGCATAGATCACCAAGAAGGAAGCGATCAAGTTCTCCCGAGGATGATAGATGCCGAGATAAGACGCACCAATCTCATCGACATCGACATTCCCCTTCGAGAGAGAGTAAGAAGAAAGATAAAGAGCCGGAAACAAGACCAGACTATGATTCGGATCCCCTAGATGAAATCATCGGACCCCGACCACCTCCAGTCCCTGAAATAAGGATACGAGGACGAGGGACCATCTCTCACGTTTCAGGCATCGATGCCAGATTCTCAGCGAACTATGATCCAACGGCTGATGTACAGCTTGATCCTGACGAAGAAAATGATTGGGATCAAGCTCTTGAGGCTCTAAGAGATCGTCAGAAATGGAAGCAGCAAGGCGCGGATAGACTGCGGGCTGCAGGGTTCACGGAAGATGAGATTAGTAAATGGGAAAGGGGTGGCGAGAAGCGAGATGCGGATGTCAAGTGGGCAAAACAGGGCGAAGGTAGAGAGTGGGACCGCGGAAAGGTCTTTGATGATGACGGGGCTGTGAAAGTCGAGTCATCATTTGGGAGATTGACAGACGTGTAGACAAGAAGACTCTCCTGAATGGCTGCTTCATATCTTCGGCGATGTCTGTAAGCATTGGAAATAGTTGTCATCTGTTGATGGTTACAATAGATTGTCCTTGAATCTAGGTCTTTGTTGTTTATATTCCGATACCTAAATTATGTTAATGTCCCCAAGGCTTTAAGGGGGTATTCGGAGCTATATCCGAGTCTCCTTCTGTAAGCAGTCAGAAACCGCACTCTGCGACGATTCCCGTTCTTTTATTTCACACCCGGACGCGCCTATTACAGTCCTACTCCTGAAGAGTGTCGTTTCCCGAATTTTTAACCGAAAACGAACTTTTTTTTCGATAAGAAAATTAATAATTTGAAAATTAATAATAATTTAAAAACTTTAATAAAATTTAGAAATGAAAATTAGAATTATATAATAATATTAATATATTAAATATATATTTAAAAATAACTTTAAGAAAATATTAATAAATTTAATATTTATATAATAAAATAATATAAATTTTTATATATATTAAGGATTTATTTATATTTTAATAAAGTTTTTTTTAATAAAGTTTTATTATTATATTAGTATTATAAATATATAAACTTTTTTATATATATTTATTGTCGGTATAATCACGTGGACAGAATAGGGCTAGGCGGCATTCGCCGGCACTAGTCCGTATTCGGCATTCGGGAGAGAATAAGAACTCCCTTCCACCTAGAACCTCTTAGAATGAACAACCTATTTGAAACACCATAAGAACAAGAGTATAGAAAGACTATACTCTTAATAGGCTCACCCCCTGTGAAACCGACACTATCTTCACAAACCCAGTTCTAGATCTGTCTATTCAAATTTTCTCTCTTTAAGTCCAAGTCTAAAAATCATTACTCTCATCTCGGTGCATCGTTTCCAGGCCAGGACCTCTCCATCAAGCAAACTTTCATACAATATCGAACTCTCGATCCAATTCATCCTTCATCACCTCGATGCCTGCATTCTTTTCAAGGAACTCCCCATTCATGATCCCATGCACATAACACTCGCCAATGAGTTTGCACTTCTTCCCACCCAAGTCTCTCAAGATGACAGGTACACTGCAACCCCACAATAAACAAATCATATCTCCGACAATGGCCTCAGGCGGGACAAGTCCAATCGTGTTGCACTCGGTGACCATAAATCTACGCTTCCATGTTGTCGCCTGCACCCGCCTGAGAAATTCCAATCTCGACCACTCAATGACATTCCTGTTGTTTCAGACACATTTGCTGATGTCCTCGTCGGTCTTCAGGAATTGCCTTCGGTTAGCAAAGCTGTTGTTGCAAGCCAGTTTATACCACCAGTCTTTGGTGTTTTCTCCTTTGGGCCCTCTGTCGGCGACAAGTGTACGCCAGAACGAATCCGGTACTTGCTCGGATGGGGTTTTCGCCCTGCCCCGAGATCGTTCCTCGATGCTCAAGTTGGACATGCTCGAGTTGGGTATTCTAATAGTCCCTGCATGTTTGTTCAGTATCTCATGTCGTACAGAGTACTTACTTGCTGACTCACCTCTGCCTCGAGCTGAATTTTGACGCTTCTCGACCTCAATTGCCATATCCAGCCACGAGAATGGCACCCAACCTTTTTCAGCAGGGTCGCCAAGCTTCCCTATATCTCCAATCTTCACTACTAAGCGAGGATGTTCCCTGTCGTCGGAGTATATCAACCACTTTTCCGCAGCGGTATTGCCCGAAACGTTGTACATCGGCTTCTCTGCGTGGCCGACCAAGGCATCAGCGTTATCCCGTTGGAAGTGACCGTCTTTTTCATCGTCACGTTGACTGAAAGGTCATTTACTGACTTGCGTGATCCAGGATGGCAGATAATTACCAGCCTCATCACCTTTCAAACTTGGAGCCCAGGGAGTGCAGATAATGTCCAGCCTTTTTGTGGTCTTAATGACATACTCGATGAATTCCAAGAATACTGCAAGTGTTGTCTGGTTGTAGTTGGGCATGAGTGCGTCTTTCTTCTTGGCATCGATGATGCTTGGCCCGTGTCCACACCAGTCTGGTTCCTGAAAGTCTTTTGCGAGTGAACGGATTGCATAGATAGCGTCCTTGGAGTTGCTTACATCGAAGTTCAGAGCATCGACATGAGCTTGTCCAATGGTAAAGCATACTCTGATATCTCGTTTGATCGGCCTCTCCGAAAGAGATGGTGCAGTGTGCTGACTAGACTATGGGCTCCCAAGGCTTGGACTTCTGCGGAGATGTGGCCTGCGTTGGTGTCCTGCTTTTCATGAGTGACTAGACTTCGTAGCACCTCTTCACTTCGTGATTCGTAAAGTTCTACTCCACTGGGAAAGGCATCCCAATCCATCTTTTTCGAACCACAATGAATCGTTGCCTTGCGGGCTAAAGCAATCTCTTGAACGATCCATCGACGTGAAAACCCTGCGAAAGGGTGAGCTGGAGCAATCAATCGGGAGGTAACACACGTACACTTCCTTCGTAACAAAGTACTAAATGCTCTCCATCTTCTCGTGTAGCGATCGTTTCCAATGACTCCCTCGATGCCATCGAGCCTTATTATCTCCTCGATAAAAGCGAAGGTGCGGTCACTATCATCTGATTTCTCCCCCAGCCATACATGGACCTGCTCGGCGTGTCGATAAATCTTTCCCATCGCACCAACCTGATCCGACTTTTCGTCGTGATCTTTTTGATTGATGCAAAGACTGTCGATCCAGAGATATACCTCTTCGTTCTTGTCCCTTAAACGTCTCAAACACGACTGCAGGGTCTGCGAAATTCTCACTTGATATAGGAGAGTACGCTTCGGAGCGGGAGTTTGATTCGCAATCCGCATGGAGCCCTTCTTCTGTCCGTCACCCCATGCGTAAGAAGGAGCAGCATAGGCAGGATTTGTGCGGTCCTTGGTTGCTCGTTTGTCGTGGAGGGTCAACTGTCTGGTCATGAAGTGGCCAATGAGGGGACTTGCACGTTCTCCTGGCTTGATGACAAGCACCCTAATATGGTTCCTGGGGTCGGCCAACGGCTCATACGGATATTCGTCCTTTGAATTGGCGAACTCGATTTCTGCTGCTGGCCTTGTAGGCACTGGTACAGTTAAAGGAATTGGTTGACCCTGAAACTTGCGCTTTGGCATGTTGGGTAGCTATGACAGATCATCTTGACCACGTATGGAAGATCCGGCTTGGAGGATATATGCTGGTTGATCTAAAGAGATATTATATTTTGACTCCAAGACTCTAGAAGCGTGGAGCTTTCTCATATTCATCCATAAAGTTGTGGCGAATTAGTCATTGAAAGAAGACAACAATGGATCAAACATAGAAGAGATTGAATTTAAGGGAGAGAAATCTTACGCGACGTCAGGTTCGAGATAGAAAGAATTTCACATCGAATGCTATAGTTAATGGCTAGGTCTGATCATTAGAAGTATTTGGCCAAAGACATCGCTAAGCTCGAATGAGCAGAATAAGTAGGAAAGACAAGTCCTACTAAAGGGGCAGAGAAAGGAACTCGACGCTTAAAGAATGATAATGAGGCGTAGAAAAAGAATGAGCACGCTTTGTGTTCTAGGAAGGAGCACTTGGACAGCGCAACATTTCCCACAGCGTACCTTCCCAGCATGACGACACATCTGAACCTTCCACTCAGCAACCCGGCAAAACATCGTCTCATTCGAAGTTACTTGCCCTTTCAACACACTCACCAAGATATACAACCATCTCTAGGGCATCAACTCAATCTCAAAACCAGCTCTGATATTTATGCGGGGAAAGCCAAATGAGAAGTTCTCTTGACGTTATCTTTTCAATACAATCAAACCGGCGTGTCGAAACTCAAGGCTCTCGATGCCGCTCCTTTTCGTCTAATCGGTTCTTCATGATCCCATCCAAAGGATATGGAAATGAACGAATTTCGACGAATATCTGCCTTTGGTTCGCGGCAAGTGATTGCCAATCTATTAGATTCTGGTCTCATTGTGAGCCACGGCGATGCGGCGATTAACAAACCTTCTAGGCATGCCCACAGCTCTTGAAGGAACGGGCACCCAGAGCGAGCATTCAGCTGCATGAACGTGCGGGATGACCTGATAATCGAATGGATCAACTTCCATCTTCGAAGACTCTCGGCCATGCCAAGTCAAACCGCCAACAGTTATTTTGATACTCCACCCACGAACCAAGTTTTCACGTTCATGGTACAGTCTACTCGACCCCACACGTTCCTTGCCTTTCCAGGATCGTCCCCAAACATTACTTTCAATGGAACCGAAGTAAGGAATGCCCCTTTCTTTTGACAGGCCCTTTTCGTCAACTGGCTGGCAGGTGTCAGAAATATAGGACCTTCACATGCAGATCACGATACCAAAGACTCAGCTCGCTCGATTTCTTCCACAAAGAGGAAAGCAGCCAGTTTCGATCTCCATACCAAGATTCCCTCCTTTCCTTTCTCGGTTCAAATTCCCATGTAGCTTCCCAATCCGGGTTGCCCAAGTTCCAGAACCCAAAGCAGAGATTCTTGGGCGTGAATCGAGACTGGTCGGACGTTTCAAACAGCCCTCCCGGTCACCCGGCTATCCGATTAGTATGGCACTACTGTAGGAGCACGATACTCAAGAGAAGAGGTTCGACGGGAGCCATCCACCTCATAGGAGGTAGATGCGGGGTAGGATAGATAACGAAGCAGACCAAAATCTTGGTCTTCTTCCCAACCTATCAGAGTTTTCCCAAGTACGAAAGCCAGCTCAAGTTGTACGCTTTTCTTGGCCTTGACCATATTCACACACTTTCATCGCAGTTTTCGACACCAGTACGGCGAGCACTAGCGAGTTGGCGCTCTGTCTTTGTTCTCTCTATCGCAGTGCATCCAAGACCTACAATGGCAGTAGAGTTTTCGATGACATTGGGATGTGGACGTTTCGATTTCCATCAGGGATTCGTGATACTTGACCAAGCCTCCAGCCCTAAAGGCCGAATGGAAACGAGAAACTGGCCGGATTTACGCGTGGCTTTTGGCACGTTTCCTTCCTAGTGGAGATTTGTCTGTGCGAGAGACAGGTCAGGTTTAGAACCTGATATTTGGGCAAGTGCTGTGGTGTGATCCTGAAGCACCTGCATTCGATTGAACAAAGCAGACTTTGATTACTGCGAGATCAAGCCCGCGGCTGAAGTCGTGACCGGATCTCCCGGATCTCTCCCGTTTTTATGAGGCGTTCGCTGAGGCGGTCACACACGGGAACCGGCCAGCTTCCTGCGGGATCATCACTGTGGCTATTCGGATGATCCAGAGGGCTGGAAATATACCCACGGACAGTACTGTATCACAGATTGGCAAGACCGATAAGTGAATAATAATAAAAATCGTGGGGGGCTGATTTTAAAATCGCGTGTAGAAATCTAGAATCACATTGTGTGCCATCTTTCTTTATTCTCTAATAGATACTGATACTCGATATCATTTCATTAATTTTGTATTGTAGATGTGCATATGCGTATGCGGTATCGCACCTGCTGTGACCCGGAAGAAATAGCCAGCCATCATTCCAATTGATCCAACGGTCTCTCTGTCTTATCAATGAGAGATTCCCCGAATCGAAAAAGTCCCAAAAGTTCCAGCCCAGCCTTTCTAAGATAGCTCCTCCTCGTAAAAATATTTCCAAGCGGTGTGCGAAGCCATCCAATCCATCCAAACATTCCTCCTGCCACCATCACCACCAAACCATACCAGCCGACCCTAAGCACACACGCACGCACCACGCGACTATGAATGGGTTTCTCCTCCCGATACACAAAAGAAGGATCGTGGCGGAGCGAACACAATACAACACGTCCCCTCCGGTGAGACAAACAACAGGTACTACCTTCTACTTCCACATTCACATCCACTCAACCAACACAGAAATGCAGAAAAATAATTCGCTAACAGACAACGCTCCGAAACGGAAAAGATTACAGAGATAGATGATGACAAAGGAAAACGAGGCTCTCGCGCGAGAGTACAGTACGGTAGATATCGTGGAAACGACGTGTGAGCGTGGTGTTGTGGTTGTACGCCCCCAAAAAGTAAAATTGTGAATGCAGCACGTGTATTGCACATTGTAACAACGTGTGTAGTAGGTTATTCGAAATTGGAATATGCATCCTCCCAGACCCGCAGCGAGCGTTTTTCTGCATAGTGTGTGTTATGATGATATGTATGTCTGTCTGTGTGTTCCCGGAAATGTTATAATTTTTGGTATTGGTTTCCCCCCCCCCTTGCCGCTGCGATGCTACCTCCCGTCTATTACGTGCTATCGCCTGACGATAGTGCGGCAAGAAACGGTTCCTTCTGGTTGGGTTTGTAGGGTTCAGACGACTGCGGTGGTGTTTTTCTTTCCCCCGAGTATGCTCCATCTCTGCTTCTTGGGTTTTGACTCTTGTGCTACCATGGCTGAGGTGGGAGTCCTCGGTTTGACCGGAGGAGGAGCGTCGTAGAGTGGTGCTTCGCCGATTTTTCGTGTGGTACTTGTGTGCAATCGGTCGAAAATGTCTTTCTCTGCGTACACAATGGGTTGGGGACGATGTGAGTGTCGGTTGGAGTTGGAAACGGGTGCAATCTCGAGATTCTCAGAGGAATTGGAGCTTGTGCTGTTGCCGGAGGAGACGACGGGTGAGACTTCTTCATCTGGAGTTAGTCAATGATCGAATTAGAACTCAATTGATAATTTGTGGAGCTTGTGAAGGTCATTTTGATGGAATATTGGGATAGTACCTTCAGATTGATGGTGGCTTGCTAAAGGACTGGGGCCAATGCTAGGTCCTATACCAGAATCGTGATATGAGTGAGACCGTGGTGCCTTCTGTCTCTGTGTTGTTGAATCGTTGGAGTAATATACATCACCGCCGCGGTCGAACCAGGTGGGGTTGTAGCTGCTATAGCTGCTATTTCGCGGAAGAGGAGGGATATTTGTGGATGAACCTGCGGCGTTCATGTATGACATGTGGGAGAGAGAGCTGCCCGTCCGGCTGATGACCATTTGACTCCTTCTCTTGTGGTGCTCTTTGATCTTAGACCTATCTTCCAACTTCCAACTTGATGGTGCTCCACTCAATGCATCGACAGCAGCATGTGTAGGGGTGTGCTTATATGCAGCTTCTGGTTCCTTCTCTTTCGCTGCAACTTTGTTCTTGTGCTCCTTCGCCGCCTTCCTAGACATCATGATCTTCGAAAACACCGACATTGTAGCGATTAGGGTGACAACGCCACGAAATATCCAGATGAATGAGAGGGCCGGGTACTTTTATGATGGCGTTTGTATTGGTGACAGTGAGCGTAGAGGTAGAGAGCCGTTTCCTTGCTCAGTCAATCAAGGTTTGATTGATCCCAGGAAGCAATTCTGGCTTGTATTTGAGAGTGATGATAAACCAAGCTCAAGCAGACTAGGTGCGGGAGACTCGGACGCCGGAACGTGAGGATTGACAGGGCGGAAAGACTTTGACGGATACTATTAGATCGATTCTAACCCAGGTACGGATTGACGGATTCCAGAGGGGACCGGACTATTGATTTACTCGAGGCGATAGACGAGATAGGCAGGCTGATGTACGGAGTAGCTAAAGTGAATATTGCTTGGCATACCACCTGTCTGGGACATCCACAGTCTCGGAGTGAAGAATAAAGTAAGGGGGATGGTTTTTCGGAGGATAGGAAGTAAGGAAGGAAGAAGAAGAAAAGGTAGAATCTTTGAGAAGAAACGGAAAGTGAAAACGGTCTGAGGTTGGGGCTTGAGAGGGATTTTGGGTATCAAATCAGAGGAATACGAGGCGCTGTACCTTATTTCCCCGTGCCAGCCGCGCGTGGGGCAGCAGCTGAAGATGCGAGGCACCCAAATGGCAAAGGCAGATCGGGAGCAGTGAGAAATTCACCATCACACAGGTATCCCTGGATTGGGCATCTGGAATAGGAATAGGGTCGTAACGTTGAAATCGGTTGGAGCTTGGGGGTCCAGGGCCTGGGACGCAGCGGCGGTGGAAAAGAGAAGAGGGACTGGGTTTGTGGGCGCATCGCCAAAAGCATCGCTGCAAGCTCGCGCACTGGCGGCGATAGTGGTGGGAGGAGCGCGGAGCGAGAGAGCAAACTGGTGCGAGTGTGCGATGCGATGCGATGCGAGGCTCAGGGTCCAGGGACCTGACGGAGGGGCGACAAGAGACGAACAGCACCCTGGCAGGAGCCCCATGCCATGCCTGCGCCGGCGACTCCTGGCCACTAGCAGGGCTCGTCCAGTCGTCCTTCCACGCTTCCGCTTCCACGCTGCTATTCCTGCGATTCAATATTTATTCCTGCTAGCGAGTGTAGTTCGCGAAGTTGCTAGCCTTGCTCGTCCTGCCAGGCTGCTAGACAGTGCTAGTGCTCGTTCTCCTTATCGTGCTCCCGGCCTGGTGCTAAATTGGAGTCGCTGTTGGTCGCACCGTGGAGGCGGATGGTGATGCCTGCGCGTGCAAGCCTGTATCTGCGTCAGGACATTTTCATCCGAGCCGAATGGCATCGCAGTGATCGCACTTTCGAGCAAAGAGGGCGCTCCTGCAGACGCTCGACGATCAGCAATTGAGGATTGGGGGCTGCGGTAACTTCCTGTTGCCGAAGTGCTGCATCTCGTGGCTCACTCGGCACAGGAAACCGACATCGAGGGCGTTGTTGGCGGCGTCGTCGTGGAGTCGTGGTGCGTCTGCGTCGGTCGGTGACACACATCTAGGCGGCCGCGCCGCTAATCGCATGCTAAGATGCTCTGCTGCTGCTGCAATGCTGCAATGCTGCAATGCTGATGCTGATGCCGCACTGCAGCGCCGCTGCTCTTGGACCTGCTCGTTACCCACCTGTTCCTATTCCGCCCTCAGGGGTCCTGACAGGCCCAGCAGGGGAGAAAACAGGCAGTATCAAACCTGCTCTCCACTCTTTATCAAGATTCTCGACATAACCATACGAGTGCGAGTGCTCCGTATCGACTGCAGCATGCACCTTTCTGCACGACCCTTTGGCAATTGACAAAGACAACAATCAGATTACAGTATAAGCCGATCTTCGAAGCCTGCTCCTGTATTGGACCGAATTTGCCTCTTCCTAAAGTGTGTGCAATAGTCTGCTACGTAGGGCCGTCTGCTTGGATGGGTTTCGCGACAACAAGCGCGCTAGATTTGTGCCGGCGATGCGGCTCGAGCAATGAGGTGTTGAATCCGAGGATCTCACATCCACTCTGCACGGCCGAGCAGCCTCTATCGACGCAAATAAATGTCACTGGCATGGCCTTTCCCATCGAATCCTGCGTAGTCCCCCATTCTCAGACAAATGCGCTGTCCCGCCAGATGCCATTATGTTACGGTACCTTCGTCTGACCTGTAGACAGTCGAGACCATATCCGATCGCTTCGACTATCTGGCACGATACTCGAGCGAGGTACTGTTCAGGCGCGGCTTTCCATCGCCTGCCATGTGGCTTTCGGTAAAACTAGTTGACTGAGACTCAAGGGATAGGTCGCAGATTAGACCTCACTGCGAAGAGGGCCCAACAAAAGAAGATTATAAAACATTGGCGCTGGATCTGGTTTGTGAGTGGTGCGTTGCTGACTGCTTATGGTCGAATCCGTCTAAGGAGCCGTGGCACCATCGATTTTGTGCTCAGGCTCGGAGGCCAGACCAAGTTTGACGTTCACCCTTGTCACTACAGGCCAGATCCATAAAATGTAAATATTTCTTGCATTTGTTCCGGTCTGCACGTGTCAGCACTCTGTGGAAAGATTGCGAATTTGAACGAGAGATGGGACGAAATGCTCCCTTTCTTCGCAAAGTTTTGCGATCTGGATTCATCCACTCGATGAGGAAGCAATGTTCATTGCAATCCCCTAGCTCGGCTTCGGTATCCTTTTGTTGACGACGGCCTTGCATGTTTCTCTCGGAAACCTTATCTCTCTCCTTGACCGTTTGCGTGCGGCGCTGTCCAAAATTTTGAATGAGCTGCAACCAATCTGGAAGTCTCCCGCCCCTGTGAAGCTGTATCATCAGTCAGCCTGGCCGGGGATCAATATCGTTTGGATGATTTTCCCAGGGGTACCGCAGACGCCGAAGAAGCCAGCAACGTCCTTTTCCGTGCAGCCACCGCCGAGCGCTCAGACATTGTTTTGTGTGGCCTTAAAAATGTCTGACGAGAAAGCTACAATGTCAAATCAGAGGGAGAGTCCTGAAGTGAACCTGCCGCAGAGACAGCTTGGAAATGTCACCAACACCTGCATCATGTGGTGTATACTAGCACTTCTCGAATGATGATGCAAACAGCAATCAATGCAGTGTGATCGAAGCCTTCTTGCTTCGCCAGCATTCCTGCAATACACGACCTTACCAGCAAGCTGCAGGCTGCAGCTTGCCGACACGCTCTGAGATCGGTCTCGTGGATCGCTGGCAAGTCCCATCTGATAGCAACCCGAATGGCGGAAAATGTTGAAGATGCAAGCCATCTAGCACTCTTCATGCATCGGCTTCTGGACACTGAATACCGAACGCATGCAATAACAGAACCAGAAGAACGGGTCAGCCACCGCTTTCCGGTGACTGTCGTGGTAGGCTTAACATTGTCTCGTCCCGCGCTGTTCGGGCTCGGTAGAGGCCGGCTCCTCAAGGAACCTTAAGCTTAATTGCCGCTTCGAAATGCCTGCTGAGCGTGTCGGAGCCGCACGTTGGTTCTGAGCCTTGTCTAATAATACCTAGCCAATTAAGACGGTGTCGAAGAAACTCGCTTCAGTCTCCGAGTGAAAATCCTGGGGAAGAGTGTGTTTGAGATAGACCATTGCTGCAATACTGCTGGGGTGAAAGTGCAGAAGTTGAAGGTGTGCAAGCTGAAATCGATCGTTTGCGCTGGGCTTTCTTGTATGTTGCGTAGGTACTGTTGACGGAAATCTGACGTGTTGGCCGGCAGAGGTCAATGCCATATCCGACGCTCCTCCATTGTTTCTCGGCTTGGCAGAAGAAGGTGTCTGCTTCCTCCAAGTAGGTGGAAATGTAGAATGGAAAAAATACCTAGGTACCTCAGGTATCACGTGCACGTGATCGGAGCTCGAATCTACGGAAGCCGTAGGGTAAAGTCGGGTTCGATGTGCGAACATCTTGTCTCGAGTGATGCGCATACCCAAGTTGTATAAGTTGTCATGAAAGTATAGAAGCAAGGGTCAAGAACGGGCTCAACGGCGATCAAGTGGATTTAAGCTCAGATGCTTCAATGTGAAACAATGACGCAGCGACGGGCGAAGAGAGTTCTGCCCGTCCTTTCGTCCAATGAAAAGCTTGCTTTATATTTAGCTCTTGCCATCTCTGTCTTCGCACGTGACTTTCTTTACACCTCGAAAATACTAGTTGAGAGGCAAAAATTCCATATGCTGTTCCTAGAACTTGAAGTCTACAAGTTGGGGAATATTACACCTGAACTAGAATTCTTCGCTGGATCCTCCGACCTGGTATGTCCTGTCTTTCATCCGGTCTTCGTCGTTCACGGTACTAGCGTCTTCGGAGCGCAACTCGCGACGACGGAGAACCTCACGTAGCCATCTATCAACAATCAAAACGGGCACGGCACCACAACGGATTTGCAGAACACGACTCTGTCAATACATGTCACCTCGGCCTTCATAATTGCTCGCTCTGCAAAGGGAGCGCTCTTGACACGTCCCAAACCACCCTCGCGCCATTAGGCAGATTCGAAAGTGGCGCTCACCACCACCACGAGCCTGTCCCTTCAACAACATCTGGATATCGCACCAGATATCTTGAACTGCTCTACAGAGGACTTAGAGGGGGAACTACAACCTTTGATGATGGCACAAGCGGTGCCTAATCCGCCGAACGACAAAAAGAGAGTCAAGGTCTACGAGCTGCGCAACAATGACTGGTTCGATAGAGGCACCGGGTTTTGCACGGCAGCATTCTTGTTTGTACGTCACAATATCCTACGGTGTTGCGCATATTGTTGGGCTTGTGCATTGCCATTTGTTGGCTGTGGTTCCGTTGGCTGACTCAATCGCGCTCTAGAATGAAAGCACCCGCAATGAAGAACCGCGGGTCCTCGTACAATCAGAGGATCATCCAGATCGTATGCTTTTAGAAACCAGAATCTGCAAAGAAGATGGTTTCCAGAAGCAACAAGGTACATCATATGTTCACCGATTGTACATGACCGAGGCTAATACTCGCCACCAGATACTCTCATTGTGTGGACAGAGCCGTCCTCAGGTATTGATATGGCCTTGAGCTTTCAGGAATCTGAAGGCTGTGCTGCTATTTGGTAACTTATGCATTCTCTAGATATTACAGTAAAAGTCGGAGGTCGTGCTAACAATTTCAGGAAATTCGTAAACAACGTGCAGCAGCAGCTCCTGGCAACCTGTGGACCAGGTACTCCTAGCATATATCCACTTCAAACATCCGTAATGCTAACAGGTGCAAGATGATGCCTTATCAGACGATATTGCCATAGACTCATTCAACAACCCCATAAGTCTACCAACTCCGAGCCTCGGAAGTCTTCCCGAGATAGAAATGCAAATGCGCAGCCTCCACAACACTGGTCCCGGGAAAGAGGCCCTGACGAAGTATGTTATCGCGGAGGACTACATACAGAAGTTAATACCATTGGTGGAGATGGCCGAAGATATGGAAGATCTAGCAAGTCTACATAAACTTTGCAACATCATGAAGACTTTGATCCTGCTTAATGATAATGCTATCATTGAGCTTGCAGTCACCGATGATCTGGTCCTCGGAGTGGTAGGGGCTTTAGAGTATGATCCTGACTTTCCGAGCCACAAAGCCAATCATCGGCACTGGCTCGGGAAGGAGGGTAGATACAAGGAGGTGGTCCGAATTACTGACGAATCTGTCCGGAAGAAGATTCATGCCACATATCGGTTGCAGTACCTTAAAGACGTGGTACTAGCACGGATTCTGGATGATCCTACTTTTTCCGTACTTAATGGTTTGATATTCTTCAATCAGGTCGATATTGTGCAGCATTTGCAAACCAATCCTGCGTTCCTCAAGGAATTATTCGGCGTTTTTGGCCCACTAGAGACGGATCAGGATCGGAAGAAAGAAGCGGTACTATTCATTCAGCAATGCTGCGCAATTGCCAAGAATCTGCAACAACCAGCAAGACAACAACTTTACAACAATTTTCTAGGTCATGGCCTACTCTCAGTAATCAACTTTGCATTGCGTCACAGTGATGTTGGTGTTCGAGTTGGAGCTACTGATGTCCTCGTGTCTATGATCGATCATGACCCCCAGATGATCCGTCAGACCATCTTTCGACAACTGAACGAGAAGCAAACACCTCTGACTGATTCTCTGATTGATCTCCTCCTCGTTGAAGCCGATCTTGGTGTCAAAGCCCAAATTGCAGATGCTATTAAGGTGCTTTTGGACCCGGGTTCGCAGAATCAGCAGTTGGAGGGGATGGGTAAAGCCACTGGTGATTTCGCAAGAATGCGACCATTGGCTGATCCCCAACAAGCAGAATTTGTCAAAGACTTCTATGATGATTCGGCGAAGAAACTGTTCAAGCCTCTCGTGGACTTAAAGGACCGTGACAACATGGATTTCAGCGTTCATCAAGTCTCACTCTTCATCTATCTCATCGAAATCCTTTGCTTCTTCGTTCGGCAGCATACCCACCATAGCAAGTTTTTCGTCTTGTCGGAGAAATTAGGTCAACGTATCGCCCAACTTCTCTCAAGTCCAGAGAAGTATTTGAAGCTGAGTAAGTATACCTGTTCGTCTTTTTCGTCCATACTAATCAATCCCAGCCGCATTGAAATTCTTCCGCAACCTGATTGGCTTGCAAGATGAGTTCTACAATCAACAGATGACCCAGGCTAAGCTCTTCGAGCCAATCCTAAATTTGGTTACCGAGACGATGCCGAGAGACAACCTCTTGAACTCTGCCTGTTTAGAGTTTTTCGATTTCATTAAGAGAGAGAACATCAAGAACATTATCAGCCATCTCGTTGAAAATTACAGAGACCAACTGAAGGAGATCACTTATGTAGATATCTTCAGCACCTTCATTATGAGGTACGACCAAACGCAAGGATTCGCGCCGAATCTGGAGACTTCGTTCTTAGATATCGACGACCCTTCGAAAAGACCAGATATAGGCAGAAACAGCAGATGGGACACGGGAGTCAAGGATCTGGATACACAAGAAGAGGAATATTTCAATACTTCAGATGACGAGGATGATGTAGCTGCTAAAGCGTCGGGAAGTCGAGCATCAGTAAATGGCGCGTCACCATTGTCCAAGCCGCTGGTAGATTATCCATCAGACGAAGAAAACGAGACCATGGAAGTCGACGCATCTGCACGTTCTGATGAGAATACACCTCCGAAAGACAAAACAGGCACTACCACTGTGACACCGATATTATCAGCAGCGACACTCACGACTCCCGAAAAATTATCCGAAAAGCGACGTCGAGAAGACGAAGATGAGGATGAGATGAGTAAGCTCTCACATCCAAAGCGCCGAAATTCGTCGAGCTCCGTCGGATCGAACACGAGTAGCGTGCTGAGAAGAAAGAAAAGCTTCACCAATTCTCCGCACAATGGTGGGTCTGGTGGCAAGCCAAACAAGATTGCTATTAGCATCTCTCCGGCAATCAAGACAGGCGGCGAAAGTCCAGGTGGTGACAATGGGAATTAATGGATTTTAACCATGCGGGCGTGAGACAAGTGCAGTGGGGACGGTGTTTGGCGTCATGGATGGAAGTTGAATGTTGTTATTATGAGAGATCAAGCTGGCTTTTTTTTTGCTCAGCAAAGGTATAAACGCGACATATGGAGCATGAACCACGGTCTGCTTGCTCCCTGACATTGTATTATAGAAGGACGACGCGTGGACATGAGATTACGGAAGGAAGATTATACCGACTACGTCTTGCGACGTGAAATCAATGGATTCGAGCACAGATTCTCTGTGTTCTTGTATCTTTTACTTTATTATGCTATTGCGGTGAATGACTACACTCACTCCTGAGCCGGAAGTTGGCCTGCAGGAATAATTACGGTCCAGATTTTGTGACCCGATGTGCCTTATAACCAGAGAGTTTCTTGTCGATCGAAGATATCCACCTATTAGTACTTCAACACTTCCATGACTGCAAATTTCAAAATTCTGTGTAAAAAATTGTTCGAGATTGACACAGTTAACCACTGGGTAGCATTGGGGCTGAACAGCTCAGCCTCAGGTTGAAAGTACCTAAACACCAATCAAGCATGCTGTGCATGAAACGTCAATTCTTACTAACTCATACTCCTATACAGCTGAACATCATGTATAAACTTTCTCTCGAATTCTACTCATTCTCGCCTCCACTTTGAGGTTCTATCCCAATACTAGCCTTTACCAAACTCCCCACTAAGCTCACGATGTCAGAATCCGCTGCGACCCTCGAAATCAACCCATGTAGCAGCTCCAAGAGTCCAGAAGCAGTACACCACCCTCAAGCTCAAGGAATCGCTCATTTCGCAGTCTACGGCCAACCTCATCCGACCTCAGCAGTGTCATCTCGTCGTATCCTTTCCACGGACTGGGAAACAGAACCTTTCATCGCTCCCGTCACTTGTCCTTGGAATCTTTCTCTCACTCCTGCTCAGATCTCAAAGTTAATTTTAGGATTTGAGCCGGTGGAGATGGAGGATAAGTGGTTTGTGTTTGCGGATGGACCTGATGAGGGAGGCGGAGTGCGGGTCAATTTCTTTAGAAGTTGGACGGGGAATAAGATTTTTGAGGTGAGAGTTGAGCTTGAAGGCTTGGTCGTGCAAGGGAAGAAGGATGGGAGAGAGGGAAGGATCAAAGAGTTGGTTTATGAGAGTAATGAGGAGGTTGTAGCAGAGCAGGACGAGGAGGGGGCGAAGGAGATGGTGGCCGAGTTATGTAAATGGGTTCTAGGCATAGAGTTAGAAGGTGAGGAGTGAGGGAAGTTGAGAAATTATGTGTTTTCCTCTTCAAATTAGTGCAAACAAGTCGCTAGATCGAAATCTACATATGAAAAATTGGATGAGATACTTCATAATTCAAACTTTTACCCTTTAAATTTCAGTGATTGAGTCACTATTCTCAATCCGTTTCGAATTTTCCTTTCTAACTCTCGAGGCATCTTCCAATGTTCCAATCACCTATTGTTTCTTCTTCTCCCTTCTAGCAGCAATTTCGAAGAAAATACTACCGTCATAGATACGTCTAATATCATCCTTCTTCATCCTCCCATCCTCCGGCCACAGAAGCAAATAAGTCGCAATCCCTTTCATGAATTAGCCTCGCTAGCCCCTTTTCAAAGACGACTTCTCTACTCACACTCGAAAACCGCCGCACCCCAGCCGAACGGATCCATCACAAGCCTCTGTCCTTTCATATACGTAAAAACCTCTCTCAACGTAATCCCCTTCTTGTCACCTCCGGCATATTTCGCAAAAATATCCTCGAATTTCTGCGGCACGAACCTTCCCTCGGTATCGTATGATCCAGAATCACTTCCATGTTTATCCTTATGGATTCTCGCGCTATAAATCCTGAAAAATGGGTCTGGGATCCAGCCTGGAAGCGTGGGATAGCTGAAACCTGAATGGATGATGAAGACAGCGAGCATGGAGAGGAAGAAATTGTAACCCAGACGGTAGAAACCAATGAAAGTGTCTTGTGGCCAGATCACGCCATCTTCGTCGCGGTCGAAGAAGGAGAGGTGCTGTTGAAGGACTGTTTGATGCTTGTTTTTGCGTGTCCAGTCATCTTTCTGGGTGCCATTGGGTGCTTCAGTCGAGGCAGCTTCGTATGCACGGGCGGTTCCTGGAGGATATTAGAATTGAACGTGGAATAATGGGAAAGAGAAAAGTGCCTGGATCTTTCAATTTTCGATCGGCTTCTTTTTCAATGAAAGGACGTCTCTGTTCCGTTACGGGAACTTCAGATATAGAGACAGCGAAGCCGTCTTCTTCTGCTGTTCTCGCTGGAGCCATTGATTTTAAAAGGCGAAGAAGAGAAGAATGAGAGAAGTAAATCGAAGGAAATAACCATAGGAATGAGAATTTAAACGAAACCACGCTTTTAATCACTGTGATTAGATTGGTTGAATCGCTAGGTATAATTAAGTGGGTTGGAAGATAACGAGTTCTGGATGACGTCGTCGAATTTGCTGCGACAAATCTCACTTGAGACTGTTCAATGTTCGTAGCTTCAAAGCTGAAGAACTCGAGTGAAATTGCATGTGAAACCGAGAAGGTATTCATGCATGGTGATGTGACTACATGTAGTCCGGGATTTGTGATGCCGCCGGCCTGATTGGTTGTCGTGCAGTACCCTTAGCAGCCGCGGAGATCGACAACTAGAGAGCTTACTCGTATTACTTCGAGAATTGTTAGTCCAGCTTGTAAGTTGAACAATGTATTGTCGATTGAAAACGCGACTCGTATAACCCAACATTGTCCCTACAACTATCCTATTCCAAAGTCCTCTTGGCGCCGGCAGCCCATTTCTCGTATCCTGCGATCAATTCTGGAGTGATTTGCTTCTTGACCGATTTGATCGCATTCAAAAAGTCCTCCATATGCACCTGTAACTCTTGCCCAGTTTGCTCGCATTTCTCGATCACCTCATCGCAGGCAGTCTGGCAGATGCCAACTAGTTCTGCTCCCGAATACCCATCTGTTAGTCTGGCAAGCTCAGCGATATCAACATCATCTGCAAAGTCCATCTTCCGTTGCTTGACACGTAGAATCTCTTCACGACCTGAAAGATTAGGCGGAGCTACATAGAGTAATTTGTCGAATCTTCCAGGTCTGAGTAGTGCCAGATCAAGAGCTTGAGGCTGATTCGTAGCGGCTAAGACAGTGACGCCTTTCAAAGTCTCAATGCCGTCCATCTCGTTTAGCAACGTCGTGAGAACATTGACGCCATTTGTTCTTCCTCCACGCTCCCTCTTGCCCCCAATTGATTCGATCTCATCAAAGAATATGATACTTGGACTTGCTGCGCGTGCTCTTGCGAAGATATCTCGGACAGCTCGTTCGGATTCTCCAACATACATGTTGAGTAACTCAGCTCCCTTCACAGCAAAGAAGTTGAACCCAATCTCGGTAGCCATGGCTTGAGCACTGAGAGTTTTGGAACATCCAGGTGGGCCATACAAAAGCAGACCTTTCTTCGGTGCTGCACCGATGCGCTTCATTCGCTCGGGGTACTGCTTCATATCAGCTAACATGGCTAGTTTTGGCAATACAGGTTTACTTACTAATAAAGGCGTTTCGACAGCCCGGCGAAGAGCCTTCTTGACGACATCTTGACCTCCAATATCGTCCCATCTCACACTTGGTGGCTTGAGTGTGATGTCGTGCATAGCGGTAGGTCGAACTACAAGAAGAGCCTGCTCAATATCATCCTGTGATAAATAGTAAGCTTCCTCAGTCGAAGACTCCACCTGCCCTTCCACTCTATCTTCCGCAATTTCACATGCGGCATCTAGAAGTGATACAAGATCCTCGGCAGTATACGCATGTGTTCTATCGCCTAAACGATGAAGCACTTCGTCCCGCGAATCTGGATGGATTGGAGGCGAGAGAGAGTTTAGGATTGCCTTGCGAGCGGTTGCATCTGGAATAGGGAGTAGGATATCTGTTTGAAATCTTCCCCTTTTTCTCAAAGACATGGGTATGCTGCTGATATCTAATGTGGCTGCCATAACCAATACTCGGGGCAGCGAAGTTCCAGAGCCACTTAGAGCAAGATTATCCAGCTCCTCCCCCAAAGCCTTGGCGAGGCTTTGCGATAAAGAATCTTCCTTCGACACGATCGCCTCTAGCTCATCAATCACGATAATGCTCGGTTGATCGAGCTTTGCATTCTTGAAGATTGTACGTATTGTCGCTGGCTTCGTGTCATTTTCCAATCGGATGACATTCTTCGCCCAGCCTGTCCTAGCAACTTTGTCCATTATGAAAGTCTTTCCTGTACCGTGGCCTCCGTGGAGAAGTACAGCACACGAACGCTGTGCCCACGTGAACTTGAACTGTCGGTCGAAATTGCTCAGGAATCGATTGAGTTTCTTTAATGCTTGGTCAATGCCAGCAACATCAACGACTTCAAGTTGAGCTGACCGTCCACTGGGCTCGGGCTGGACCGGGCTGTTTACAAGACTTGAGATCTTCACAGATGAGTCCTCTGCATATTTGCCAAGTCCACTTGGTTTGCCGTTGACGAAATCAATAACAAAAGTCCGCCTAGGACCTCGCAAGGACAGGTTTTTGAATGTCATACCGGGAAAGATGTCTTCTGCACGAGCTGCAAGCTATCAGTAAATTCTCGATCTAAGATGGGAAGAAAGTGACGGAGTAATAGATTAACAACATTTCGAGAGCTGGAGTGAATTCAAAACATACTCTGCGCCTGACTGAGAATATTGAAAAATAACTGACGTTATTAAATCAATATCCGACGCCGAAGAGAAGAACGGGACGAAACCAAGTGCTTGCTAAACGATGGAAGAGAAATTACCTACCCAGACTTTCCCTCAAAAACCATTCCCAGTGGGATCTTTCCTCGTCTCTTAATTCTGAAATTGTATCCACTTCTCGAGTCGTGACATCCCTTAATATGATAGACTCTAATGGTGTTACATACGAATATCCGGTACCTCTTATAATCAAGTCGTCACCCAGTTTGAAGCCGCAAAGCTCTTGAAAGGTCTTGGACATTTGGATGACCTTTTTACTGAGGGATTTCTCAGTAGTAAGCCATGCTACAGCTTCTCTCCGTTGATCTTCGGTCTCGCTCGTCTTCCAAAGATAACATGGCTTTCCGGAATCTAGCTTCAGGTCCAGGAGTGCGTCTCTGCTGAGGTGAACACGTGACACTCCTTTCTGGTCTGGACGTTCTTGGTAGTTTTGATTGGAATATGGACGTATCTTGACCTCCAAGGTTTTCTGCGTGTCTTGTATATTTGACATAATGTTGGGTAGACTTTGAAATGATTTCGCATTGCTGGTGTTGCAGTATCAAAAAGTTCGTTAAAAATATTTCGGTCCTAAATAAAAATTGGTTCGCCAAAGTTGAAGCTCTCCTTTTCGGGACGTGCCGAAAACTGTCAACTCCTTATCTACGTATTCGAGAGCATGCCAATTGAGCAACATTTATGCTATTGATGCGCTCGCTGCCTCCGCAGTTCTTGTTGCCGGCATGGAACGTTCATCAGCTGGCCCAGGTGGTGCAACGTGTTTACAAGTCGACAGATGGAAGGGACCAGCATGACGGGTACTCGACACCAAGGGGAAAGAGGCGAGGGATATACAGACCGAAGACCCTCAATCCAAAAGATACAGAGGATCCTTTATCAACGTCCAAAGATACTCCAGCACCGACTGCAGATGGGATTTCGAAGAAGGTGCAGAGAGAACGCGTCGGGACGTATATACAAGGAACCCAAGAAGAGCTGGAACAGATTCGACGCACGTTACCTGCTTCTACAGAATATCCACCGGGGAAGTTAAACTCCTGGGTGCCAATTAGTCTACGCATAGAAACGACAAGTCCACCTCAATTAAAGAAGGCGAAGCAATCTAAGAGTTCGAAGCACAAGCCGAAATCACAGCTATCCCTCTTCGATGAGCTCTTCCCGGAGGAAAGGGATATAAAAACTCCCGAACAGAGATTGGCAGAGCACAGGCTGGACAAGCTGCCTGCTTTCAATTGGGCCCCAGAAATCAATATTGTCGACTATGTAGAGAAACAGAGGGAACCAAAGAGAGATACCTATCAACGCATTCCACACCGTGATAAGCCAGACCCACCTACCCTGACGAGTCAGTACACACCGGTCACGAATTTGCGACAAATACAAGATGAATTGCGCCAGGCTGAGTCCCTAGCCTCGAGAGGAGGAGGAAGTGTGCTAGTGTTGAATGCTTGCAGTAAAACATTGGAAGAAAGTGATTTCTTTAGGCTCAGCCCTAAAGGCGAGCACATTGAAGGCTGGAAGAGCGGTCTTCTCAAAGGTATTTTTGCTACGACCTTGATTTCATGTCATAGTGCTCACATCTCACAGTCATTCACAGTCGAGACAACAAAACACTTGAACCTTTGGGCAGCTACTTCCTCCTCTTCAGCAATGATGCAACGGCCAGAGCCTATCTAGACCAAACGATCAGATTGCATACCTTGACTAAGCTCAATCAGAAAGGAAAGGAGGCTCGTTTCCCGCTGCCGCCAGGATATTTGAAGGAAGGCGAGAACATGAAGAATCTCATTCGAGGGTTTTCGCTCATTCCTGGATCTGCCAAGTTATCACTCAAGATGGTCCATCGTCCTTATAGCCCTCACTTGCAGTCCTTAATTGCAGAAGGCGGGGCGGTAGCCGTGGCTGGCAAGAAGGCCAACGCAGAGCATATGGTGTTGTTCACCACTGACCGGTCACGCATCACGCATGCAGATGTGAGGGATGTCCTAAGTCAGGATGGGAAGCGTCGCAATATGCATTGGAACCTGAATGGGAACAAGTCTCAAGCGATCATCAAAATCAGGAATAATGATCGGGAGGAAGTCCAAGAGCCTGTGGGAAGGAACGGCGGATTTACAGCAGGAGGCGGTCGTACATACGAGGGCCCTGCACGATTCATCATATCATTCAGCGATTCACAAGAGGCTCGGAGATTTGTGAGGGAGTGGCACCGGCGTCCATTGCCTATACAACGAGAAAGGAGAGTAGAGGACGAGCCACCACCCATAGTTAATGCAGAAATATTATGGTAACTCGAACCTCGAATAACCCTTCACATATTCTTCTCTATTGGCTTCCACGATCATCTCAATCATTCCCTGACCTGTAGAAATGCATCCTGATAGGCAAGAAGAAGCCTCGAATTTGTAATACCATTTGATATGACCAAACTCCGCCCATACAGTGCTCTTACACAAATAAAAGGAAACCGGTCAGCAATCATTATCTAGCAGCACTTGCCCCCCAATCCGCTTCCACTTCCTTGCGCACCAACATCTACCCCTGTAGTCGTCGATTGATCTATCTTTGCCGTGTCGATGATCCTCTTCTTAATATCCGCCGCCAAGCTGTAGAATGCTTTCTCCACATTGATGTTGCTCTTCGCTGAGACCTCGAGGAACGGGATGCCGAGCTCGTCTGCCAGTTGTTGACCACGCTCAGTCGAAACCACACGTCTGTCTTCCCAATCGCACTTGTTTCCTATCAATATCTTATTGACACCTTCTGTGGCATGTTGCTCAACGTTTGAGAACCAGGTTCGGATATCTGAAGCATGTGTTAACTTTGACAATAGTTGGAGAGAAAGAATGTACTGTTGAATGAGCGCTCATCCGTAACATCATAGACCAGTAATATACCCATAGCACCTCTGTAGTAGGCGGTTGTTATGGTTCTGAACCGTTCTTGTCCTGCCGTATCCCATATCTGCAACTTGACCCGCTTGCCATCCAACTCGATTGTCCGGATCTTGAAATCTATACCGATTGTTGTGATGAAGGACGGGGTGAACGAGTCCTCACTAAATCGAAGGAGACAACATGACTTGCCGACACCAGAGTCGCCGATCAATAGCAGCTTGATCTGTTACATTCTTGTCAGCCCTGGTCCCTCTAAAATTCATGGCTTGCTGGGGTGAGACCAACCAGAAAATCATAATTACGCGACCCGGCCATCTTGAAGTTGGTCGCAAACTGCTGGGAGAGAAAGGAAAGCTTTGAGGAGACGTAAACCGTGTGCTGCCAGCGAATCCAGTAGTATGCAGGGAGGGTCGGCGTGTACGGGCGGCCTTGGGAATGGCGCGGCGAAGATGACGATGATCGAGAAACACTTCCTGCGCTGGTTCGTGTGAGGCGAAAGGATAGCAAAGACCGCAATACGAGACCTTGGTCGTTCCTATTCCTAGGTGCGTGTCGGCGGAATGATTGTGTTCTGCGAGAAAGCTTGTTCTGGCAATGATTGACAGAGGTTGCCTCCCAAGTAGCGCGGCTCGTGTCTCGCCAAACGGAAGGAGTTATGGACGGATACAATATTATGAGATTACATAGAATTTATTTATTTGAATGGGTTCATAATATTTCATATATTTGAGTGAATTCATCTTACGACTGTATGTCGGTTTGACGGCCTTTCAGGAAACTTCTTAATGCATTTTTATTTACGCATGTTTGTACTTATGTACTGAAGCTTTCGTATAAGCCTCATCTTAACCACTTTCCATAACCCCATCGAATGCGCTCAAGAACCTTCAGCTGCGCCTGAATACCGCTGTTTATGTTGCAGAGGTCGGCGACGTCCTCGAGGAACTCTCTCTCGATTTCACCAGGAAATAACCTATGGGCTCGTTTTCGCAGAACGTGAACCTCGCATAGCAACAAGCCATGGTCCTTGTACGAAAGCAAGTTGTTCTGGGTGGGAGTTGCTTGTGTGAGGATTCGATCGATATTTCGAAGCACACGAATGGTCTGTCCGGCTTTTCGACCTTGCCTTGCTCCCTTGCGATTGCCAAAAACTCCTCCAAGGTAGCGAAATGCGGCAAAGCAGACCAGTACACCGGGAGTAAGGCCGACGAAACCAAATACCAACTCCTGACTCTTGAGTAATGCATCAATTCCGCTGATAGCCACCTCAACATCGACCTTGGTCTTTTGCACTTGGATAAGTAGCGTTCGCACAAGGTCGCCCCGAACAGTTCCCATAAAAGGTTGCCGCAGATCTTTCTCATAGGCACGAAGGACGGGAGTCAGATCTCCCTCCTTGACTTTTATCCGGATCTCAGAGATCTGAGTCTCGCTCAAACTGCTAACCCCAACGGCAGTTTGTGGATTGTCGATGGCAAAGTCAACGACCATGCGCTCGAGACTATCTCTGTCGCCTTTTAGGCTTTCTTTGCTCATAATGGCAACCTCGCTATCTTTATCATGTCGGATTGTCCCGATTATTTTCTTGATGGGCTCAATGACCCAGTTGAACCAGAAATCCTGTGCTGTTGCTCCGAAATCTCTAATCCACCCAATAATTTCTGCTTTTCTATTGACGAATATCCGTAAAAGGGTTGAAGAGGATAGTACCAGAAGACTTGCTGGGAGCCAGTATCTGACAAGCTTTGGAGGACGTCCATAAACAGAGACTAATTTTTGAGAAGATGTGATGTGATTGGGAACATGGACTTGGAGTATGTGTTGCAGGCGGGTACTAAGCTTTGCCGGTCTTGAGGTTCGAGGACCTTCGTCCCGTATTGAAATCTCTGGATCATCCTCAACTGTCGCAAAAACAGTATCCTCAAATTCAGAAACGCCGGTTTCAAGAGTGGTGACATTTCGGAGGACTGTGTCCATCAAGGCAACACTTCTCTCCACTACCACCTTCCATTCATGGATGTCAGTCTCTTCCGCCTTCATAGACTCGGAATTTTCATCATTGATATCGAAGCTTAAGCCTTCGTCCATAAGCACACCTAAACCACTTGCTCCCATCTCCCGTAACCGTTTTAAACGTGCCTGGTTATGTCGAGCTTCGGCACGGCAAAGTGCGATGGGCGAGAGCACTCTTCTTTGGATGTCTGCAATCGACCTTTCCCGAATACTCTCTCTGACAAGGCCATAGAACTGCTTCCATTGGTCCGTGAGATTTGTCCCAATATCTCTTGTAGATACAGCCTCCCCTGAGCCTTCTCCTAGCCGTGCAAGACGACGTTTGGTATCGTTATAAATGTCCTTTGACCATGCCCAGAACCTCAATGGCGATGTCTGAATCGTGTACAGGCCGGTGTATGTATAGGACCCAAGAACTTCGTCCCAGTACCAAATATCATCATTGAGAGGAATCGTCTGCTCCAACAGAGTATTCAAAAGTAGCCCATAGGTTTGGACGGTAGCCTTGCTCACAAGGAGCCATTCGAGCTCCGTCTCAAACTTTCTCGTAGCTGGATCTTCTTCGCTCTCTGCAACAATTTCCGAAAGATTTGCCTGCTCTAGCAATAATGAGATGCGCCATGATGACAAAAGTGGGCTGGAGGAAGAGGTAGTCGATAGGGCCTTCACTATGCCCTGCAGCTGGAGTATTCGGGGCGAAGATGATACTCTGCGTGTCTGCTCCGTGGAGAAACCATCTTGCGTCGCTCGTGGAACAAGATGAACGCGGTCGAGTTGGCTATCGACGCGCCGTACCTGGCTTGAAGAATTTTAGCAGAGCAATCTGGATCATGACTGAAAGAGAAGCATACTCAGCAACAATCGACATTCCGGGAATAATTACATGGGTGGATGGATCAAGATTGCAATACTAAAGTCTGCTGGACGTTTCGGAATCTCAAAAAATAAAAGGAATAAACAATGACGTTCGGAATCTGGCCAGGAGCCAACCAGAAGCCCGGAAGGTTGGGATGCATGCAAGTGTCACGAGTCCCAAGGCATGATACGAGAAACACTGTAGATTCTACTACCTATGTAAAACTAGCTATCTTGTAAGACTCGGCTGATCGTACTGCTCATACTTCAGTCCATACTAATGTCTCATGGATAACGATACGTTGGTGTCAACCGGTTTAAATATGCTGTTACATCTCATATTACAGTACATGCCAGTCAGCTTGTCAGTGCGCCTACCAACTAAGCAATTTGAATATCTACATTGTGAATCATTTCGCCTTCGTCTGACATAAACGCCTTAGGCTCTATATCATCAATTGAGTCTGGAGAGGCCATCTCTGTTCCTGCAACCTGCTTCACTCGCTGTGGATCCGCTACGCTCTGCAGTTTTCTTTCATTTCGTGCGTTTTGATCGTTAATAGCCTTTTCAATGATCATGATCGTCTTCGTCCTCACTTGCGTTTGTTCCACCAAGGCATCTTCTCGCATGACTTTGATTCGTTGAAGAGCTTCTAAAATCGAGTCTAGAAACTCGTGAACCTGATTTGAACATGGCTGCGACTCAATCATGCGTGTTGTAGTCCTTCGAGCATTGTTTAAAAGCAGTTTGAACTGTTTATCGGGCCTTAGCTTGTTGGCGGACAGCATGTGAATGACCCATCGAACGCCAGCGTGATCTTGAAGCCCTATGTAGGCATTGAGAAGAGTGGTAATACTGGCAAGATCAAAGGAAGAAGGCGGAATTTGAAGACGTGAAGACATCACATTCCAGAGATCGATAGCCGCTCCATCAAACCCGCGTCTATGAAGACAGCTTGCGGTATGGGTCACAACATCGAGAGGGACCTGGGTGCCAGATTTTTCAAATGCTGTTATTGTGCTGTGGCAAAGATCGACGAGGTGCGCGACAGAAATACCGTCATCGAACAGTTTTGTAACTTGATGTATGAATACAGCCGATATAGCAGAGCGAACGTGAATGCCACGTTGTTGTGCCTCTTTGATAAACTTGACGGTCTCCTTGACAGAATCTTCGTGGAAGCGCAGGGATGCCTTGACCGCAATTCTAAGGTGCCTATACTCAAGGACAGCGTTGTTACTCTGAGCACGCTTGTATATCCTTAGGGTTGCGGCTAGGTCCATGTTCGCAAAGGCTGTAGCCATAGATCGGTAAATACCATCACTATCACCGGAGTGCTTGTCAAACCGTTTCAAACGCTTCATCAACCTAGCAGGATCCCGTGTAGTTGTTACTGCAATTTGGCGCAAGAATGCGACGGATTTAGAGTTGAGAAGAGTTGTGGAGTCGCCAGCCTTTTTTTGAATCAACAAGAATAGCTGATAGACTTGCTCGAAAGAAAATCCCCACAGATAATGGCAGTTTCCGAGTATGATGTTTACAGTCGCCGCGTTGACTGCACAACCTTCAGCGACTGCACAATCAATCCATCTAACCATGCACTCCACTTCTTTTGATTTTCCATAGGCAGCCACCATGAAATTCATCAACTGCACATTGATCTTCAGGCCAAAGCTATCTGCGAACAGACTTATATAGTCTTCTACCTCCGTCAGGGAATGTGTTTTTGCATACTCATGCAAGATTGGAGTAAAACAACGACCTAATAACTCTACGTCAGACGGGGACGCTTGTTGCACCTGGAGGAATTCTTCGAAGACACCGGGCCAATCTTCACGGTATGCTTTGGCAAGAGCGAAGTGCCCATGGATGCTACTGTCACTTTTGACGTCGTAAGATTGGCGTAGCTTGTCATAATACAGTTCTGCTGTAGCTTCCTTGCGAGCCTTGATACAATATCGAATAATGCAAGCGTATATTGCTTGAGGATGTTGAGTAATAGAACTTAGTGGTTCCAGTCTGTCAAAGAGGGCTCGAGTCCTGTCGATGTCGTGATGCAACCTCCAGTCATGCCCCAAGACCTTAAGTATCCAGGTAGTGGATGTTACTAGGCTTTGTGATTCTGCCATTCGCGTTGCAGATACCAAGGCCTGCTCGGCCAGATCCAATCGTTGAAGCTTCAAGAGGGAGTCAATGACCACACTGCAGACTTCGTAAAACTGCACTTGGTCGGGAGAAGTTTGCGTGTAAAAATTCTGAAAATAGCGAAATCCTCTATGGTGAAGGCCTTTCCGATGAGCAGCTATGACAAGATGGTGAACAGAACGGGCCGGTCTCCCGCCTCGGGTGCTCTCCATCCGATTATAGAGCTGTAGGACAAGGTCATCCATCTGTGACCGGGCGGCCTCTAAGCAAAGTTGATCACCAAGAGATAACATGCCATCAGACATAGTTTTAGGTTTCTCCATGAATCTTGTCAGATATATGAATGAAGCTTTCTTCAAGTTCGTGGGATGGAGACGGTCACACCCTGCATCACGAGCGAGCAATCTTGAAATGACACTCTCCGGGATAAAAGATGCGAATTGCTGTTCCGTGATCGGCCCGTGGACAAGGACTATGTCGAATACTTTATCGGAGAGATCGTGCCTGTTTCCATTTCTGCAAGCAACTGAAAGCCTTCTTGCTGATTCAATGATCTCCGGAGACAGGCCGAACTCCTCCGTAGTCAATGGTGAATCAAAAGCCTCGAAAAATATGGATGCTGCTGCTTCAATATCTGGCGGATTTCCGTCGAGAAACGTTGCGACCTCCAATGCTAGCTGGCTTCGACGACTCCATAATTCTGGTTTCGCACCAACTGAAGCTTTAGGGACCGGGTCTCGAGCAGGAATTACAGGAATTCGATTGAAGCCTATAATTTTCTTAACTGAAGGTAACTTTTCCCTCAGGATACCTGGTGGAAGAGACGAGCTCGGGCGTGGGACATCTTCTGGCTTGAATATCTCCTGCCCTATCCGCCTTGTCCTCACAATTCCTCGTCCATCGTCATGAAGAGTGACATTTGTATCTTGCAGCACATTGCTCGGCAGCCAAAACGCGTCGTCTCGGTATTTCAAGGCTTGCTCTTCGAATGTTTCGATCGTGGAGCCTCCTGTACTGTGATATTGCCTCGCGGACTTGAGCTTCTTGGCATTGTTGTGTACCTCACGAGCAGTATTTATTCGGCGTCGGCGGTCCTCCGTCAACAGACCTGCGCTGATGGCAACGGTGCATGAGGTTCCGAGTGCAAGATTGCGGAGAGCTCGAAGTGCTCCTTTCGAGGGCACAGGGAGACTTGCGGGCATGCTGGGAATAGTGTTGCCATTGCCGCCTATGACAACAACATAGGCGGTGTTTGAAAGATGATTCGAATGCTAATTCAAGCGTTGCAAAGTTCTGATGAGCTAGATTTTGTTCGGTGCAGTTATCGAATGATTTACTGAAGCAACAATTCTTGGCTGCCGTACTCAACCCACGCAATACTATACGGCGGCCGCATCGACTTCGACTGGAGCTGGGCACAAGGTGGAGGGTCAGAGTAAAGAATTTACGGAGCACTATTCGAGAGACTGAAGGCTGCATACTTCGGGTCACGTGTAGCTAAAATCAAGCTTAAATTTGGTCCAATTCCGCGTTGTTTAAAGTGAAGTTCTATTGTCTAATGAATCCCTCATGCTCATCCATGCTAAACGCCGCCCAATGCTCTTGATATACATATGCCTACAATATCCCACCGTTTCCGCCCCGCATTTTGTGTTATTCCCAAACCTTTACAGGGCTGATTCTTGGTCATCAGTCGAAGCAGCATAAATCTCTAGCTTTCTCAATATCGTTTGATACAATAGTAGCATACATCCACTCTGTACGCTCGTCCACACGAATCTGGGTCCAACCCCTCTGAACCAACCTGCAAAACCTTCAGTCCTGTAGATAACTTTCAAGCCAGTAAATACAGAAGATGTATCAAGTTTAATAGAGCCTGGCCGGGGCGTATGGGTTGACGGTGATGACGTGGATATTGATCGTATCTGTTGCTTGAGGCTAGAGGAGGTATCCGTCTTTCCTGTAATAGGGTGGTTATGTAAAGGCTTGTGGGGTGTTGTCCGTGCTGCCGGGTTGACTTGGGTCTGAATCCTTGTTTTAACAACATCCAATGGGCAAGTAATAACGCCAGCTAGTCCACCAGCAGCAGCGCCGGTTAGAAGTTCCAAAGGCAGCCCTATATCTCTACTTCTTTTCCATTGTCTGGCCCAAGTCTGTCCTTGTTCGTAGAATGCGAATTGCAAGGCGGAGAACGGAAGGTCTCGGAAAATGGTAGCCTTGTAGCCATAGAATAAAGCAAAGAATCCTTCTTGACGAATGATGGTCCGGGCAGCATGAGAAGTTGATTTATAATTGTACCCGGACTGGAAGAACGGGTTATTATATCGACCTTGGAGTTGAAGTCTAGTTTTGAGGACTTCGGACGGAACATATACGAATGAAGCGGCGAAGTCGGCAAGGAAACCTATGGATTGTTAGCATCATCGCTTGAAGCTTCATCTCATGCAAAGCCGTACCACTTGTAAGATACGCAAATTGAGGTGTGATCCCAGCGTCTATCATATGCCGTTTGCTGTATTCGTAGGTACCGAAGAAGATCACCGTCCCCGGAAAAGATCCAAGCAAAGCTGGAAGCCAACCACCATAGAGACCCCGCCGCAATCCTTCTTGTCGCAGAATGGTACCATACGATGATGACATCGACGTGTATCGTGGAGGAATATGAGGATCACCTTGCTGCCGAGTTTTAACAGTGTCTAAAGAGTGCATCAAAAGATCTCCAGTTGTGCCACCCAATCCTCCTGCTATCATGGACTGTACAAATTAGCAATGACCTGATAACGGAATACAGTACAAAATCTCACATGCAAGTAGGGTGGCCTTCCCTCCTCTTGGTCCGTTTGCGATGCCATTGTATCCGACCCAAACCCCTGTGTTCCCAATTTGACATTTGGCAGTCCATCATCGACAATGCCAAAACTCTCGCGGTCTCGCTGGCTGTTGGTTGATCCGGAGAACAGATTGGCGACCCGAGACCCCAGGGACATGGCCCTCCTCTAACTCTTTCAGTAGAGTCGCCTGAAGCCTCTCGATGACAGTCTTGCGCGCCGTTATTGAGATGTTCCGGAGGTGTTCGGCCTCGAAGAAAGGAAATCGCCGTTCGGAGTTTTCGATTCAAAATTATTTGGGGCTCGGTGTTTATGTAAGGACGAGGCTGCCATCCACGAATTACAAAATAGAACCCGATCCAAGGCCAAGACAAACTGCCATTACGCTGATATGTTTCAAAGGGAGAATTATTATTGTCAAAGCAGGATAGCCTTCGCTGAATCAATCACAGCACCAGTCAATATCTGGAAGTACGAGTGTCACGTGAATTTTGCTTTCGTTTGTATCTAGGTAGATAGGTAGGTAGGTATCTTGCATTGGCCACTCTTGCCACTTGTGCTGCTTGGTTCTCGCAGTCTCTGACTGACCATAATTCCTGGTCAGATCCTAGAATGCATAATCAAGACATGATATCTTTCCGTCTTCGTCGAAATTTTGTCTCCGGATTGATAATTACGTCAAACCCCAAGTTCCATGCTTCTTTACGGCTTCAACATCTGAAGCCTCTGCTCTGATTTTCTCGGAGTCAATTGGAGATATAAACGCTGTTCAATCCCATCGTGGTGCGTCTTCATGCCGTCCTCTGGTAACTCTTGTCCTGCCTTTAAATTCTTGCCAGTGAATCGCCCCAAAGCTTCTCCAAGGCCATAAAATATGCGTAACCTTGCCATGAATAAGGCTGATGGGAACTGGCCCGTAGGTGTTGCTGTCCAAGGTCTTATTCGCATCTCTATTGTCTCCCTCAACCCAGACGTGATTGACAGGGATCTGAACCGTCGGCAGAGGATATGGTGCTCGAGTGAAGACTAAATCACCCTCAAGAGCAATGATACGCTTCACGGCGACGGATTCGGGGTTGCTTGGGCTTCTGTATCTAACGTAAACGACTGAATCGAGGCTGAGCACTTCCTACTTACCTCAAGGAAATAATCATCCCCCTTCTTAAATTGGTAGTTGGACTCCATTTACTGACCCAGCACAAATCCTTGCTCCGATTTTCGTTGAAGCTGGTGTTGAGAAACGGATACATCGAAGGACCTCTAATCGATGTTACTTCCCCGACATGTCCATTGAAAAAGATTATAGCTGGAATCCAGGTCGCAATCGAGAATGTCCAGTACGTAAAGTCACGGAAAAATAGTCCCGGCCGAGAACTGCGGTTTAATTTTGATAGTAACCAACTGGCCATCCCTGGCCATTAGTTCGAGAATGTTGACGGTGGTTGAAGGTGGTTTGAAATGTTCAGGCCATCTCGGCAAGGCAAATGTCTTTGTCAGCCTCGTTAAAAAGTTACAGCCTTGCATTTACAAGCTCTCAGGGTTCGACGATATCTTCAAGTTAGATTCATCGGCCTTTTGATTCAATGTACTTTTGATACAATCGTCAAACAAGATCTACTGCACGTTGGATAGCCCCTCTATGCGCCCGCAATGCAAAGCCCCGCTCAGTGCTTTTGATTACCCCAAACGCGCTCACATCACCTCCACTGCATTTTCGTCGCTTTCGCTCTGACTTTCGTCTCCACTGACTTCTGCATTCTCTCTCTCACGCTTCTCCATCAATGCCTGTAGCTCTGCGTCATCATTCTCGGTCACAGCCTTTGGCTCCATCTTGACTAAGCAATTCCCACCGGCCCCTTCAATATTCGTTCGAATATCGACAATTGCTGCCTCCAACGTAGAGATACCAACTTGCTTTTCTAGGCAGGTACTCGTGAGAACGTATAGAGGAGGCGAGACAAGCTTGACCTTGACCTGGTTGTCTGGCGTGTTTCTTGCCTCAGCGGTTCGGAGTGCTGTCTTGACCGCATCAATTCCCTCGTACCCAAAGCATGTAACCTCCACATCTGCTCTAACTTTCGTAGGCTGCGGTGTGAGGCGCTTCCCAATATACGACTTCAATTCTTCAGCGACAACATCATTTGGAAATGACACCTCCTGCCAAACATCTGGATTTCTTGTAAAGTGTTAGTGAACACATAAAAATACCCGGGATGGATTTCTCACGTTATTGAGAGCTTGAATGCATCAACTGCATGCCCGTACTTCTTGTTCAAAGGCCATCCGATACGCTCGTATAGGTCCTCGATCGGATGCTGAGTCTTCTCGGCAACATGTCGCATAATTGAGTGAACCATCTTGCTCTTGTTGTACCGTTCCTCGCACTTGATGATATCCTCTGGTGATACTCTTCGCTTTGAAAGATCAATATAACCTGCATTCACACCGGATCAGTATCTCTGCGGCGCCCAGTACGGATAACCAACATACCCTTCTCCTTGTCTACTCTGAGTACGACCACTACCTCATTGCGCCCAACTCGAATAAGTTTCTGAATACTTCGAATACGACGCCTAGACAGCTCGGAAAGGAGAATCATGCCGTCGATGTTGTCATATTCGAGAAGTTTGACATAAGCTCCCATTTCTGCGATCTAAAAAAGATTTAGTTTTCAATAGCACATAATGAACAAGCAAAAGCGCACCTGCTTCACATTCACCATCACAAAACTATCGATCTCCGGATACTTCTCTTCATAGAAGCGGCAATTTGTCAAAGACATCTTTGCTGTTGGGGCGCAGCGGGGCGCGGGGAAGTTGTGTGCGTTTTTGTCTGCTCTTTTCTCTGCGCTTCGTTGCTATGAGTAGACTTAGATTGACCGTATGGGATGCCAGGGCGATGAGACAGGTCTTTGAATGGCAATCTAGTAAACTTCAAAAGATCGCCGTTGTGTGCGTAGATGTTTGTTCGCCTTTGAGAGTCATAATCTTTTGACGGATTTTTGGCTGGTGGTGGGATGTGGCGCACCAATTCGGCTAGCGTGTCAAGGGCTCTTGACTTGCTCATGAGGTTTCGCTCCTCGAACCCCAACCTCTAAGTTCGGCAACTCCACGTCCGGTAACTCGGTGCCACACTGTACGACTTTGGAACAAAAGATGGAGTCAACTCAACCCTTTGGCTGACTCTTGATTATGGCGGTCAGTTCTGCTAATGCCGAGAATGTTCAGCATTCAGTTATGACAGGCTCTGAAACTGTTTCTTCGATTGTGCGGAGCTTCACGGCGCAGCCAGGTGCCATGAATACCACGATGCCGTCTGCCGTGGCTCTGCCCAACGTGACAACAATAGAGCAGGCACATGGACATCGTTCTTGGTTCGGGATGTTTGGCAAGATGATACTTTTCTTGATCAAGCTTGTACCAGGTATCCTGTACTGGCTCATCACTTTTACGACGATCACTCTGCCAACATTCCTCTTTACCCTTTTCTCGACTAGCTTGACTATCACGATGAATGCGACAACCGTGTAAGTAAATTAAGTCTATGATGATAGTCTGCTCTGACATGTTTGTACAGAATGTTGATTGCCATTGCTTTTGTTTCGACGGTGAGTTGGTTCGTGCGGTACAGATTTCTGAATATGTACTCTCGATTACCCCCCGAGCCTCAGCGAAAGGAACCCGAAATAGACCTGTATCCCGATACGCAGGAAGACGGTTCGAAGTCTGGGTTCTCGAATTACCTCGATGAATTTCTCAGTGCCATAAAAGTGTTTGGGTATCTGGAGCGACCCGTCTTTCACGAGCTTACGCGGTCCATGCAAACAAGAAAGCTCATTGCAGGAGAAACCTTGAACTTGGAGGAGGAGAAGGGTTTCTGTCTAGTTGTGGATGGGATGGTCGAAATATTTGTCAAGTCATCAAGAGAAGGAAGAGGATCAGACTCGGAAGCTTCCAAATTCCACCCAGACGAGTCTTCGGACAGTGGAGAAGGACATTATGGACGGACGTCGCAGCAAGGCTACCAATTATTGACAGAGGTCAAGAATGGAGCTCCTATGTCGTCTCTCTTTTCGATTCTGTCTTTATTCACGGAAGATGTGAAGCTGAGATACACTGAGGATGATGAACTGGATACTAGTTCAAATGCAGGCTTCGGCCATCGACGATTTCCATCAAGTGCTGGATTTAGCCATAGTCATGACACACCTCCATCTCTCCCCACGAGCCCTATTTATGGCGCGACCATGCACGATGGACCGACCACAGTTCGAGACCGACGGTCCTCAACCTTGGCCAGCTCTACAGCTGGTGGGACATTACCTAAAGTCCCTCCTCTATCTCTGGATGCGCCTAGAGATCCTGTGAAACCACGGGCAAAGCCTCGAAGAGCCAATACGAATTCTGCTCATCCGGACATCGTTGCTCGAGCCACAGTTGACACTACTATCGCAATAATACCTGCCAGCGCTTTCCGCCGACTTACAAGAGTCTACCCGAAGGCCACTGCGCATATAGTCCAAGTAATCCTGACTCGACTACAACGAGTCACCTTAGCCACTGGTCACTCATACCTTGGCTTGACAAGTGAAGTTTTGCGCACAGAGAAACACATGAACAAGTACACCACATACGAGCTCCCAAATTTTTTACGTGGGGATGCTTTAGAGCGCTTGAAGGAGAAATTCATACAGGAACGCGAGAGGATTGGCGCAGAGGAAGGCAGCAAAGGGATCGCTTTGCACAATGCAGGACCTGGTCGAAGGAGAAGATCTAGCAACAGCCTCCGCAAAGAAGCGGCCCTTCACGCATTATCCGGCAAGAGCTCACCTTTGACTTCGCCCCCGGGTCGGGAGACAGGTGCCAGCCCGAGTCCAGGAGATCTGCTCACAAACATACAAATGTCTAGAAGCGGTGGACGACGGAGTAGTTCCAAGATTGGTAACGCACCATCTCCCAGCCATAGTGAGCAAAGTCCAGAAGTTTGGCATCATGACACCGAAAGTCCCCTAGCCCAGAGAACGTTCAATCCATTTAACAGCGTTCATCCGAGATTGACCTTACATGGGCAGGAGTCAATTGACGAAGGTAGCATGTTTCGACAGTCAATATTAGAATGTATCTTCAAGGCTATTGGCTTGACAAACACCAAGAATGCCCTCAGAATGTCCGATTCTGTCGAAGCATCGCCACGACTCGTGTCCTATGATCAGAGACGACAAAAGGCTATTTTCAGTAGTAATGCCTTTGGTTTCATCGATCCCTATGAAGGATCAGCAGATGGGGACACAGAATCAATGACATCTGGAGGGACAAGCACTGGAGCTCTGCCAAGCACGCAAGGTTTGGCCCATGAGCTCCGGGATGATGTGGAAATCGTATACTTTCCAAAAGGATCCGTTCTAGTAGAGCAAGGGGAGCGCAATCCAGGGCTATACTATGTCATCGACGGTTTCCTGGACGTTAGCGTTCCTGACGACGATAAATCCGACTCTACAGTACTTGGTGCAACACATCGATCCTCGCCTGGAGGAAAGATCACGGAAGAGACATTGGCTCCGCTTTCTCGTACTCGTACAGGATCTTCACGCGCTTCTGGCTCGGCCAGGGGCTCATCTGGCGCTGATGCCAAAAAGCGAAAGCCTGTTGGCCGTAAATCATTGGCATTGATTAAGCCTGGCGGTATCGCGGGCTATATCGGAACGATATCCTCTTACCGCTCCTTCATTGACGTTGTGGCCAAAACTGATGTGTATGTTGGCTTTCTGCCTCGATCCTCTCTGGAAAGGATAGTGGAGAAATATCCTGTAGTTCTTCTGACCATGGCAAAACGCTTGACGAGTTTGCTGCCGAGGCTTATCTTGCATATTGACTTTGCGTTGGAATGGGTACAGGTCAATGCTGGCCAGGTTATCTACCACCAAGGCGATGATAGTGATGCAATATACATCGTTCTCAATGGCCGATTGCGTTTAGTTAAGAACAATGAAGAAGCGGGGATGAAGGTTGTCGGTGAATATGGCCAAGGAGAAAGTGTTGGGGAGTTGGAAGTCATGACCGAATCCGTCCGACCCGCAACACTTCACGCGATCAGAGACACAGAGCTGGCAAAATTTCCGAAGACTTTATTCAATAGTCTTGCCCAGGAGCACCCAGGAATCACCATCAAGATCTCTAAAATTATTGCGTCTCGTATGCGAGCTTTGGTTGAAGATCCTGTCTTCATTCAAGGTAAAGAGAAGACCACCACAGCTACCAATAAAAAGGTATCATCCACCATCAATCTTCGGACTGTCGCTATTCTTCCAGTCACTGCTGGTGTTCCAGTGATCGAATTTGGCAGTCGGTTGATGAGCGCTCTTAGTCAAATCGGAGCGCCGAACGGAGTAACATCATTAAATCAAGCAGCAATCCTCAATCATCTCGGAAGACATGCTTTCAGTCGAATGGGAAAACTGAAACTTTCACAATATCTGGCGGATCTCGAGGAAAAATATGGCTTGGTTCTTTACATCGCTGGTAAGCTTCTTCCAAGATTTCCTGAACCTTGGCAAATGATGATTTCTTTTTAACCCCGAGTCTCCTCAATGAAGACCAAAAATTTGCAACTCTAATTTTTTCCTGATTGCCACATTCCACGAGATACACAGTCGTAACATCGAGGGGTATCATTTGCTGACTCTGGACGACATCAGATACAAACGTCAATTCTCCTTGGACGCAGACATGTATTAGCCAAGCTGATTGCATCCTCTTAGTAGGCTTAGCAGAAGGATCACCTGCCATTGGCGAATACGAACGTTTCTTGCTAGGAATGAAGACTACTGCAAGAAAAGAGCTGGTACTGCTACATGCAGACCGATTTTCACCGCCCGGCCTGACACGAGCTTGGTTGCGGAACAGAGTTTGGATTAATGGTGGCCACCACCACGTTCAGATGGCATTCCGAACAAGCTCCGTTCCCGTTCATCCTCAAACAAGGAAATTCGGTTCAGCATTGAAGCAGCGCGTCCAAGTACTCCAAGCAGAGATTCAGAAATATACCTCGCGGCGAGTGCGCCAAACACCGCTATATTCTTCCGAGAGCCCTTTCAAAGGAGATTTTCACAAAATCGCGAGGCGTCTCTGCGGCAAGTCTATAGGCTTAGTGCTTGGCGGAGGAGGTGCCCGAGGCATAGCACAAGTTGGCATTATCAGAGCATTAGAAGAAGCCGGTATACCCATTGACATTATTGGCGGCACGTCAATCGGTGCATTTATTGGCGCCCTATATGCACGCGATGCTGATGTTGTCCCAATGTATGGCCGAGCGAAGAAGTTTGCTGGGCGGATGGCAAGTATGTGGCGGTTTGCACTGGACTTGACCTATCCATCTGCATCATACACGACTGGCCATGAATTTAACCGTGGCATTTTTAAAACTTTTGGCAATACTCAAATTGAAGATTTCTGGCTCGAATTTTACTGCAATACCACCAATATCAGTAAAAGCCGGTCAGAGATTCACACGAGCGGTTATGCATGGCGATACGTTAGAGCCTCAATGTCGCTGGCTGGTCTTCTTCCACCTCTGTGTGATGAAGGAGACATGCTTCTGGATGGTGGGTATATCGACAACCTTACTGTATCACACATGAAATCTTTAGGTGCCGACGTGATCTTCGCAGTCGATGTTGGTAGCCTCGACGACGACACTCCTCAGACGTTTGGAGACTCCCTGTCAGGATTCTGGGCTTTCGCCAATCGGTGGAACCCTTTTTCATCGCTTCCCAACCCACCGACGCTCGCAGAAATCCAGGCAAGGTTGGCATATGTGTCGAGTGTTGATGCTCTGGAGAGAGCAAAAACCACGCCCGGATGTCTCTATATGAGACCTCCTATTGATGATTACGGTACATTAGATTTTGGCAAATTTGATGAGATTTATGCGCTGGGGTATAAATATGGACAGGAATTTCTTTCCAAGATGAGAGACCAAGGCGTTCTGCCTCTTGTAGACGAGACGGAAGAGAAGAAGGCGTTGCGGAGGACCATGGCTCCTCGTAGGGCAAGCATTTAGGAGTGTATACTATAGATAGGAGTCTCGCGAAAGGTGCATGGGAATGGCGTTTGAAAATACCCCCATTGCGATCTAAATAGACGAAAGATTGCATGTAGTATATAGAAAAGAAGGAGGCATTGTACGACGCCAAGGCTTTCTTCCGCTTGTCTCCGTCATCCGTAGCCCAAGCCCTTGACAAAAGACATTAACAAACAAGTGCAGACCCTCAATCTTCGCTTATGTCCGTACTCATATTTGCAAAGACTGTTGTCCTTCCGGCCGCTTATTCGGATTCTTGGGATGGCAGGGTTAGATGCGGCCCGTAGTCTGTACACCTGGTGGGCTCCGCCGATGTCCGCAGCGTGCTTGCCGAAAAAGGCTAGCGAGGGGCATCTGGCGGAACGGGAGCCCGCATTGGTTGAACAAGAAATCAAAAACAAACACATACATTCACCTTTACTTCTTGCATTGGTGCCGATAAGAGGAGATAGGAGGATAAAAGCTTCATGTTGTTCCCATAAATTCCTTTTCACTCTTCAGAAAAAGGTGGGAATCTTACTGCCACAATGTCAAACCACGGCCAGAAATGTCTGTTCCTAGGGAGCTTCGTCCACAGCAAGAGCTTGGACGAACTAGAATTCCTGCATAATGCTGCTGCTTTTGTTGATGAAAAGGGTGTCATTGTCGCGGTCGAGCAGAATTGTGATCTGAAGAAGGCTGAAGAGACGATCTACCCAAAGCTTGGCTGGTCTGGTGGAGAGGTCTCCGTCCGAGCTGCCGAACTTGGTCAATTCTTCTTTCCGGGCTTCATTGGTCAGTACCAGTCGCTATTCTCAAGGTTGTCGCTAATCTCTTCCAGACACGCACATCCACGCCCCTCAGTACCCCAATGCAGGCATATTTGGCAAGACGACTCTGCTCGACTGGCTTAACACTTACACATTCCCTATGGAAAGCAGCTTATCGTCCATCCCAAAGGCCAAGACAGTTTACACTCGCTGCGTGCAAAGAACACTTTCTCACGGAACTACCACTGCATCCTACTACGCTACCATCTCTGTCCCATCCACCAACCTCTTAGCGGATCTTTGTCTGTCCTTGGGTCAAAGAGCATTTATCGGTCGTTGTTGCATGGACACTCTGGCCCCGGATTACTACCGAGATGAGTCCGCTGCCACATCCATCGCTGACACAAAAGCTACCATCGAACACATTGCCAAGATCGATCCTCACAATACCCTTATAACACCAATCATCACCCCTCGTTTTGCACCAAGCTGTACAAGTGAATTGATGCATGGCCTTGGAGCTCTTCAGAAAGAGACGGGCTTACCGGTACAAACACATATCTCGGAAAACAAAAACGAAGTCAAGTTGGTCAAAGAACTGTTCCCCGAATATAAGACATATACTCATGTCTACGATGGCCATGGACTCCTTACACCAAAGACAATCCTGGCTCATGCTGTACATCTCACTGAAGTCGAAGTAGATCTAATCAAAGCCAAGGATGCCAAAATCAGCCATTGTCCCTGCAGTAACTCCTCCATCACGTCTGGGACGGCAAAAGTAAGATGGATGTTGAATAAGGGGTTGGAAATTGGGCTCGGTACGGATGTCAGTGGTGGTTATAGTCCCAGCATCCTTGAAGCGGTCAGACAGGCAAGTTTGGTCAGTAGACATGTGGCGATGGAGGGAGATGATGAGGCGAAGTTGAGTATTGAGGAAGTCTTGTATCTTGGGACCAAAGGAGGAGCAAAAGTTGTTGGGTTAGAGGACAAGATAGGCGGGTTCGGTGTGGGTATGGAGTGGGATGCGCAGCTGATTGGCTTAGGAGACGTCAGTAAGGGTGATGTTGAGGTGGAAAGTACCAGTCCGGTGGATATCTTTGGGTGGGAGACATGGGATGAGAGGATTGCGAAGTGGGTGTTCAATGGAGATGATAGGAATACTCTGGCAGTTTGGGTGAAGGGGCGTTTGGTGCATGAGAGGAAGTGATAAGGTCGAATGCGTGATGATATGGCTCGTGGCTCATGGATAGAATTAGTTTCAAGGCGTGGCGTCTGGACCGGTATAGACCAGTTAGAATGTATGCTGAAGAATTACTTTGCTTCATACCCAATCTGAGCAGGCTATAAATCTGTCGTATATCGCGTCTCTGCCCGTGACTCTACCCCAATTTGCACGTCTCTTTCCAGAGGTCTAAACTTACATCTCCTTCCCTCCACCATCCTCTCGATGTGTCCCAACCCTGCGATACCCTTCCCAAGCCAACACACCACCAACAAACAACCTCCCTCCAAACGCCAAATGCAGCGCTCGAGCAGTCGCTTCCTCAACCCTGACCTCGTACCCACCATCTTGACAATTCCATCCCCCAGGAACATCAATCACACGTTCGTACCTACAGCCCTCACCACCAGTCCCGAGGTTATCCAATAGATCATCATAGAACCTCGCATCTCCTAATATCATCCCATATGCATTGACTCTTACTAATTCTGCCCACTCTTCGTCTCCCCATATCAGAGTCAACTGCTTGAAAGAGCCATGTCGTGCTCTAGAACTCAGGGAGAGGAGAACTTTAGACAGAGTAGTGTATAAAGAGGACAGGAGTGACATGGAGATTGTGATTCGCTGGATGAGGCGGGAGGGTATCTGGCCCATGAGTTTCAGGGTTTTCAGAAGCCCGGCTGTATGTTTACCGGGGTAGAAAGTTGAGAAGTAGAAGGTGTTCTTGGTCCAGAATAAATGCTGGGTTTCTTCTCGAATTTGCCGACATGTTCGGCAGATTGATAATGAGGTGTGGTGTCGGTGTGCAGAGACGGGAGAGAGGGTTACGGGGTCGAGGGGATCCGTGTCGAGCGGGTTGATGCAGAGCGCGAATCGTGGCTGGGGGCTCGAGGGGATGCTGTGGAAAGAGGGTTTCGTGGAGGAGAAGCGAAGGAGCGCGGGCTCGATGTGGTGGGAAGGGGAGATGAGGACATATTCGTAGATCTGGTCACGAAGCTCTCGTGGGAGGTCGAGAAAGGTGGTTGGCATTGGTATTCTGTCGTGATGCTGAGAATGTGAAGGGGCGTTTTATATTTTTGAATCTGGGGATCGCGTCGGCCCGTTAGCCTAGACAGGGGTAGATATGTCCCCGATGTCATGAGAACTTCCAGCTATGTGGTAGCCTAAGGGCTTATGTGTATATATGTGGGCATCTTGAAGATGTGGTCGAAGAATTCCTCATACTTGCTGAGAAAATCTGGTCCAACTTCTTCCAATGGCTGGGAAGTTTTGTCTTGAGACAAGAGAGCCACGAAATCTAGACTTCATAAGCCGATCAATTCACCCCACTTCTGATAGATTCACCCTCGAGCTAACTGGAGGTATTTTCATCGACTTCCACCGGCCTGACTCAACCAAGTAATCTTTATGCCATCTTATATGGCGAGCCCAGAGGGAATTCTAGTTGAACATTGAAACTGTCTCCTTCATTTTGCCACTGCAATACTTTGTAACGTATCGCGACAGCAACGATCATGTCTCCTGCCACTCTAGACTCTGCCGAAGCGCAATGGCAAACGCAATTTGCAGCTATGAGAGCTGCTTTAGCAGAGCTTAAGCTGCCTGAAAATGCTAATAATGTCGAACTTGATTCTTATGGATCCGATGTCAACCTTGACGATGATGACTTTACGTCTGGGAACAGTGGTGATGACGTGTGGGACTTCATCAGTGAGACTGAGGAAGAGCTTTGGAGTAGTGATCTGAACGACGATTTGACACCAGACTCAGAAGGAGTAGAGTTCAGCTCTCGATGGCTCAAGACCAAATGCGAAGGTCTCGCTGCAAGGAAGCAGGGGCTTTCAGCAGGGGATCTACAAGAACAGATCATGGCTATCTTGGCATCTGATAGCGGGGAAGAAGAATTACAATCAACGCTTACAGATATGATTGGATTTGATGATCTGGATCTCGTTACTGAACTCATTTCTCATCGAAAAGATGTTCTTGCCTTAAGTTCATCAGGGACGAAGACGGAGCAGACTGACGGGCTGTTTGAGGGCAAGTTGCAGACAAGAAGGCAGAGGGAAGAGGCACTCAGACGGGCGGATTTTGAGCATAAGAATGCCGCACTAGGTCCAGCTATTAACCGAGATGAGACAATATATCCTCATGTCTATAAAGCTCACTCAGCTGGCAACACTTTAGACTCAAGAGGGAAGAAGTATGCGTTGCCAGTTGGGAGTGAGAGGACAGAACATTTGGTAAGTCAAATTTCTCTACTTGAAATCTACCATACTTCAACTAGTAATTTCAGATCAACGGCACTGACCATAATTAGAACTACGAGGAATATTCGATACCCGCTAGCAAAGTTGGCACTCTTGGTAAGGGTCGGAAGCTAGTCGAGATTGCAGCCATGGACGGACTTTGTCGAAGGACCTTCAAAGGTTACAAGTCTCTGAATCGTATGCAAAGTCTTGTGTACCCAGTCGCCTACCAGACCAGCGAGAACATGCTGATATGTGCTCCTACTGGTGCCGTAAGTATCTGAGACAGTTCAATACTTCGAATACTAACGTTGAGAATAGGGTAAAACTGACGCGGCCATGCTAACCATCCTCCATGCTATTGGTCAGAATGTTACTCCAAGTCCTGCTGAGCAGCCTGAAGCATCAGACTTTGTCGTCAATCTCGAAGACTTCAAGATTGTCTACGTTGCGCCTATGAAAGCACTGGCTGCAGAAATCACTCAAAAGCTTGGTAGTCGACTTTCATGGCTGGGTATCCAGGCTCGAGAATTAACAGGAGACATGCATCTGACGAAGAAAGAGATCGTCCAGACCCAAATCATTGTCACGACTCCCGAGAAATGGGATGTTGTCACTCGGAAAGGCACTGGCGATACCGAGCTTGTCCAGAAAGTCCGACTCCTCATCATAGATGAAGTCCATATGCTTCATGATGATAGAGGCTCGGTGCTAGAGTCGTTGGTGGCACGAACTGAGCGTCAAGTCGAGAGCACGCAGTCCCTCATTCGAATTGTAGGACTTTCGGCTACACTTCCAAATTATATCGATGTTGCAGACTTCCTCAAAGTAAACCGATACGCTGGATTATTCTACTTCGACGCAAGCTTCAGACCTGTGCCACTTGAGCAACACTTTATCGGAGTGAAGGGCAAGCCTAATACTAAGACTTCTCGAGACAATATCGATAATACTGCTTTCGAGAAAGTGAGGGAGATGCTTGAATTAGATCATCAAATCATGGTCTTCGTCCACTCCAGGAAGGACACTTTCAACACTGCAAAGATGCTATACGAAAAAGCTATTGACCAGGTGTGCGTCGATCTTTTCGATCCATCTGGTCATCCTCAGTACGAGGCGGCAGTTAAGGACATGAAACAATCTCGTGGGAGAGAGCTTCGTGAATTGCTTCCAAAAGGTATTGGCATCCATCATGCCGGCATGGCTCGATCAGATCGGAATCTGATTGAGCGACTCTTCGGCAGTGGTGTCTTGAAAGTTTTGTGTTGTACCGCTACACTGGCATGGGGTGTCAACTTGCCCGCTGCGGCAGTCATCATCAAAGGCACACAAGTTTACAGTGCTCAAGATGGTAAATTTATTGATCTTGGAATTCTCGATGTCCTTCAGATTTTTGGTCGTGCTGGACGACCCCAATTCCAGGACACAGGTATAGGCATGATTTGCACGACTCAAGACAAGCTTGCCCACTACCTCCAGGCTGTCACATCTCAGGTCCCGATTGAATCACGATTTTCGAAGCATCTAGTGGACAATCTGAACGCCGAAATTGCCCTGGGCACGGTGACATCAGTGCCGGAAGCAGTCCAGTGGCTTGGATATTCGTACTTGTTCGTTAGGATGCAACGGAATCCGTTGACATACGGTATCGACTGGGCCGAGATCAGAGACGATCCCACGTTGGTGCAAAGACGTCGCCAGCTTGTAATCCAAGCGGCTAGGACTCTTCAGCAGTGTCAAATGATCATTTTCAACGAGACCACAGAAGAGCTTCGAAGCAAAGACATTGGACGAATTGCAAGTCAATACTATATTCTCCACACCAGTATTCAGATCTTCAACACCATGATGCAACCACAGGCAACCGAGGCGGATGTTTTCAAGATGGTTTCGATGAGTGGAGAATTTGACCAGATACAATCCAGAGATACTGAGTCCAAAGAGCTGACCAAGTTGCGGGAAGAGTCCGCTCCATGCGATGTGGGGGAGAAGAACGACTCGCCTCAGGTAACATCACCACTCTCTAAACTCTTCATTGACAAAAACGATTTTAAAATATGTTTTGAATATTCATCGCTGACCATAACCAGGCCAAGACAAATATTCTTTTGCAATCCTACATTTCTCGGGCGAATCTCGAAGACTTTGCTCTCGCAAACGACTCGAACTATGTTGCACAGCAATCTGCCAGAATCTGTCGAGCACTGTTCATGATCGCTCTCAATCGTGGCTGGGGCCATCAATGCCTAGTCCTTCTCTCATTGTGCAAATCTATTGAGAAGAGAATCTGGCCATTCCAACATCCTCTTCATCAATTTGAACTACCTAAGCCAGTACTGAACCAACTCGATGCTAAGGATGCAGTCTCCATTGAATCGCTGAGAGATATGGACTCGGCCGAAATTGGATCCATGGTTCATAATCATGCCGCTGGAAAGACGATATCCAAGATCCTAGATAACTTCCCAACTCTAAGCATAGAGTCAGAAATTGCTCCTCTGAACAGAGATGTTCTGAGAATCCATCTGTACTTGACACCGGACTTCCGTTGGAACGATAGGCACAACGGAACATCGGAAAGTTACTGGATTTGGGTCGAAAATTCGGAGACTTCAGAGATTTACCACCACGAATTTTTCATTCTAAATCGCAAGAAGTTATATGATGATCACGAATTGAACTTCACAATACCTCTGTCGGATCCGTTGCCAACTCAGATTTACGTCAGAGCAGTTTCTGATAGATGGCTTGGGGCCGAGACAGTTCATGCAATCTCTTTCCAACATTTGATCAGACCTGACACAGAAAGCGTGTACACGGATCTGCTGAACCTGCAGCCACTGCCAATCACGGCACTCAAGAACCCTGCGCTTGAAGAGATTTATGGACAACGATTCCAATATTTTAACCCCATGCAAACGCAGATCTTCCACTGTCTCTATCACACGTCGGCAAACGTCTTGCTGGGCTCTCCAACTGGCTCTGGTAAGACTATCGCTTGTGAGTTGGCAATGTGGTGGGCTTTCCGCGAGAAGCCGGGATCCAAGGTTGTTTATATCGCCCCAATGAAAGCCCTTGTTCGCGAGCGTGTCAAGGACTGGGGTGCTCGCCTTACGAAGCAGATGAATCTTAAACTGGTGGAACTTACCGGAGACAATACGCCAGATACCCGCACTATCCGAGATGCGGACATAATCATCACGACCCCTGAGAAATGGGATGGCATATCAAGATCGGTAGGTAAATTCGCAGTCTTTCTCGATTTCAAACATTAACAGATCATAGTGGCAAACAAGAGGCTACGTAAGACAAGTCAGTCTGGTAATTATTGATGAAATCCACCTCTTGGGTGGGGATCGCGGCCCTATTCTCGAGATCATTGTCTCACGTATGAACTACATTGCCGCACAGTCAAAGAACTCTGTAAGGCTCATGGGCATGTCCACAGCATGTGCTAATGCAACGGACCTCGGTAATTGGCTAGGTGTGAAAGAGGGACTGTTCAACTTTCGCCACAGCGTTCGACCAGTGCCTCTCGAAATATTCATCGATGGATTTCCCGAAGTACGAGGATTTTGTCCTCTGATGCAGTCCATGAATCGACCCACGTTTCTTGCAATCAAGACCCACAGTCCAGACAAACCCGTCATCGTTTTTGTAGCATCTCGAAGGCAGACTCGTCTGACAGCGAAGGACCTGATAAACTTCTGTGGCATGGAAGATAATCCAAGGAGATTCGTCAAGATGTCAGAAGAGGACCTGCAACTGAATCTTGATCGGGTCAAGGACGACGCCTTGAAGGAAGCCTTGAGTTTTGGCATTGGTTTACATCATGCCGGTCTCATTGAATCGGATCGTTCCCTGGCCGAAGAATTGTTTGCGAATAACAAGATTCAGATATTGGTTGCGACCAGTACTCTAGCTTGGGGTGTCAATCTCCCTGCTCATTTGGTCGTGGTCAAAGGCACTCAGTTCTTCGATGCTAAGATCGAAGGCTACAAGGACATGGATCTTACCGATGTCCTGCAGATGCTAGGCCGAGCGGGCCGACCTCAGTTTGATACTTCGGGTATCGCACGTATCTTCACGCAAGATTCGAAAAAAGCATTCTACAAGCACTTCCTTCATACAGGCTTCCCTGTCGAATCCTCTCTACACAATGTCCTTGACAATCATCTTGGTGCTGAAGTTTCTGCTGAGACCATCACGACCAAGCAAGATGCCCTGGATTACCTTACGTGGACATTTTTCTTCCGAAGACTGCATAAGAACCCTTCTTATTATGGTCTTGAGATATCTGCTGAAGAGCATAATACGATTGCTGCGCAACAACAAGCCAATGAATACATGATATCCATGGTTGACAAATCTCTTAACGAGCTTGCAGAGTCTAAGTGCTTAGAGATCTATCCTAATGGGGATGTCGATTCTACTCCTTTAGGAAAGATCACGAGTTACTACTACCTATCACATCGCACCATTCGCCATCTAGTAAAGCATGCTAAGCGTAACGCATCATTTACCGACGTTCTTTCCTGGATGTCCAGCGCTACGGAGTACGATGAGCTACCCGTTCGCCACAATGAGGATCTCATCAATGCAGAACTCGCCAAGAACCTTCCATTGTCTACACAATCATTCGGCGATCTACCCATGTGGGACCCACACGTGAAGGCCTTCCTCTTACTACAAGCACATATGTCACGCATCGATTTACCGATTACTGATTATGTAGGTGATCAGACAAGTGTTTTAGACCAAGCGATTCGTATCATACAAGCTAGCATTGATGTCCTCACTGAGCTTGGATATCTCTCAAGTTGTATGCAGATGATCACACTTCTACAATGCATCAAGTGTGCTCGTTGGCCTACTGAATATCCCCTCTCCATATTGCCTGGAGTTAGACCAGAACTACCATTGGAGAACCAGTTACCTCGAAACCTGCAGGAGTTTTCAGCAGCATCGGAACGAGACTATCGTAATACGATATCTGCATTGCATCTCTCGCCATCAACCATCCCTCGTTTCGAGAAAGCGGCAAACACGCTGCCGAATCTAAACATTGATGTGCGGGACCTCACGGCCGCCTCACTAACCGTTGTTCTGAATCGTCAAAACCAATTGACCGATCGAGATGGAAAGATGTATGCACCACGCTTTCCGAAATCTCAGAATGAAGGATGGTTTGTGATCCTCTGTAACGAAGACCGTGATGAGGTTGTTGCCATCAAGCGAGTAGGCTGGTCCTCTGGACCTGGAGCAAATGGGAAGGAGAAGATCTCTCCTCGGCCAAGCGCTAGAGCTGTGATCAAGCTGCCTGAACAGGAAGATGGTACATATAGTGATGGGAGGAAGATGGACGTTTTGGTTATCAGTGACGGATATCTAGGTATGGTCTATAAGATCAAGGGTGTGAAAATTCCGGATGCGCCGAAGGTTGTGGATGATGGGAAGAAGAAGCCAGGCGACGACAAATGGATGGGTGCTAGCTCAGGGGCTGCATCGGCATCCGGCTCTTGACACGCAAGCGGCATCCAGTAATAAACTTTAATGGTCGCCACGTGGAAGTATGCATCGGCAGATAAAGAATCACGCCCGGTAGAGAAAGGTTCTGTTAGACGATGACCGCGTTTGTATGTGCCAATTGATCTCCGTAAGGTTGTTGTACAAAACGAGAACTGAGTCGGGAAATTCGTACTCACGAACCACTCTCCTGCTTTGCCTCTATTCCATTTCCACTTTCATACAGGTCGGAATCTCAGGTACCTATCTCCATCCATTCCTCTCTCATGAACCCGAGTCTCGTACCTCGCTTTTTCTAACTCCATTATCTCCGTTTCTCCTTCTGCCACTAAGCGAGACAATTCAAGTTCCGCTCGCCTTTCACATAAGATGCGACATCCGTCCCATGTCTACGTAACATTGATTGATTTCTAATATCGCTCATAAGCCGAACTTTATTTCAACCTTCCAAATCACAAATCACTAAATCAAATTATTAATTCCTTACCAACATCCGATCGGCGCCAATCCTTATCCCTCACTCCTCCCCGCCGCTGCGCGCTCCCGTTTCCGCTCCGTGCTAGCCGCACCTCCGAGCACGACGCGACGGAGAACCACCAACCAAGATGACATCCGTCCAAGCAAACCATCGTTCTCATTTATTACCGATCAACTTTTCACTCCCTCGCTCGGTTCTTAATACTCTTCTTCTCCATACCCCTGTTTCGATTCATCGCCCGGCATTTTTCTTGCTAGTGCGTCAGACTCTTGGCTCATTTCTCGCTTATCTTCCCTCCCCCCTTTCTCCATCTCGCATAGCCTATACGAAGCACATACCTAGGTAGCTTCCAACCTAATTTCCAACGCGAATTTTATTTGGTCTCCTTGATTCCATACGCTGATTCAGATTCTAATTCTAACGGCTACTAATTAATTAATTAATAACACAAAAGCGCCGGCTACGAAATTGTCGCTACTGGAACCTCGACTGCCATGGCACGCTACAGGAATCGGAACCGGAATCACATTCTCTTTAGCAGCCACTCCTTCCTCTCCGCCTCGCTCACATCATCTCCTCCACATCTCCTCCCTCCCCATCCCCTCCATCCGTCTCCGCACGCACCGCACCCCCGGTCCGTCTCCGTCTCCGTCTCCGCAGCCACCAACCTCATTTCGCAGCTCGCAGCTCGATAGCTATCTATCTCACCATCCCATCCCATTCTCATCCTCATCCCCATCCCCATCCTCAACATCAACTAGCATTTCAATCTCATCTTCTCAAACACTCTATAGAGAGAGATTCGTGCTAGATACAAAGAAGACCTCTACCGGCCGCCACCTTACTTTATTCTATCTTATCTTACTATTTTATTTATAAAACTTTCCCACTCTTTCTTTCTTTTTTTCTTTTTTCATTTCATTTTTTTTTTAAAATCGAAGAGAGGAATTAGAGAGGAGAAAAAAAATAAAGGAAAAAAAGAGTTTTTTTTTCGTTAGGTTTTTTATTATATATATATATACTATATTTTTAATTTTCGAATATAATAAGATAAGATGAGATAAAATAAGATATTAAAATGTAGAGAAAATTAAATTAAAAAAAGTAAAAGATTAAAAGTAAAGTAAGTAAATAAATTATTATTTTAACTCGATTTAATTTACTTTAATTCGATTTAACTCGATTAAAAAGTAAAAAAAGCGCTTAATTTATTTATATATTTATTAATTATATAGTAAATATGCCAGATGGAAAGTGTGACGCTCCTGGCAGTGCCCAGCCTTCGGCTAGCCCCTGAGGCACGTGCATCACCCGAGCTGGCGAGCCCCTTGGTTTACCCCTACGGCTTCGGCCGCTCTCTTCCTGTTTCTCCCGAACGCC
>VXCB01000166.1:0-79271 GCA_009613015.1 Mollisiaceae sp. DMI_Dod_QoI
ATATTTAAAAAATATTTAAATTTATTTTTTATTAAATTCTTTTTAATAATTTATTTTAAAATAATTTTTTTTTATATAAATATATATAATAATTTATTTTCTTTTATTTTAAAATACTTAATTATTATAAATTTTATTATATTAAAGTTATAATTATATTTAATAATTTAATTATAATAATAAATATTAATATATTTTTTAATATAATAAAAAATATATATATATATTAATTTTTTTATAATTTAATTTTATAATAATAATTATAAATTTTTTTTAATTTATTAAAAAAAATATTATATAATTATAATAAAACGTTTAATTATAATAAAAAAAAGTTCTTTAATTATAATTTAATTATTTTTTATTTTTTAATTTAAAAAGAATTTAAATTAATTATAATATTATATAATAGTAGTAGTTTTAATATAGTAATAAGTACGGCTTAACGTTTTTGCCTATTACTTACTATACTCCTACTTGGAATATATATAAGCCTTGCCTAGCCTCGCCTAAAGCTTGTTTTAAGTTGCCTTCCTTTGCCTAGCCCGTAAGTCCACCTCTCCTTACCTAGCCTAGGTCCAGGCTAAGGCTAGGCTGGGATTTTGGCAGCGCTGTATTTCGCTCCTTGCTATCTCATCTCATCTCATCTACAGTACAGCACCTCATCCACCTCCCATCATTAACGCCCAAAACACGCAGAACATCGATCGGTACAGTACAGTATGAGAATATATCATCCTGCCACGAACAATTACTCTAACCACCCACCCCCCTCCAAAAAAAAAAAACAACACCTCTCCTTCTCTCCTCTCCTCCCTCATCTAGCAGCCGCGAAACAAAAAGCACGTCGCCAATCTCCCAATAATTAAAAATCATCCCAACCATCTCTTCTCCTCTAGCTATCGATCGCAGATCGCAACCGTTTCGTTCGTAGACTAATTATGAGAATCCATTTGCTTTCTCTGCAAGAAATTAGCACTCGAAGAATGATATCCTTCCTCGTATAATTTCAAGCCGGAAGACCTCCCAGCTGAAGAAGCCCGCCATATTTCCTTGGCTAGATGCAATCGCCACAGCAGGATTTCCAGTCCTACTGCTTCTCCTATCACTTTTTGTCATATGACATACTCTGATTTACACGAGTCTAAAATCTAAAGAAACGGACACCAAAGACATACTTATACATTATCACTCAAGATCAATTCAGCTATTCAAACATCTCCTCCTTTCCTTTCCTTCTCCATCAAACCTCTCAAACCCCAACCCCAACCACCATCAACCCAACCGCCAGCACAACCCCCAACGCCGCCACCAAAACCCACCACAAAACCCCCCTCCCACTCTTCTCGCTCGAAACCCACTCTCTAAACCTCTCTACCCTCCCCATCCTCTCCCGTCTATACTCACACACCTTCGTTTCAAAAACCAAACACCCCCTTCCCCCTTCCCTCGTCTCGCACTCTCCATGCTCTCTTCTTCTCTTCATCAATAACCTATTCACCATCAAATCAGCTTCCATTCCCCTACTTGCATCCTCTCATCCAAAAAAGAAAAAAAAATAGCACATGACCAAAAAGGACGGAAGGAAAAAGGATGACAAACCTAACACTCCCCCGGCAAAACCTCATATCACTCCCTAACTCACAGCCGCGATCATGCGGGCAATCCAGATGCAGGATGCGTCGTTTGATTAACCACTCGACTTTCAGATTGACGCCGGTATAGACGAAGCTGTAGAAATGGCGGTTGGTGTGTTTGAGGCTCAGGGCGTCGGGGTAGGTGAGGTATTGGGAGATCTGGAGGTGCAGTTCGGTTGGGAGGTCCATCAATGAGGTTTTGGGTTTGGATGTTGGAGTGGTTGATGATGATGATGATGGTGATGGGCAGGGGTTGGTGGGTTTGGGTGAGATGGAGGATGATTCCACGGATGCCATGGTCTTGGTGGTGGTGAGGCTGGATTCCTTGGATCTGGGGTTAGATCGGGAGGAGAAGATCGAGAGAACCATCTCGATATCGCTGAGGATGGGAGATGGAATGAATGCGTGAGTGATGGAGCTGGATTGAGTGAGGTGCGGTTTTTTCGTTTCGATTCGAGTTCTCAGACACGAGAGGTGTCACAATCACAGGCTTGAATCACGTGTCTCCTGTCCTCTCTCCAGCTTTGTCTTTAGGTAGGTAGGTAGGTAGGTAGGTAGGTTCTTCAAGATTGAGTCAGATCCGGTTGTGCGACGTCCCAGGAAATCAGAAAAGAGAATATGCAGGTACGGTAAGGTTACAGGACAAGCGAAAGGCGAGTGAGCAACCCGCAGGAAATATATGAAAAACGCCAGCCTGATTTCCGCTGCTTTGTTGCCTGCCTGTCTGTGGATGGTCAAGGGAAAATCTGTCCTTGGAATAGAGCGAGCTAGGTTGCAGCAATATGCCATGGCGAGGGCGTTCTTTGTCAGGTGGAGGGGGCTGCACTGTCACGCGCGGGTCTGCCTCGTGTTCTACAAATAAATGAGTTGGAACGGGTTGAAACGTGGGGAATATTAGGTTGGATGGGGGTGGCCGTTGTGATACGTTGTGTTTTGTGTTGATGGGCGTGGATGGATGCGAGAGGGTGTGTTTCCGGTATGGTTTGTTCCGCCGTGTCAGTGGGATATTTTTAGACTATTGCTTGTGGATGGTTTGTCTGTACCTGATGTTTAGCAATTGTATGTATGTGATTGGAGACCATGAGGTTTGGAAAGTTCCAGGACGAGAATCCACAGGTCAAAGGACAGGTACGGATGTCAAAGTTCAAGATGTGTCACCGTGCTGGAAAGCCACTGATGAAAAGAGGCATTGGCGGGACCAGGTCGAGTCAAGGCAGCCAATATTTCGTGAGGTACATGATGTATCTGCCTTGACTTCGCCACAGGGACACAGGGACACAGCGACACTATGACAAGCCAACAAGGCAGAGCTCCAGGAAACCATCACAATCCACTTATTCTTCGACAATAAACAAACAATAAACAAACCAACCCTTGCGAGGCCAGCATCGAGGCCCACACGTGACATCGCGTCGCGTCCCTTTCGTGACAATTCTCACATAGACCTCCCCTCCCCCTCCCCATCTCTTAACAAATGGCCTAGACAAATTCACGTCCGGCATGGCTAGTCCAGCTTTCGAGATCTCTTCTCCCTCATCCCAACCTCTGAACGACGATACCGACACAGACTATGGCTCTGACTTCTCTCCCGAAGAAGAAGCGATCGTAACCCGCCTCTTATCAGGCGCCCCTCCTCCTTCAATCACACCCATAGTCGAAGAAGACAACCCCATCACGACCGAAGTCGAACAACAAGATGCGCAGCAAATCCTTCGTCTGCCTCGTAACCTCGGGCGCGAATACAGGTCTCCGTGGCCGGTCTACGAAGCTGCGCGGGCAGCCGAGAAGGTTGCTGAGCAGCTCAGTCGGGTGGTTAAAAGTGGTGAAGGAGAGCGGTATCCGGACTGTGCGTCCCCTTCCTATCTTCTGAAATTGTTGCATGGGCAGATCTGACTGACGCTCAGCGTCTAGTGAGCCACCAGATTCGAGAAACCCCCGAAAAGGGTTACGAAATACCGGTTGAACCAGCATCTGAGGATCCTGATGCGCCGGATACGAGATCTCCTCTGGAACGGTTTCGCACGCAGCCGAAGAAAGCGCTTTCGGTTACGGATCTGGTGTCGCCTGCTTGGTGCGAGTTGCAGTATTGGTATACACTCACTAAACATGGGAGGAAACGCCGGACGTCGGCTATGAAGCAGGGTACTGCTGTGCATAAGGTGCTTGAAGATCAAGTTCATACGACGGTGAAAGTCGATATTGAGACGAGGGAAGATGCGTGGGGATTACGGATATGGAATGTGATACAGGGACTAAAGACATTACGGGATACTGGACAAACGAGAGAACTTGAGATTTGGGGAACGGTTGATGGATTGGTTGTCAATGGTATTATTGATGAGATATCTTATATCTGTCCGGATACGGAGCTGGAAGAATCGATAGAGAAGCCAAATCCCCAAGATGAACCACCGCCGGATCAGACGACTATTGCGGAATTCTTCAAGGCGGAAGGGAGCTCGATAGCGGAAGCTACAAGATCGAAGCGGCGAACACCAACCAAGAAAGTCTACCTCTGCGACGTCAAAACTAGAGGGGTCAACTCCCTTCCCTCAGCAGCTGCATTTCGCCCAACCCGAATCCAACTAATGCTCTACCACCGCATCCTCTCTTTACTCGCAACCAACACCGTCGATTTCTCCATCCTAACCACACGCTACAACCTCGACTCCACAAAAACCTTCTCCGACTCCTTCATCGCGCAAGTGGGAACCCTAAACGAAGAATTCTTCTCCGCAAAAACATCTCAAACCTCTTTCGAACACAGCCAAGAGAGTTCCCAATTCACATCCTCATCACAGGACTCCATGACCATTCTCCTCGCACACAACAACCTCTCTGCTCTCTGGTCGCTCATGATAACCGAGTTTCAACTCACGCTGCCGAATGGAGCTGCTTCGTTAGGAAGTGTGTTGAAAGCGGAGTATCGATCGAGAGATAGTGGGGAGATCGTTGGAGCGAAGACATTTATGATGAATGAGGAAGAATTGAGCGCGTATGTAGAGCGCGAAATGCAGTGGTGGAAAGGCGAGCGGGAACCGGTCGGCGTGGTGGTTGAAGAGGCGTTTAAATGCCGGAGTTGTGAGTTTGCAGACGGGTGTGAGTGGCGCTTAAAGAAAGTCGAAGAAGCGCGCGAGAAAGTTAGGATGGGTAGGAAACGAAGTTCTATCGTCTAACCCCATTTAAGACTTAGTTACTACACATTTACATATATACTTGCATAGAACAGGCATTAGAGGTTTTTAAGTACAGTACACACATACTCGAATTATAAACTTGATATATATAAACTTGATATCTCTCTCTCAACTATCCATAAGTTTCTCTACACCTCATTCTCACCAAGGATACACCCCACCCCTCCAATCCCAAAACATCGCCTCCCCCTTTCCATTCCCACCACCCTCATCCACCCCTCCCCACCCCTTCTCCTCAATAACACCCAATACCCCCCTAACACTCTCCTCCACCCCAATAATCCCCTCTATTTCCCACGCCAAATCCGTCCCGACTCCAGATGCCATGTCCGTCGCTACTTCGCCTGGGTGGATTGCTAGGACTACTGGCGCTTTGCTTGCCTCCCTTTTCCCTTTTTCACTTCTAATCCCCAGCCCCGACCCTCCCACTCCAGACTGTCCTCCACTCCCAGGCCCAGAAGAAGAAGAAGAAGAAGGGAATTCTCCAATATCTTGGTGTTGGGTTTGGGTTTGGACTTGACGTTGAAGCTCGCAAGCGAGGTGCCGTAATCCTTGGTTCAGAGCAGCTTTACTGACAGAGTAAGCGCCGAATCCATCTTCGTAACTTAGGAAGCGGGATGCGGAGCCTGAGTCCGAGGAGATGAATGCTAGGGTGTGGATTTGGATTGGGATTGTGGGGAGGAGTGGTGTTGTTGGACTTTTTGGTTGGTGGGATGGTGAGGGGAAAGGGGAGGGGAAATGGGATGGTGGTGGGAATTGGGGGGATGAGGGGGAAGAGAGGGATAGGAGGGAGGAGGCGGTTAGGAGGGGGCCGATGGTGTTGGTTTGGATGTGGTGGGTGAAGGCGGGGAAGGATCTGTGAGTTGAAGGGGGTGGTTAGTAAGTTAGTTAGTAAAGTGAGGAAGGAAGGAAGTGGGGAAGGAAGGAGGAAAGGAAGGAGGAAAGGAAGGAGGAAAGGAAGGAGTTGGATTGGGTTGGGTTGGGTTGGAACTTAGACGAGGAGGATAGGAGATACACGTGATCCCCCTTAAACCAAACCGGAAGAAGAGCAGAACAGAGAGTAAATAACCACCAAAGCTCCCCCTCCCTCATCTAAAAAAGAAGAAGAAGAAGAAGAAGAAGAAGAAAACAGCAACCCACACTTCCGAAATCCGATTCGGATAATCCAACACCCCAGCATTCAACACCACAACATCAATCACGCCCTGTTCCAATACACACCCTTCCCGTCCCAATTTCCGCACTTCTTCAGTAAACGCTTTCACGCTTTCGGGGATCGAGACGTCGCATTCGAGGATTGCGAGGTTGTGTCCGTTGGGGCTTCCGGTTAGGGACCAGAGTTTGCTGGCGTTTCCTGGCGGAGTGCTGGTGGGGGCCCGACAGGTGGCGAGGACGGTGTGGCCGTGGGAGAGCAGTTGACGGGTTAGTTCGAGGCCGATGCCTCGTGAGGCGCCGACTATGAGGTAGGTTTTTGGCATTGGAGGGGAGGGGTTGTGTGGTGTGGTGGTGAAAGGGGGTGAGAAGGCGGGGAAGCGAGGAGATAGGGGTGAGGTGGGAAATGTAGGGAAATGAACCGAGATCTTGTGTTATGAGGAAATATGGTGGATTTTCCTTTCGAGTTTTAGAAATTAGGTGTTTTCATGCTTGAGGAGTTGCGTTTTTGGGTTTATGGGTGAGATAGAGAGGCTCCGCGATGACAGTTGATGGCGTTTCGAGGCTTGGAAGTTGGATGGATGGATGAGGAAGGCGGAGGCGGAGCGGGAGGGAGCGGGACGGGACAGAAGTGGGGTTGATAACTTGTCATTTCTATTGGTCATATTTTCTCCATACAAGAACGGCATCTCTCATGATGGGATTCAAAAAGAAGAATCTCTAACATCGAGCTTTTAACCCACAAAATCCCTCTCACTCGAAAGTCATAGGCATGTATCATTCACGTGATAATCCATACTCCCCTTCCCTCGGAATCTGACTACCGAGTTTTTCAGGGGCACGACATGTTCCCGCCAAGCACATCCCCGCCAAACACTATATTTCCTTCCAAGGTTTCTATCAGACGATAACGCTTCAAACCTCAAACAATACCGGGTGCCGAACTTCCAATCAGGCTGTTTATACACTTGGCTTTCTCACGACGCTCGTCTGTCCTGCACGCAGAAGTCTGTACATGCGAGGCTGTTTCATTTGCCAAAATGCAGATATATCACTCCCGGTGATAACGGACCGGTGGTATCTCAACTCACGATATGTTTAAAAGGCGCGAGTGCCCTTGGTGGGGTTGTGCGCGACCTTGTTTTCTGTAATCAATTATTGAGCGGGGTTGATTCTTTTGCGTATATACTTTCGTTAAACATGGCTGTTATGAAATCGCTTTTGGTTTTGCTATCAGCTACGGCTGCGCTTGCTCAGCAGAGTGCTTATGCACAATGTATGAATTCTATCTGAAGATATGATGGCAGGAAGAAACGCTGATAAGAATAGGTGGTGGAACAGGATGGACAGGAGAAACCTCCTGCATTGACGATTACGTCTGTACCGCAAATGGGTTCGTACTTCCCTCCCCTTCTCGATGCCTCTTGACTAACACTATCCAGCGCCTGTACGACCTCCTCTACCTCCATTGCCTACAATATATCATCTAACCCTCACAGATTTCTCACAATGCATGCCCAACCCAGACTTCGAACTCACAGCTAGCGCTACAGTCGGGAGAAGAGCCGTAGCTAGCGGTATAGTCGAAAGAGCCGTACCCAGCGGTATAGTCGGCAGAAGAGCCATGGTCAGCGCCATAGTCGAAAGAAGAGCCATAGCCAGCGGCACAGTGAGAAGAAGAGCTTTAGCCAGCGGCACAGTCAGACCAAGAGCCATTCCCACCAACGTCTCGGTCGGCGCCTCCTCAGCCACCGGTCCCGGCACCACCCTCCAATCCGGCTACCTCTGGATCCGCGCCGTCGAAGCCCCCAACTTCCACAAATACCTTCAATCCAAGCCGCTTTACTCACCCGGCGTCGCCATCCTCGACACCTACACCAGCGCCGGCCAATTCCAAATCGTGTCCGGCCAACTCGTCCAACTAATCAACTCAACATATTCGCTCTATGCGAACGTGCAGCAGAATACGACGGCGGCGGTGAAACTCAGTGTGAGTTTTAATACGACGAAGAATGCGTATGGCACGTTTGTGTTTAGTGGAGATGCGGTGACGTGGAGTACGCCGGATATTAAAAGGCCGAATTTGAGTGCGTGGTTGGTGTGTGAGAATAAGGGGTTGTGGATTAATTTGGGGAATTATGATTATCAGACGCCGGCTGGGTGTGCGGATGAGACGGTGAGTTTGGAGTTTGGAGTGTTGAGGCGTGGTGTGTGTGAATGTGTGCTGACGAGAAGTAGATTCATTTTTATAATGATAAGACTGCTGTTTCTTGAGCGGGGTGGTAAGAGGAAATGAGATGGATTAATTGATGATTGAGATGACACTAGCAAACATTAGTTATGGACTTGCTCTGAGAGGTGGGGTGGAAATTTAAGTTGCTGATGAATTGTAGATGTGATGGAGCGTAGACTATCGAGATTGTTATGGATCATGAATCTTTTATGCTGACATATACTATACATTTTATTTTTACTACATATCCAACATATCACTCACGCGTGTGCTTTCTTCTTCTTCAACAAACAGTGATCTCCCCACTTTCTCCTATATTTTTCGGGTATGATCGGCCAATCAGGAAGCCAGATGATTCGACTCAGGATGTGTGTTCTTGATGCGTCGAGGAAATCGGCACAAGCTACTGGCTCCCAGTGATCCACCTCAAGGATATAGTGCGGTTCTTTCTCCGATGGACTTGAGCCAGGGTAATAAGTGTCGATAAGGAAGTCACAACTTCTCAGATCAACCTGCAGGAGTCAGTAAGCACGAGGAAGGTGGCACATGCTTGACTTACATATTTGCCCATATCTTCAATATTCCGATCATTCATCCCAGCCGGGGTAAGCCAAGCGCCGGACCAAAATCCAAAGCCAGTCTTGGCTTCAGAAAACTCTCCGGGTAAAAGACCACTAAATTCGCTTTTGATGAATTTTGCTCGCATGTTCTTTGGTAGATGATAAGAGCTTGGGAAACGATACCATTCCTTCCCAAAACAGACAGAGTCTCCGTAAGATCCAACCTCCTCTAGAGGTTGGTAGATCTTCAGAGGGGCCGAATATGCTTTGTATATTCCGTAAATTCTTGCTACACCCAGATCCACTGATCCAATGAGGAAAAAACTGATAATCAGAAGCTTTAGCCTTGCAGGGAATTTTCCAATGAATGATTTCGGACTTGAGTTGCCGAAGGCTGCGAGGATGATGTGCAACGCCATGGCTGCATTAAGTGCCAAGCACGGATACATAGGGTACATGAATCGCTCTTCCTTATGTGGCTGAAAGCTGAAAATTGCGAGCCATAAGTAGAATGGACTCATGAATACGATGCTTCGAAGTCCATTGATAGTACTGGTCTGCTGGCTGCGTGTGAAGATCTTCTGCAAAGTAAACAATGGCAGCGCTAGAAGTGCCAGCACAAACCAAATGTTGAAATTGAGAAGTAGATTTCGGAAGTAGAAATGCCAAGGCTCAGTACCGTAGATTTCGGGGCCACGGCCTGGTCCACTGAATATGTTATATAGAACAATATTCAGTGGTACCACAACCATCTTCTTATAGAAGAAGCCTGAAATAATGAACTCAAAGAACTATATCTCTTTAGATGTGTAGTCAAGTCACACCGATGAATACTCACTAGAACCAGAAGTCCTGCTACGACGCCTCGTATAGCCCTCGTGATCGCATCGATAAATGCTTCCTTACTGCTCAAACTAGCAAAGATGATCTCCTCAACAATGAATGGAAGAGATAGTGCCATGGCGAAAGGCCAGCCAATTACTCCACCAACAGCAAACCAGAATATGCCTTGCGAAGTCTTCAGCCCTCCTCTCCAATTCATGAAGGCTGTCATTCCCAACATCGTACAATACATCGCAAAGCTCGAAGGTAGGAATGATGCAGAAGCATGAAACATTCCTGGACTGAAGATCATGGCAAAAAAGAAGAAAAGGGCGACTCGAGGATTCAAAGTGTTATTAACCACTCGGAACATCAGTGTTTGGCTGAGGGCGCAGACGAAAGCGAGGACATATCGGATGAAGTAGAATTCTCCAACCTGCAATCATGAGTATATAGCAGATATAAAGACATGGCAGATTATTCAACCTTGGTAGAGAAAGGGAGTAGTCGTCTGAAGCTTCCAATCAATGCATGTATAGCAATGTATAGCCAACTTCTGATCGCATACTCGGGCGAGTACTCCCATGTTTGCAGACCGTAGCCATGACTGACATAATGCGTCGGCTCCCAGTAATTGAAGGTCTCGTCGCAATCTTGTATCGGCGCATACAGAGCAGCAATCAAATTCGCAATGAAGAAAAGGTAGAAAGCTCCAATTGGCTTGACGGCGAAGGGGGTCTCGGGCCTGTTGAGAAGTCAGCTTTAATTCTGCAGAGGGATGAGCAATTACTTTTTCTTTGGCGCAGGCTGTGTATACGGCCGATTCTTCTGCTTCTGCAATTGAGCAGTCTTTGCTGCCTTTGGAGGCATTTTGAATGTCCTTACCTGGCCTAAACTTTTCGAATCGCGATAAAACATTGTCTCGTGTCTCTAAGCTCCCTATGACGAAGCTTGTGGACCCCTGTCGCGCTAAAAACTCGAGCTCCAAAAATATTTTGCAGGGCTGAGGAAAACGTGAACTTTTTCAGCACAACGATTTAGCACCACAACGCATCCAAGTTTCAGATGGAGCACGAGGTCTTGGACGAAGTTGATAGTGCGAGAGCAACAACAGTGACAGAGAATGTCCCGCAAGTTCAGAGCGAACCGGTCCCGCAGCACGACAATTCCATAACTGCGATGAGCATCGATGTTCAAGAACAAAATACCAAGGAGCAAGATACCACGGAGCAAGATGCCACGGTGCAGGAGACCGCGGAAGACAAGCCCGAGGATCAACCTCTTACGCACGCATTGGAGGCGCTTCTGGGCGGCCTCGAGCCCATGAAGCCCGAGGAAGAAAAAACTGCCTCTTCCAAAGACGCGCTCCCAGAAGCCTTCAAAACAGGAGAGGTTGCGGCTGAACCTACAGAATCGACTACTGAGGATGCGGCCAAGGAAGTTGATGCGCCTATGGTAGCACAGATTCCAGGTCTATTAACACTCGCAGATAGCAATCCAACGGAGCAGCCAGCATCTGTCCAGAACGAACTTACCGCTGAACAAAGCACTGCCCCCGTAGAGGCATTGGCAGGTGCTGAAGGAGAAGGAGGCTTGGAAGGCGAACACCCAGAATGGGAAATTGACTCATCGCCAATTGAATCATCTTCAGACGATTCCTCTAGCGACGATAGCTCGGAGGACGAGAGCGAAGTTGGCGATAATGCATACAAGCTTTTGAGTGTGGAGGAACAAGCAAAGATACTTATGGGAGAAGGTGATGACGGGTCGGACGATGAAGGCGGCGGCAAGCATAAAGGTGTTGGGGGTCCATTGCGAACTAAGAACGAGGTTCCAGAGGTCGTTATTCCAAAGCCGGATGTCACCATCACTCCCCAGATGCGAATTGAAGAATTGGGGGCTGTTGAAGCTATTGTTGAGAACATCCTCTTGATCAAAGCCAAAACATCTGGAGAATACAGGGTACTCGAAAGTGGTTCGGTCTTGTGTCTCGAGGACAGAAGTGTCATCGGAGTAGTAGCAGAAACTCTTGGGCGAGTCCAGCAACCATTATACTCCGTGATGTTCACAAATGCGACTGAACTCAGAGCAACGGGTCTAGAAGTTGGCACCAAAGTCTTCTATACTGAGCAACATTCGACGTACGTCTTCACTCAAGCTTTGAAGGCTTACAAAGGATCAGACGCTTCTAATCTACACGATGAGGAAGTAGGAGACGAAGAAATGGAGTTCTCTGACGACGAGGCTGAGGCAGAGCACAAAAGAAAGGTCAAACAGATGAGGCTGGAACGAAGAGGTGGCAAGGCACAAAACGGCGGGCCCAGACGAGGAGGTCACCCACTGCAGCAGCAACATCAGCCATATGATGCTGCACAAGGCATTAGCTATGATGATGCCGACGATGATGGTCCTTACAAGCCATTGGCACGACCTAGTGGATATGCAGATTCAGTAGGTCGAGCCGAAGCACCACAAGAAGGAGCGTACAATAGCCAGGACAGATCCGGCCCCAATCGAGATAATTTCCGAGGTCGAGGCCGTGGTGATCGTGGTAGAGGCGATCGAGGTAGGGGACGTGGTGACCGGGGACGTGGTAGAGGAGGTTATCAAGATCGTCGAAGTGATGGCTACTCTCTCCCACCCCAACCGCCACAAAGCTTCCCAACTCCACCACCCAGTATGGTTTTCCCTCCTTTCTCACAATCACCAACAACAACTCCAAACTTCTACATGCCGCAAAATACGCCACAATATTCTCCCAATCAACCACAACTTGGCTGGCCTCAATACCCGCCTCAGGCTCCATATCAACAACCGTATCAAAATATGCAGAGCGGCTGGCCAAATACCCCTCCAGTTATGCCTCCGGCTCAGAATGGCGCTTTCATAAATCCAGCTTTCTTTCCAAACGGTCAAAGTGGTAGCCCGCCTCTATGGAATCAACAAAACTCGCAACCTGGAAGAGGAACAAGAGGCAAATAAAAAAGCGTTGAATTAATGTTTTATAGTGTACAAATAGGATACCCTCGAGTGATGACACGAGTTGACGGCATGCCGCCTTTTATCAGCAGCTCATCTAGAGATTTACCGAAATAAAATGATCGCAAAGCTGTTTATAACTCTCAAACTAGCGAGAATCGAAGAGGAGCAAGATGGCCTTGCGAGAGCCTTGTCCACTTAGGTCACGTGACAATATTCATCTCAATCAAGTGTTTGAAGAGAGAGGACCATCGACTTCACCAACATCCATAACATACTGGATGATATTGAAAGTTTCCCGGAGGAAGTCCTACAAACGGGACTTCTAGGTCTTATCAGCATGCTAAAAGCTGTTCGCGAGTTCGCTTCTTTTTCACAGGTCCCATCATGTTCCGCAACCCCCTCTCGTCGCATGCTTTTTGGGGCGCGATCCCAGTCCTCTCAGTGGAAGATAATAATGGCATGATTCTTCTTCTACGATTCCATTCGGCAGTCCTTTATATTCCAGATATGGTCTCGCTATGCCGCACCCCTCGTGGATCCTTGATAGCGTTGCTCATTAGCCCGAAAGGGACAAAAAGTCCCTGAGATCCGCGATAACGTTCCCACCTTGGTGGCGGGGCGACATCCCGCAAGCTTATCGACAACAATTGATGTACTTCATATATATCTCGAGTGAAACCAATGAAGACGATTTTGAAGGTCATTCTCACAATTTTCGTCTGGGTAGGTGCACGTGTGACAGACGATCAAGATGGATGAGACAATGCACGCATGTCGAAGCTGGGTAGCACAGTTTCTTGATCGTTCTATACACACAATATCTGCAAATTCCAAATATGTGTTCTATGGCATCTCTGCACTATTCCTAACGGCATGGCTTCTGGTGAGGGCGACGCAGTACCTCAAGCAAGCTACCATCAAACGCCCAAGTACCCCAGATCTCGAAAAGCCTGCGTCTGGAAGCTTCAAAGCTCCTCAAAGAACTCCTGGGGGTGAGAGGTCCTGCACCGAATCTCCTCGCAACTTGCTGACCGCTATAGTGTGGGAGCCGGTGAAATTTGATCGGCCGACAGCAGTTCCAGCACCTGATTGGAATGTGTATACATCAAAACCAAAACCATACCGCCCTTTCAAACATGGACCTTACCATATTACCATGGGGCTGCGAAACATGGACTGGAACGAATGGATAGGTGAAGTGCCGTTTGCGGCTCGCCACAGAAACACCGACTGACTCTCAGCAGAGCTTGACAGTCATTACCTGAAATTCCACGCCGACAAAGCAAGACGTATCATCGAACGCGGTCCCAAATGCAGTCATACCGACCCGTCTGCTTTCGACGGCGCCGTTGAGCTCCTGGAAGAATTCTGCTCCTATCTCCCAGAGCGGTATCCCACTCTCTACAAACGCACTCCCGTCGGCATGGACAATATTATTACCGGGGAATCATTCAACATCGTAGAGCGACCTCTGATTGAGGACCCTATGCAGATGGCCGCTCGCATGGTGCAAGATGATCTGGCCATCATGTTTGAGAAGGAAGACGGACAGTACTATCTCCTCGCGGGCTCAATCCTTCTCGCTGGATTCTGGAAGCTGGAAGATAAACTCGGCATGCCACTGAGTGAAATCCACACTAGTGGTGACGTGCCAGGCTTCAAAACGAAGCTTGAAAAGGGAATGATGAATTTCTTCCGAAGAGTGCAACCTAATGGGCCAGTGCAGCGAGTATGTATCACTCATCCCCTTTCCCCACTACCGAGATGCCAAGACGGGTAGCTGCAGTAGCTAACACACAAGCAGAACAACTACTTCATTCAAGTCGATGATGACCTTGCTTGGTCTTCAAGCATTGGCTCTGAGGACGGACCGGAAGGTACCGTAGGCTGGTTCACCGCTGAAAAGAATAAAGCAATCGAGCATCACTACTTCCGTTCCGAGCGTCAGACTCTACGTCGCTTGCCGCGGAGTGGAGGAGTCGTGTTTACTATTCGCACGTACTTTCATCCCATCACGGAGATCTGTGAAGAGCCGTATGTGCCGGGACGGTTGGCCAGCGCAGTCAGGAGTTGGGGTGATGATGTTAGCAAGTACAAGGGCAAAGAGAGGTATCAGGATGTGCTGTTGGAGTATCTGGATGCGAAGCACAAGGAGCAGGTTGAGGCAGGGTTAGAAGTGGAGAAAGAAGAAGACGTCAGGGCCTATCCGTTCTAGACTCTGACGTGGATAGAGAGAGAAGCGGTGAGACCGAGAAGTTGCAATATTTGATGACTTGAATAATTGATGCCTAGGATACCTCTTTAGCGCTGTTTTCTTTCCTGTTTGGAAGTAGACCAGATATATGGAAACGTACATTCGATGATTTTCGGCCTTGGAATTCCTACGCCCGCCTTCAGCAAGTGCTTTCCCGTCGAAAAGTATGATGAAACTTGGCTGCATCCCTGTTCAGTATCCGGGATAGAAGGGTAACGGCCAATTTCAGAGGGTGTGTGATGCCTGCGGTACCTCGTTTGTTTCCCTTCTTCTGTTGGGGTTGTATGAGATCTCCAAAATGGAACATTCCATCGTCCTCTGCTTCAAGTTTCCCAAGTCTCCCGTGCACGCCTGCAGAAAGTAACCTCCCGCCGCACTTGTGTCAGGGAATTTTGCATTTCCTGCTGCAAAACAAGCGCCTCATCCACAATTCTCCGATCGCAGCCTCCCGCGAGTGCGGCACTCAGATCTACTTACCCTATTACATTGCCCATCATTTTCGCTCTTTTAATTCCTCTTCACGCCGGTCGTCAACTTTTACAGCCTTTTTAATCCTCCATCGTTTATCACCTATGCCTATATCCTCGCTTCCTCAATTCTGTAGGCAGAGCAGGAAGCACTCTTTTACTTTCAAAGGACACGAGGACCGAGAAGTACCATAGATGCCAAACGTAGAAGGGGCAATAGCATAGAGGGTAGTAGATTGGCAGTTGCCGGCGATGATACTCCTCTTGCAAGCAATCAGAACGCCGACGAGGAGAACGGAACCCTGGAAGTGAGAGTGATGGGTTGGCCATTGACGAAAATGCCCTTCCCCTTGCCGCACGGACGAAGATCTCATAAGTGAAGAGAAGCTGGGAGCAGCGAGGAGGCATATTAGGAAGCCCCCTTTGTCGTCTGGAAGAAGGAGTCCGAGAATACGATCAGAGCACATACATTTGGTCCGGATCCAAACCCCAACCAACGTTGTAGGGAGGCAAAAATTCCCATTAGACGAGGAGAACTTTGCGACAACTAAAGAGGGATGGGAATGAAGGCGACTTCTCACGCCTAGAACGGAGGCGGCATTACCAGCACAATATCGGCATATACACTCTCAGTCAAGCCTCTGTCCTGGCAGCCCCACTCCATGGCCTTCTCACACCACACATGCCACCGCATCTATCCATCTACTCGCGAATCTCTTGTTCCTGGAATGGACGACTTGTACACTACACAGACAGCATATCCTATGCTATTGCTTCAGCGCTGCTCGAACAATGATGGAAACGACATCTCAAGTGGTCCGTTGCCTGCCGCCACGCTAGCGACACGTCCATGATCGACTGCAACGCGGAGATCGCACTGGCACCTTCGCGGAGTAGCCTTCCCTGATTTCCCAGGGACCTTTCAGAAAGGGAGGAAAGACCGTATCGTAATCACGGAAGCTTTGCAACACCAAAGAGAGCAGCACTCGGATAAACCTTCCCTTTGCCTATCACTCAGCCCCCTTTCCAGAACCAAAGCAAGGCCAAGTATGTCACAGGTCGCCAGTCATGATATCTTAGGCCAGTTCCAGACTCGCTCCCTTAACAACCAACAAATGTTCAGCGGTGCATAGCCTGTCTCGACGATACAGTCAAGTTGTTGTTCCGGAGAACATGTCAGTAGGAGAAGATATACGTCAGATTCTCGTCAAAGCTCGCCTTACTTTGATATCAAATGTAGCAGAGAAGTTCGAGAGGATCAGGAAAGCACGAAAAGCCGGGAGACAGTTTATGCGCGTAAATTCGACTACTACAAAAGATACTCAATCTCCCCTAGTCCTGGATCATCCCTTTGTTGCTGGAAGACGAAGTTTCTCCTACACGCCTCGACAGCATTCGTCATACCTTGGAGGTATGACTTGTCTGTTTGCGTTATGTTCTTTGGTGCCGGTTCTTGGTTTCTTTCCTATCTCAATGAAGACCCTTCGAGGACAGAGCAAATTTGGGCCAACTCAGGGCGAGAAATTGAGTTGGACTCTTTTCAGAGTACGCCTCGTACATACATGCTTTATATTCTATTTCCTGATTTCATCACGGAGGCTTAGGGGGCATGGAGCTTTGGGCAACAAGCACGGCTGGAGATACGACATCGCTTCTTACAGCGCTACCCTGAGCGTCAACATTTATACGACGCAGATGAGCTGACGAAGGATCTGGCAAAGGTCCGATCATGATTCGGGACGAACGCAGGGATTCTCGACTTACTGCAGGATTCTAAGCTGGACTCACGTAGAAGCACCGCTGGTCTATGCATGGTTTTTAATTCCATTTTCTCAGTGTGGAGAGCTCGGTTTGATCCCGTTCCAGTGCTCAAAGAGAAAACACTAGGAACGCAAAGCCGTGGGTGGGTTGTAGGGTAGTTTCATTCCATGCTATCTAAGTTCTATTCTAAGTGCCGAAAGTGCTTATATGCAGGGCTAAACGTGGTCACGTGGTCAGGGGGTTCGTCTCAAAGTGCAGAACGCAGCCTTCTACTCAAGCAACGACGACTCATGGTATGACGAACGAGATCGCGGAAAAGTGAAGATTACAACAGAGATAGACAATCACCGACCTCAACATGAGCGTCGAATTCAGCACAGCGTTCGTTGGGAGTTCTCCACGTAGTCACGCAAGCACCAAACTTCGGGAATCGGAAACTTTCCTAGCCCTCCATCAAGCAACTTGACTTTCGACCATCGCGATACGGCCCTTGTGTGTTCGTCTAGGCCTCGCGGCTGCTGCCCGCGGATAGCTCTGAGAACGGCCTAATCCTAATAGTTCCGCATATGCAAACGTCTGGCGGAGACGATTTCAGAATGACAATTGTCCTCTTAATTCGACTTTACATCTATTTTCGACTTGACAGACGATGGGGACTCAGTATGTAATACCGCTGTAGCATTATTTTTGGCAAGAGACTAACTTTTCAGTTACAAGACCTCTGGACTCAGCCGCTATTGTTTTCATGCTAAGAAGCCGCGTACCGATGCCATATTCACACGCATATGCAACGACGACGAGTGGGAAACCGCTCAGGGCATGTTCGACGAGTTTTTACCCAGATCCAGACTGTGTGTGCGGACCCCGATCATTGACAAACGTGGCCCACGTGGCGGACGTGTCATCGGTGTCGGAGATAAAGTCATTCATCAAGTAATCGTAAGTATGCATTTTCGATTCTTGGGGAATATGTTTCCGACAAAGCGTAACGACAGGACGACCACAATAGAGACCTCCTAAAGCACAGATCAATGATCTGAGATCATTGCAGTCACGAACACAAGGGTTGCGAGCTGGAGGACCGTGTTGACAATATCAATATGCTTCGACCCGACGAGGAACCAGACAATGACATTCGATATGATCGATGAGGGTAGCTGCGCTTCTATCTTCGGATTCATGTTTAGAGTTATATTTATAACGAGATGCATCTTGAGGGACGAGACGGTCAAAACATTGGGCATTTCGGGATCCAGCGCATCCAGGATAAATTCCGCTTGTGGGACTTTCCAAGCGGCATCTACAGGCCATAGAAACTTGGGACACGGGGAAGGGATGCCAACTGGACTCCCTTCACAACAGCAGCCTAATCTGCAAGAATTTGATCCTAAGCGTTACAACATGGCGTTGGAACGCTGCGAGAAGCACCTTTCTCGAGACCACGAATTACCCTCGAAACTTCCAGCGATTTATTCACAACTTGCGTCCGGACGACGAGATGGCACAGTTTTGGAATATGAGTACCTCAAAGTGCATCCCGCTATCAATATCACGGCCTTCAACCCAGCATGCAACGCAGCTTAATACCGCAAAGGAGGAGCTCAGCAAGAGAGAAAGAGACACGTTGGGTATGAAAGTATGATCGAAGCGCAACTAGATGAGAAGGACTTAGTCAGAACTTGCATACGTCTCACTATTCGAGGGTGGACTACTCAGAGGCTATAGGATGCAGAGAGAATTGCGGGTATTGCGAGGGCCTGTTGCAAGGAGAGAATTTGCATCGTATTAGCCCCTTCCCAGTATGAAAAAGGGGCTTGGCCAGAAAGGAATCGATTACGAAGAAATCAAGAGCACAAACACATCTGGACCAAAAAGAGCTCCGCGCTCCAGCGAAACAGATCTTAAATGCCTTTCTCGACCATCAATCCCATCACGGCCCTGGAAGCGGTTACCCCTTTCAAATTTCCGCTAGAACGCTCTCCAACCTTCATGGAAAGTAACTGGAAGACGTGCAAAGCATCTGTCTGGAGCTCGAAAACAGAACCAGGCGCGACACTCTACAGAATAAACATTACACTCCGAGAAGAAGCTAGAATATCTACGACAAGCATCATGCTTGAAAACAGGGAGTCCGACTGCAACTCTCAAATCCTCGAACCCGAGCCCGAGCCATGGCCAAAGAAGAGCAAGTATTGGAGGCATAGAGGAGGAGGGAGTCAGCGACTACAGGGGCTATCTCCCGGTCGGCCAAGACTACACTACCGTTCATAAAGGAGAGCGCGCCCTATGAGGTTCAATTAATGTGACGACGAGAACATTATACAAGAAGAACGAGAAATGACATTGGAAGAAGCAAGCATGCGATTTCCGACACTTGCGGGGCGCCTCGTCTAACATCACTGAGCAAATTCTACTAAGCACTGCTGTTCACTATGCTTCAAGGCTATCAGCCTGGCTGAAATATTGATCTTATGTGCAGCTTTCCATTTCCCAAAGATATCTCTACGCCACCTCAGGCATCTCGTGCAACAACACCAAGCTTTCTTCCGCATGACTCAGAACGGCGATACGCAATCAACGAACCAACTATCTTACCTCAAGACTCCACCAACTTCCGGTCCATCTCTCCTACAACTTCGGAATCTGCTACAAGTATTGTCAGAATGATATCCTTGCTCAAACATGTCAAAATTGTCAGTGAACTGAGGAAATTCTCTCATCAGATTTGACCAAAGCAAGAATTCGCGTTCAAGGCATGAAGAGAAAGCGAAAATATTCCTTCCAATCGGCTGGTATAGGATCCCACGTGTTACTGGTGGACCACTGCGGATGTTATTGGAATTTGAAGCCAAAATACAACAACGACCTTGGCTCCCGAAATTTATTGATTATTGCCGACAATGATAATCGAGCTCACAGGACCTGGCTGCATAATCTACAGCTAGATTTTCAACTCTTCAGCTGAGGCACCGAGAGGATCGTTGATTGGCGAGGTTGGTTGGAGTCTGAGAAGCAGGCAGCGATGAGCAGAGGAAGATGGCTAACGAGGACTTGAGGCTAATTGGCGAGGGAAGGATGGAAAGCAGGCGTCGAAAAGCAAGAGCGTCAACAATTCAATGCTAAAGCTTCTTCACCGTAACTTTCAAAACCCTGAAAGACAAAACAATAGATGGACCCGTGACTTTTTTAACGATCAGTCACGGCAGGCGGCGAATGAGCCGGAAGATATTCCAAAGGAAGAAGGAGCTTCGCAGGTATCAAGATCCGAGCCTTCAATGTTCGCAAAGAGTGATGGAGAACAGAGTTAATAATCTCTCCGGAGATGCTGCGAAAGATTTCAAGCTTTTAAAGGCTGAGAGCTGGCACGGCTTTTGGTACTTCATAGGCTATAGTGCTTGAGGAGATGCCGGAATCGATCATTTTCAAATTAAGAAGGTCGCGGTATTGGAATGGTTCTCTAAGGCTGGATTAGGCAACCAATGCCTAGACCTCGACGCTCTCAAGTAATTCTTGAGACCCCTTTCCGATGGCACGGGACAATAGGTCCGTGGGCATATAAATCCTGGATCAAACCCTTGAGAACACCTCACAGCAAGGTATGACGACTTTGCCAGGCTCTGGATGGACCGAAACCAACGCTTCCAGCTTGGTATGCAAAACTGCTCTCGATACCGATCAAACTGGAATCCCGCGCCTCTCGGTATGATCCATGTGTATTTATTCACATCAGAAATACATCTTCGCCGGACAGGGTACTTTGCGAGTCGCAGTCGGGGTCTGATGGTTGTCTTTTCAATGAAGGAAAACACGAACGTGGGTGACTGATTTCTCCGCCGCATTGGATACCGATGATGGGATTGCAATATCCAGAAGTCAACCGCAAAATCCGACATGATTGAAGGAATATTCATTCACCCATACATTATCTCAGAATGATCTTGAGAAGTTTTGAGATGATCTCTTTTTAACTAAAAGAGATATGTTCAGGTCATTCAGCAGATCGCAGGGAAGATAGGTTGCGACGATGGGAAGAAGACAGTTGGGCACATGTTTCAACGCCACACACACACAACTCCGAGACCCAAGATCTGAAGACACCGAGAACAGCGTGCCAGCCATCAACTCTCAGCCATAACGAATTTATGGTCCGAGAATGTACCCAGCAAGAATTGGTGGCCATTGACGATATCTGTCACGAGGTGGAAGTGCCAAGACAGCAGAGCAGTACACTACATAGACCGAATCGACAAGAGAGAGACGAGAGAGACTCAAGGAGAGCAAGCCCAAACCGGAAAATATTCTGGAAGCCTTCGGGAGATATTTGGAAGGAGGAAGGGTTGGTCCCGTCCTCCGCCGACCAGGCCAGGCCCAAGCTGGACGATGGGGACAACAAAGATGGCACATGTGAGCATTACACTTAGACGTAGGGGTGCAATCCGACAATCATCGAGGAACAGTGGCAAGTAACGAACAGAGTCCATAGGTCCTATTTTCGAGCGAGATAACTAGCGAAAGTTATCAGAAGAGCGGAACCAGCGACTAACCATGCAATTCGCATATTCCGGTTTTGTCTTTCGGGTAGGGTTGAACGACGAATAGTGCTGGGATAGGTACTACCTGGAATTTTGGGCTGTGTTAAGTGGTGGATCTTATGATGCGAGCGAGGAGATAATCGTTAGTCATGAAGAGGAGGAGAGTGGAGAGGATGGAATTATTTGGAGGGAAAGATGAGTCACGTGCCGAGCACCAAGAGTTACACCACGCAGGTGAGCTCAGCAAAGATCTTGCAAAGGTCCGGTCGTTGACACAATTTGAGAAAGAAGGAAGAGCTAAAGTGATCTTGCCATGCCACCTTGGAAATATTATCTGGATGACAAGGGCAACAAGGAATCTAGCAAGCCAATTTTGCAAGTCGCAATATTCGGCATTTGTACTTGGGTTGGATTGCATGAGAATGGTGATGGACTGATAGTACTTGGATTTTGAACTATGTTGGAGCATTGAAGCGTTTGACGACAGCGAAGAGGAGATGAGTAACTAGGTAGTTGCGAGGAGGTACTCGTCGAGGTAAACAATTAGTGGCGGTAGGAAGTACTATGTTCAATTGCAATAAAGACGAGATGGGTGGCTATGAGGAAGGGGAGGCAACGACTAGTTGTAGTAGGAGGTACTATGTTCTATGTAATCAATTGCTTGTGTCTGTCTGTTTGTCTATGACAGTGTCACATGTTCATGCCCATGTCGCGAATTCAACTAAACTACCTAGGTACCCCAACGCCGTCCCTCTATGCAAATGGTATCAAGTATGCCCAACCATCCCAATGCCCATATGGAGTTTCTATGCTTCCATCTTTTGTGTATCACGTTGTCGCAGTTCTATTTCTCTCTCGCACTTCTTGCCCCCACTCTCGGCGGATGTCGCAATCTTCTCAGCAGCTTCCGCCATCTCAGCTTTCCTGTTCAAAAAACTGAGATACGTCTGCCACCCAATGGCAATGAATCCTGCGAATATAGATCTATATTGCGCATCAATGAACGTGAAGCTGAATGCAGTGACAGCGGGCCAAAGCTTGCAGCTATTGATCATAGAAGTCGGAACAGTCCTCTTTATTCTGTCCCAAACTTCAACGAGCGTGTCGCCGGAGAGAAGCGATTGCATGCCAAAGAAATAGGTATTAAATATAGGCGTAAAGAATATTTGGTTCACGGTGACCTTTGTCGCAAGAGAAAGTGTCTTCGACGCATAGTTGAAGTTATGGCCAAGGAACATAAACCTTAGAAGATCAGCACTCCATCTCCAAAGCATCTGAATACACCGACCATCTATAACTCGGAATGGAGGATCCCATACTAATGATCAGCGCTCGCAGAGTCCGCTTGGGATCATATTCATCCCCGTTGATGTTCTGAGCCGAAAGATCTCCCAAGAAATAAATAACCAGCGAACTGCAGAACTGCGTTGTGTATGGCCGCTTTCTCTGGCTCCTGCCATATGCCTGGAAGGCTTTCGACAGAGGCCCTAATCGCTGCCATAGAGGTAGGGTGGCAACAGTGTTGGGGACTGGTATCGAAGTGCCATTGCCGCTGGCGGGGTCAATGTCGGGCTTGCTTTGTGTGGCATTGTGTCGTTTTGTGATGTTGGTTGGTTGGCGGTGAGAGGGGAAATGGGCTCGTCGGACGACAGCTCGACTGGCTGTCTTGAGCGCGAATACAGCCATCGTGAAAACTGTTTGTTACCGGAAAAGCATACTGTGTCAAAGTAGTTGCTGAGAAATCGGAGTGAGCGATATTTCTGGAGTTTTGAGGGTCCTTCGGTCGCCGACCGGGGTTCGGAAGGGGCGTTTTTAGCGTGCATGAAGAAAACCCGGGAAAGAAATCCCATCTTCCTCCCCGTCAATTTTTCATGACACAGGAACCGGTCAGCAACGTCATTCTAACCAGAAACGATGCTTAACCTTTGAAGGCCTACCCATCACATTCAGAGCGACCGCATTTGCAGGACAAATGCCCTTCGGATTCAAGGATCGAGGTCGAGGTCGAGGTCACGTGATGGATGCCAAGTGACTGGAGTCCTGTTTCATCCAAAACAATTATGATACAAGTACAAGGCGTGTACAAAGACAAATGCAGCAAGAAAACGACAAAGACAGAATGTTATATACCGAATTCGGCTGTCATACGATCACGTCTTCTTGGGCTGCTTTCTCTCTGTGTCTGAAAGGCATTTTCTCCTTCATCCGCTCCATCAGAGGAACTTTGGCTTCTTGGGGCGAGTAGAGGGGCTTGTGCTCCTCGGAAATATCATGCAGACCGTCGTAATCGACGTGTACGAAAGCTCTCTCGACATCAGCAAGTCCTGCTGATCATCAGTATAGTTAGTGGGAGGACGGTTTCTGGTAGAGCTTACCTTCGAGCTTTCGTTGCAAACGCTCAGCGACGTCGTGTGTCGTCTTCAATCGTTCGTCTTGTCCCATGACTACATCGACCTCGACATAATACTTGTCACCAGCATGGTATGCTCGTGCCTACACTATGTCAGCTATGTCTCGCCACGGGTATGAGCACATACTGTATCTATTTTCAAGATCTTGGGATCGTGGGTTACAGAAACATATACCAGCTTGTTCAAGAAATCTTGTGGTGCCGTCTTTCCAACGAGGTACCACATATGTTCGAAGGCAGTCGAAGCCCAAGAAAAGAGAATCAAGCATGCAATGCAGATGGCTCCGGCGGGATCTAGAAACCACACCTTTCGAAAATGTGTCCCCACAATGGACATGATCAACCCAAACACGTTGACGAAGATATCATTTCGATGGTCTTGCTGCAGCGGATATTAGCGACAGCTAAGTGAGGAATGGATTATAGTCTTACCATGAAGATGGCTGCGGCTGGGTATCGACGAAGGAGAAAGCAGTAAACGAACATGCATCCTTTCGAGAAGACTGTTTTGAGACATTAGCCGACGTCCATGAAAGCTCATGCTGCTCCTTACTGGCAATGCCAACGAAGATGAGAGGGATGATTTTGAGAGAGTCGTCGTCCCGTGGACCATCGCCTAGGCTTCTCGCGGATTCAACCTGACTTGGTTAAAAGATTGTCTTTCGAAGTGGTGATCATGACCTACAATAAGCTCGACAGCGACAGTGGTCATGAGAGCACAAAACAGAATGATGCCTACGGTCTCTACTCTCTTCCGCCCCTGCGTTATAGCATGAATGTCAGATCCGAGGCTATAGTTCATATGAAGACAGAGTTACGTACCACAGGGAACTTTTTAACATTAGGCTTTGAAGCAAGCCTCGACGTTATCAGCATCACGATCGAGCTTACAAGATCCATCTATATTGTGCAATCAGCGGGGGAATAATACTCTTCGGATAGCAGTAAATGACTAACAAAAGCATCTGCGGCCGTACCAAACAGCGACAGCGAGCCAGTGCTGACAGCTGCGTACATCTGGATGATAAACAGGAAGAAGTTTACAGTCGAGCTTCCATAGATGGCAAATTTGACCTTGCCTCCATTCTTAAGAGCATCTTCATGTTCAAGAGCTTCTTCGTCAGCACTCCCAAGGTAGGAGTCGATGAGAGCATTCTGGCGGTTGTAGTATTTTTTGATCTTTTTAACTTTTCCTTGCGGATGATCAATCAGAATCGACTTTCTAGTGACGTCCGATCTCTTCGAGTCCCGAAGACCATATGGATCATTCAACGCAGCTGCGATTGTATCATCATCATTCGATAGGTTCCTTTGGGTATCTGATGAGGTAATATTATCATTCGGTGTAACCGTTTGGGCTCGACTCTCAGTCATTGCTAGAGGAGAAGCCGGAACAGTCGTTTCCGATGATGGGTCCCTTGATGCTGCTTCAGTTGCTTGAGAGTGGTTGGATATTGATTGGGATAAATCAGTCTTGTCGGTGTGGCTGGACCTTGAGGCCATCTTCAATAATTGGAACTATAAAAGATTTCAAAATATGCTGATAAGACGATATCAAATCGCTTTCAAAGAATACGGTTGCGATCACAGGCTGCGAGTTGCGAGGAGATTGAAGTGAGATCCTAAAAATAAAGTATATAGGAATCCTTCAGTGTATTTCAACGGCGTGATGGAGTTGCCACAGCATCGAGCTCCGATTCAAAAATTTCACAAACACTTGGCACGCAGCATGCTCGAGGCACAAGCCGTCTAGGGTGCACAAAGCCAAGACTGGGTACGTAACCGGAACCAGATATTCAGTTCCTATTCCTCAAAGTGAACATTTGGTCCACAAATCTTTGACTTTTTTTTTTCAAGTTGAAGAAAATCGTTCCTGGGCAGTTTCAGCAAAGTCACAGGCAGGACACTGGCCTAGTGCTCAACTTTTCCCCGCACTGTGTCACGAGGATTTGCAACCACGAAAACATAATTCGTTAGAATAATTCATGGGTCATGCAAGGTTAGAAGTGTGACCCACTCGCCAAGCTCCTACAATTCATGCAAGAAGGTTTCCAATTCGGAGAATTCAAGGAAGTTCCCTTTCGGGTATAGCCAATAAAATGCACGACCGAATGAACACGTATGAAACAGTAAACAAATATGATGTATAAGTCGCACGAGCCTCGGGGAAGGTCCTAAAGCTGTATAATAGATATTTCCTAGTGGATAGCATCATAATTGTCTTGACTCAATTTGCACGAGAAAGGACACTCTCTACCTCCTATCTTTCTCTTCGTTTGCCCCTCTTCATAGTCCATGTCAAACTTTCCATTTATACTTCTCCAACAATCTCAGAAATGAGCGAGTCTGGATGGGAGTGGATCCCATAGAACATTGAAAGACAGCTGCAGCCAAGCAATCATGCAAGCCTGCCGCGATCGCCACAGTTGAGCTTGTCACATAAGCTTCTTTTCCCGCCTTGCTTGGCTTCTAGAAAGAACCCTGCACTGATATTCTCCGACTAGCAAGTGTCAGGGACGAATAGATGAGAAGCATTGAGAGAATTCTCCGTAACAGATCATGCTTAAACCGAAGATGCTTAAAAAAGCCAAGGCAGATCAGACTCTGCGCGTTTTGAGCGTCAGTCGCCAAGCCTAGGCGAGCCTCCTTTCGTAGGCGGGATGGGTCCGAGAGATCAGCCGAAACTAGCGGGCCGAATGCGGGCCCTTGCAACTGCAGTGCCGGACGTGCAGGGCCAGTTAGCCTCGTCGATGCTTCATTCAACGTTAGGCAAGACGTACGGTCGTATTTCGCAGCGTGCGGCAGTCACGGCACCTGCATCTGGGCGTTGATCTGGGAGTGGACGAGTATATCCGCTTTGATTCTTTCGCCTAGAGGCTCTCTTAGCCCTGTGTCTGGGAGATATGAGATGTGAGATATGCGACATTGCAAGTTCGCCATCTAGCACTCAGACGTGGATTGGAGAGCAATCCTTCCCTGATCGAAGGTAGTCACCACAATTCCAGCCTGGCCTTCAGAACACCGCTAAACCATTCGCGAGCAGCAGCTCGCTGGCTACAGTCATCAATTCAAACATCTCTCGAATTAGCACTTGCTTCATAGAGAACCACGTCAAGGGCAGCTCTGGTCCTGGCTATTATGCCGCTGTCTGTAGATCACCTCCCTCGGATTTGATGTGATGCAAAGCTTCGGCCAACTCAGAAATTCTACTGACAAGCACTCTCAGGGCTGACGCGGCAACAGAGTGACTTGAAGATAAACACAGGTTAGATCTTCGCAGTTGCTTCTGCTAGATCTTGGCGCATGAGTTGGAGATTCTGCTATGGCCTTGTTCTCCTCTTTGTTGACTCGCCTAAGTCCATCCTAACTCCCAAGAGTCACGAGTATGTATGATCCTCTCCATATGGGATCACTCTTCGTCTTGATCGCGCCGCTCACGTTACTTTTTCCGCTGCCAAGATGTCCAATAGTGGAGCAGATCAGGTTGGCATGTTCGAGATGAGCCTCAGAGGGTATTGACACTCTGCAAGGGCACTTGTTTTGTCGCGATTTATAGCACCAAGACGGTTCATCTGCCCTGTCCTTATTGCTGCTGTCACAATTATGATCGACTTCTGTTTCTAGTGAGTGGAACTAGTGCTCCAACCAGACGTGTGGAGAAGTCTGCAACAGATATCATATACCCATGGCTTCTGCACTCATTCATGTCACTCAGTATTGGTTTCTGTCTTGTTCACCTTCCTTTTCTCTTTTCATGTGTCTGGTCGTCCTGGAGACACTACGCCTTTCACCTTCTTCTTGTTCTTTGGTCCGTCGTCAAGATGCCTTCCGCATGGCAGAAATTTAAGGCAGCCTTCTTTCCCGCGAACGAATCAATCTACGCAGCAGCACCGACAGTCAAGGTTCGGACGGAGGAACTCGCAGGTCGAGTGTCTCCACCACCCGGATATGTTGCTGATGACGAGAAGATGGTGGAGGTGGTGATCGAGGAATCGTCGGCCGCGGAGCTGACAACAAAGAGGAAGCCCAACGCTTTCGACAAAGTCACCAAGCTCGCCGGTTCGAGTGTGGTTGTGTTTGTTATGCTAGGCATCCTGCTCCTCTGGCTCATCATGGGATTGGTATATGGGACAACGGATACATGGCAGATCATCTTGCAAAATGCATCTTCCATCCAGGTCTATGTCACAGATATCCTTCTCATTAGACAGGCTTCGAACGCACACAGGTCACTCATGACAACCATTGCGGAGCTCCAGTCTCGCAATAAAACATGTGAACGTTTGCTGGCAAAGGTTCCTGGCTGCCAATGGATGGAAACTCACAAGGAAGAACCAAAGAAACTCATGCTTAATGGACGTCCTATCGAAGACGAGGTTGAGGAGAGTATGTTTATGGTCACCGGTCGTCAATCAAAAACCAGAGCAGCCTGGAACAAGACCTGCCATGTTATTGCCATCTCTCTCGGCTCTCTTTGGTCATTCATCATCTACTGGATCGGCATCGGCGTCTGGATTGCAATTGGTCCCTACTACGAGTTCAGCAACACATGGCAATTGTATATCAACACTGCCACCGCCCTCTCCCTGACTATCACCAGTGTCTTCCTCCAAAACATCCAACAACAGCAAGAAGACAAGATCGAAAAATGCCTCGAATACGCCCTCAAAATCGACGCCGAAGTCGAATACAAGCTTCGCGAACTGACCGAAGACGAGAAGCCAAACCCCATCTTCGAAGTCCCAGCCCCAAAACGTAACCGCTGCGAGCGAGCCATCACCCGCTTCGCAGACACCATGGGTTCCGGTATCGGCGTTGTCATCTCCCTGATCGCTACCGCTGCCTGGGTCGCTGTCGGCCCCTCTCTCGAGTTCAACGATAACTGGTGGCTCATCATCGGTACCTTCACTGGTCTCGTTGGATTCATCGATGGTTTCGTGCTCAGGAACTTGTATCACCGTGACGAAAAATACGCCAAGACACAATTCCGCTACTTGGAACTCTCCGACATGAAACTTCTCGAGCGGTTAAACGTTCCATCTCCCACTCGTCCGAGTGAACAGCGATCGCTGTCTACACGCATCAGTATCGCTGTTGGTGATGCTTGTGGTCATCGCTTTACCTCTGTGGCAGCTGTGTTAGTTGTTGTAATGTTATTGGTGATCGCGACTATTCTCAGGTGGTCCGAGACAGGACAGTTGCTGTGCAATACGCCGACGATGATCGCGGAAGGTTTCTTGCTTTTGGTATTGATCCAGGCACATAATATTGCTAATTTGGAGCGGGGAGAGGATTTTAATGGCGTGTTAAAGAGGAGACTCATGTTGAATAGTTATGTGCATGCGATCGACATTTAGATAATTAGTTATTCCCTGGCGGATATGATGTTGAGACTCAGCAGGCCTTTGCAGAAACAGGCACGATTTTCATTTGTTTGGATTGGGCTGGAAAATATACGAGGCGGGGCCAATTGGGGTATAGGGTACAGCATCATACGGTGCATGGCCGATTCGGTCGTTTGGTGTTTCTGGTTATGCTGCGCCGCGGTCCAGTACGGGGAAGGAAACTAAAAATACACAAAATTCCGTTTTATAATATACATTCTGTCAAGTTGGCTTTATTCTATATGTGTTGATTCGCAGTGTTCCTATACGCCGCCATGTCTTTTGTTTATCTCAGCTCACCATAGCACACGCTCGAGAACAATAGTACGTGGCTGAAGAAAAAAGGCATGGGCGTGCCGTGGCTTGAAGCTTTTTCCAACTTCTTCGCGACAAAGGAGACTCAACCCTGTTTTGCCCCACATCTGCGAGCCTCAGCAGCACGAAACAATGGTACTTCTTGCTTCGCTCACCGAATTGAAACAATGTTGCTTAGGTACATGTTTGAGAGCCTCGTGTATAGATTAGGATGGCATAAGGACTGGGACCCCCAAAGCCACCTGGCTCAGTACCAAGACTTTCCGACAACATACCCATCCTCCATTTTTTTATTTTTCTCACATCGTTGAAAGATGAAAACCACGGTATCTATATCTCTCTCTCTTCTCCTCCTCAATACGGTCGCATTTGCCCTTCCCAACGGCTGCGGAGGCACCATCAGCACCGCCGCCGTAGACGTGAGCGGCTTCAGCTCCGTCTGAACCTCCGCCGCTATCTCACGCTCCTCTATCTTCGGCGGCTTCACCGAGCTCCTCAACGTCGGGACGCAGACCTCCACTCCACCCTGTGCCTCCTTCTGCGCTTCCTGCTTCGCCAAATCAGGTTTGAATGTCGCTATTTTAGATGCTGCTAGCTGGAAACATGTCCTCGATTCCATTGTCTACGCTCGGATGATTCGGATAAAGGGGAAGGGGTGCTTGTTACATGCTTGCGCTAATCACATGATCTGACCAAGTTACCCCTAAATAGCCGAGCCTTGGCTCTCCACCTAAGTAATTTCACTCAACTGCCAACTTATTGGCATTCACCTTGTTTCCTTCTTCCAAAGAAGCGTGTTGCACAAGTTCGCCTTTTTGGCTTTCTATCCTCAGGCCATAAAATGAGGACATAGCAGGTCTTTGAAGCAGCTGCTTCACTTGTCAGCCGACAACGTGATAACAAAGAAACGACCAAGGAGAATTATTCTATTATTGCTGAACAATGTAACTTAAATAAAGCTACAAGAAAAAGTACAAATAGAAAGCCAAAATCGAACCCAACTATTTGATTAAAGAATCTAAGACTGGAGTTTCGAATAGACTTCCGAGAAGCAGATGTACCGAGGAGCAGATTATAGGAAGTGATTTTTGACAAGCACATTGTTTGTTTGCAGTTGTCGTCCTCAGATATATTATCGTAGTTATCTATACTTATGATCATTGGTATTAACTGTATCATTTGAACTTGTAACAACGCTCCTGGTGCTTCTCATTTTTGTTTCGAAGGTTCGCTAGCGACACTGGTTCATCACATGATTAGATGACTGCCTGGGTAGACTTTCAAATCCTTTGGTATAACGAGAAAGACTGTTCTTCAACTGTTGTATTGGTCTTCTTTCTTACTATCCTTGAACAATAATATGGTCATTATTCTAAACTAATGCAATATATTTAGATAGGGATTGCAGTATGAGAACAACTTTCCAATCCCACTCAAATCTCAATTTTCGCTTATGCTCAAGCAAATGGGCCCATAAAATAGGCAGGAAAGACTGGCTCATTAAGCAAAGACTGAGTTAAACACCAGCCAATATATAATCATAAATTATAGAATAATCATTCGCTGTATATCTTCAAGGTTTTTGTCTTTCTGATCTTACAATAGTTCATTTGGATGGTGTTCAATAATACACTGAGGAGATGATCACGGGTTTATATCACGATTTCATGATTTTTGTATCTTGAGATTTTTCTATGAACTTGATTTCATTCATCTAAACTAGATTAGTTAGGCTAGGCTATGGATAATTTGACTTGAATCTTTCTTCTAGGAGGAGTGAGTACGTACGCTGTTCAAAACAAGAATGAAGTTCAAGAAAAAAGAGCTGAAGTAGGAAGCAAAATTACTATTTCTAAGAAACTGGGACGTAATTTTCAAAGTTAAGCCTCACACTCAAGCTCATTTACTTAGGCTTTTGGCCCTTTGATGTCTTCATCTTCCTTCTCCATTTTCTCCATCTCCCCTTCCTTCTCTCTAATTTCCAACCAACCTTTCTCCCCCTCCAAATCCCTAATCTCTTTCCCCTTCACACTCTCTTCCAGCCCCTCCTTCTCCGCCAACTCGCGATACTCCAACAGAGCCGCATATCCCTGCTCCCTGAGATCGCCCAATAAACCATGAAAGAACACATCTTCATAGCAGCTAGGACATAACCAGGGAACAGAGGCACAGCCGCAGCAAGATGGACATCCGTGCACGAGACAAGTGTCCCAAGACCAGATGTGGTCGTGTACGAGTCTTCGGTTGCGGAGTTTGTCGGCGTTGCGGAGGTCGACGGGAGTGGTGTTCCTGTTTTCGTCTGAGTTAGAGTTATAGTTGGCCATTTTTGGGTTGGTTATTGGAATATGCTTACTAAATGTTGGGTTTAGGTAGGTGTGGGATGAGAAAGTTTGAAAATGGTTTGAGGGAGGAAGCGGAACGTGTTTATAAGAGTGATGAGGAGCTGTTCTCATACCGTTCAGTGGAGTGGAAAGCTATTCTCATATTATATTTATTAGGTTGCTTAGAACAATAGGTATATCTCTTTTCAACAATGGTAGAGAATCACGACAGTAGAACAGTTGAAAAACAATCTTTCGGCAAGGAAAAGGAAGCGTAGAAGTTATGCTAGCAGCGATCTCACACTACAAAGGACCAGAAAAATCACTTTGCATCCAGCGAGATCTTTTTATAATTCATTATATTAATAAAGTCGTAGAATGTAGAATGAATCGAAAGTCGTTATAGATGCAACAAACAAGAGTGTGACTTACTACCCAAATATAGAGCATCAAATATCAACCCCGAGACCCTCTAACAAAAACTATCCCTCCTTATAGCTAGTATAGTGTAGCTCTGAGCCGATATCCGAACCATGTCCTTGTGTTGAACTCATTTTAAGGCTAACGATACATAATTACTGACCCGATAACTAAGGAAAGGAACCTCCTAAATAGGTCGGAGCCTTAGCTCATTGCCGATAATCTATCAGCTTGCTGTAAATATCGAAAGGTGTGCTGAAGAACATCCCTAGAAACATTCATCTTTCTCAGCACTATGAGGTAGTGCAGTGCAGCTGTTCCACAACACTCAGTTAGATTCGAATACCACTATAGCTCCTATCGCTTTTGCAGTTATTATACTTTACTCGCTGTGGGTAATGCGCCATTCCGATCTTTTGTGTCGGCGACGGCAACATCCAGCACCGTTTTCCAGCGTCCATCCGGCAGGTCGGACCGGTGGTGGCCTTCTACGGTGCCAACAACACCGTGCGGCTCGTGTCGTCTAATTCGTTGATAAGGTTATTAGTGGTTGCGTTCGAAGTCAATCGTTTAACGACTGATTCTACACCTTTGTCTGCTGCTGCGTGCAGCGCAGACTCGGCACTCATATCGACAGCCAGCTCGCGGCCAGAGTCACGAAGGATTATGACCCAGACACAACAGCCGCCAGATTCGACTCCACAAATTGCCTTGATCCATCATGGGTACACTCTCCTTGTCACCCGTCTCGGTCATAACGGTGACAATGCCGTCTTGCTTGTCGAGCAATCGGCACCGCGCGAAGACGGGACTAGGCATTGTCTGAAGCGACACGTTGGGGGATGGGTGGGAGACGAAACACGACTCCTCACACAGCCGCTTGTTAAACAAGTCGACATCCAAGTAGTGGTGCTGACCAGTGGCCGCCGACGTGGTGACACGAATCACTTGGCAGGGGCAGCCCCGCAGCAGCAGTATGTCGCCCACCCGGGATCTGATGGCATGGGATTGCAACCGTGTTGCTCTCGTATCTATTGCTAGCAGGAGTTACGCGCACATTCCTTGCTTCGACGCCTTCCATTTCGGGCTCCGATGCCGAAGTGACAGCGAGGAGGAAGCTCCTTGGTTGCAGACTATCGACCCTCCTATCCGAGCCTTGCTTTACCGAGAGTTGGCAATCTCTTTGTGGGACTTGGTCCTTGATTGGACATCCCCGCTAGGTAGATGGGAAGAGGCTGAAAAGGACCGGGATGCTGGCCTCGATGACGAACTATTCCGAAACGAGAGGGCGGATCTTTTCCAGACAGGTTTTCAATTGGAAGAACTATCTCTTTGCTTCGGGGTAGAAACAAGAAGGAAAAGAGATGAAAGATAAGAGACATCCGAATGGAGAAGCAAAGCGCCCTAAGGCAGAAATATCAAATGAGGTGAATGTTGCAGCATCCTGTTGGCTACAATATTACGCACGCGCCGAGGTCAGATGCCGCAGCCGCTCTTGTCCGATTTACTCGTCAAATGCTTCATTCGTTAATAAAAAACTGAAGCTCTTACAAAATATTGAAATGTCAATGCAAGCATAGTGTCAGATGAGTGGATCACGTGAAATGGTGTCAGATAGCCCATTTCGGCCTAGTTCAGGGGGTACCCCCCCTAGAGTGTATATATAGACCACCAGAACCTCCTCTTATCATCAATCCAGTCAATCCTTTCCATCTGACACATAGATTCGAAACTGGAAGCAACTTGCTGCGGGAAGTCCACTCTGCCATCTTCGCTTGAGCTAGCTAGGTAGCCTTCGTCCCCTCTGAAGAAAAGAACCAGGCACAAAGCTGGCACACAAAGCTCCGCAAAAGAGAAGAACAATGACCGATGCGTGTTCGTGATCGAACGGTGGGGTTGCTTGATTGCTGAATCTTCTTCCGCCAGCAGAATCCTCGCGGAGTCTAGTGTGGCGGAACTTAATGAGAATATGAGAGTGATCGAGTTCTTTGGGACTATACTCATATAGTGCGTGCAATACGATGTTGCACGCGTAAAGAAAAGACGGGGGTTCTAATGAGAGGAACTGAACCTCTTGGCGGCTCGGTAGGAAAACTGGAGAATGATACAAATTATATTTTGACTTTGTGAAGAATGTATGTGCTTGGTAAGGATGTGTTGGATTTACGACTATTAGAAGTATTAGTTTTAAGGGCGTTTTGGATAAGCTTCGATTGTTACTTACAGAGTGCGGTTAAGAAAATGGGGAGAAGCTGACTCGTGGAAGGACAGTCTCCGCTAAGGGGTATACTACGACTGTAAACGGCTAAGCGCGGTTCTGCAAATCTTCAATCATTGTTCGAAGATCTTCTTCCATTATCATCCATCATCAATTTTCACACTTCTTGTTTGGATAGCATCAAGCAGTGGTGGTCGTCAAGATTCGCGACACTGGATAGCATCGCAAGACTTGCAATCTTTATTTGCTTCATGAACGAGTTCGAAATACGGACCTGCTTATTCCGCCATAGCCGTCCGCCGAATGCTACGATTGTACCGACACTTTCAGTACGTCTGATTTGTTGAGGAGATATAGGAATACAAAAAATATGTCTCATAAGAATCATACCAGAAATTCGACGTCGTTCTAAGGTGAAGAGGATGCGGGATTCCTGAGAATCAAAGTCATGTGACTGAATGCATGTGGTCATAACTTGGAAGGCTCAAGACCAACCATTGGAGAGCGGTTAGAAAAGAAACCCTCGGCGGAGGCATTCTAAGCCAAACAGCGGCTTTCTTGAACAAATATTTGCTCAATCAGAGCAATGTGACAACAGATGTTTTCAAAACGAATGCCTGGGTAGGAAGTTTGAATTCGCATTAAGTAAGTGAATGGATTGGAATGTGGCCCAGCCAGCAAGCTCTCTCTCCCAGCCATCTGCTTCATGCAGTAGATGGACCATGCCAATTGTTGGATAATTACGAAAAAGACAAGGCACAGGGTACCCAGGTCATGTGATCTGATACGGTCTGAAGTTTTTCAGCTCCACATCGATCCAATGGCGGATCAGGGACCAAGACGCCAAACTTCAATCCAGTCATTTCTATTTCATGTTTGTATTACGTTTTTTATCACCACCCTTCGTTCGGCATCGAGGTCCTAATGTTGTCTCTTGCCGCGGGGTGGGCCCCCTTTCGGAGCCCTCGCTTAACCCATGCCGAGACGAACACCCCTGTCACGAAACCTTAAACGCAACAACACAGGCTTCCCCGTTGCACCATCACTGTTTCGACACAGGGAGGCGCCGCTAATCCGCGATCAATTAGTGCAATCACCGAAGTTATCTGATCTTGATACAGGAGTTCGGCCAAGTCAGCGCCATCTGGTGCAAATCTTGTATTGGGCCGAGCGCAATCCCTCCAAACAGCAGCATCGCCGCGCTGTTGCGCTAGTATCACGCAAACTGATCTGAAGTTTACCCATATGATCTTCAAACGTGGCTGAGTTTTTGGCTTCAGATGGCAGCCTTCACCTCGGTACAGAAGATCATGACTGGGATATCGTGCTGTGCATAATGATCGGATGATTGTTTTGGGCAACTCCCCCAGTTTCGGGCGATCCGTTTACCACACTTCAGTTTCAGCGGAAAGTGATCCTCGTGTTGAAGATCATGAAAGGATATAAGGTCTATTGCGGCTTCTTGTTTCTTGTTCTTTACTACCAAGTCTATCAAGTCTTCTCTTCTTCTAGGATTTCAGAATCAAGCCCGGTGCTTTCACATTCCTTCATTAAAAGTATTTGCCGCATCTTCAATATCTCTTCAGCATTTCAAAATCTTCAAAAATATTATACTTTAATCAACTTCTTCGACTTTCTACCATATAACCGCAAACATGAAGACCTTCACAATCGCAGCTCTTCTTAGTAGTGAGTACCATCCTTTCGGTCAACATATGGTCAGGCATTAACCTTCTCAAGTCTCTGTCCTCGTCGCTGCTGTTCCACCATTCGACCCAGCCGGTGCGAAGAACGTCGGTAACGGTGCCGGTACCCAATTCATCGGCGGCCAATGTCTTAGCAATGCCGACTGTCAAAGTGCCTGCTGCGCGAATCCTACAGGAATCTGTTCTGGTCCCGGTGCCTCGACACAAAACGGCAAGACCGGTTGCGGATTCGGAAGTGCCGGGGGAGCCGCGAGTTCAGCTCTGAGCATTGTCCCAGTTGGTACAACTGCAGCTGCATCTTCTTCGGGGACGAGCCTCGCTTCAACATCGCCGGCAAACGGCGGGCCAGCATTCGACCCAGCTGGAGCAAAGAACGTTGGGAACGGAGCTGCTCAGCAATTCATCGGTGGGCAATGTCTAAGCGGTGCGGATTGTCAAAGTACGTGCTGCGCTGGCCCATCAGGAATCTGTTCTGGACTCGGTGCGCAGACTCAAGCTGGAAAGACGGGGTGTGGATTTGTTTCTGGATCATCATCATCATCATCATCATCATCATCATCAGATTCTGGCGCCGATAATGCAGGGAGTGCCAGCTCGGCTGCAGCGGTGTCACAGAGCACGACTGCGGCCTCATCGGCTTCAAACGGTGGTCCTGCTTTTGACCCCGCGGGAACGAAGAATGTGGGAAATGGACAAGGAACTCAGTTCATTGGTGGTCAGTGTTTGAGTGGCGCAGATTGTCAAAGTACCTGCTGCGCAGGACCTTCAGGTATTTGCTCTGGTTTGGGAGCCCAGACCCAAGCAGGAAAGACGGGGTGTGGCTTCGTCTCCAAGAAGAAACTTCTCAGAGTCTAAAAAAAGTGCATCCATCGTGTATATATACCTTCTTGTATCAGATATTTTAAGCAAACCATTCTGCATCCTCTTCGTACTCTGCTCCACTCGAATTCCATTTGCTCCTCTCATTTATTTATATACTGATAGCAAAGTTTCATTGTGTTTAAACTTCCTCAGTGCTCAGGCGCTGCCAGGAGGGTCGCTAACATCATCACATTCAGGAGAACTTTAAAAAACAGATAGTAAATCACTCTATGCTTTGAGTACTCCCATGCTCTCTCGAGCGCATGACAGTTTATCAGAACCTTGCCATACTTTTAGCGTCTACCTTTATCGAAATATGCCTTTCTAATTTCGTTATTCCATTTCAATTCTCGCACTCTTTCGGAAATTAGTACTTATATTTGAGAAGTTATAACTTTATTCTTGTGAGTTTATAGTATTGTTTCGTTATATCACGGAAGTGTGTACAATGTTAAGGCTTGTGGGATAGAGTGGACTCCATAATTCCAGGCTCAGTCACCATTGTAAGTCGATAGCATTACAGCAGGAAAGCCAAAGGCCCCGGAGCGTCACTACTTATGATATAGCGTACCTAGCCCTATATACTTGACCCAGTAAATCAATTCAGCACTCGTTTCAACAGAAAATCCGATCACGTGATCACAACACCACAAGTATATTCTCATAATCTATTGATGAGATGCCTCGTTGAGTATTTCCACCTTCCCGAGAACATTTTTCCCCATCGTAACTCATGTTCAAAGCATGATATTGTTAGGATCCTAGTTATAAAATAACTATGATGTCTAGAGATGAATAGTTACACATTTTACCAATAGTTGTTTCCAGTAGGTACAGCCATGAATTGCAACTCAAACATAGATATAGCAAAAGTCTCCATCTTTGCCTCCAATATTGGTCAACATGTCCCACGTGTTTGCTACTTTGGCGGTCCACTTAAGATCCACAGTATCGTTGGAGGGAGCATTTCCAGGGAGCACGGTCATACGGTTCTCAGGATCTTGCATTTGCCAAATCCACCAGATGCGGTCGATCATGCCGTGGTGTAAATAGAAGACGGGGTCACCCGGAGATGAATAGAAGTCCTAATTAAAAAAATGTTAGAGAATTGCATGATAGAGTATTAAAGTTAACGAGTTGAAAGACTTACTCCTCCTGGATCACCGCCAATTGTATAATGTCCGCCCATGTGCACACCCCAGTCATTTTTGGCAGGCGTCCCTAGCATAATATTCTCCAAGTCATCTGCTGTTTTGGCTTCTGTTATAAGAACATATGTATAATTGGCCGCGGTGACGGCTGCGGAGTACTTATTAACATCACGCCGCAGGCATCGAGGGTTCGAGCCGAAACCATCGGCACGGGGATTATCCGGAATGTTCGAGACGATCTTCTCAAAGGGTCCGAGACTAACAGTCATGCTGCAGAATATTAGCTTCTTATAGCTCAAATAAGGAAGATGTAAATGACTCACTTCTTGAAAGGCCCCTCAGTTACGCAACCGCCACCCCCAGCTGATGGGATCATATCATATGGCTTTGTAAAGCCCATTGCGGGCACCCCAGGATATACACTTGGGGCACCGTTGCCACCCATACTAGAATCATTGCCATTGAAGAGCGGTGAGTTGATTGGGTCGTCAGAAGTGCGGCCCCAGTTCCAGTACTAATTTCCCATGTCAGAAACCCTACTAATTATGGTGCGGATTTCACGATAATCATTAACTCACAGGCTGGTAGCCGGAATAGCCGCACTCGTCACGCAGAGCTTTCTCATATGCCCAAATGAACAGCCGATGAGCGGGAAACAAATGTTCCTTTACGCCGTGGATATTAGCAAGTGACTGTCTCCAGGATCAGCTTAGACTGAACATACTTGTGAATGAAGTTCCATAGCCATGCTCTCATGAGTTGCAACGAAATCATCGTAACGACTCAAAGCCCCTGGGTACAAATCCCTAGGCGATTTTGGGGGCTTGGACTGGAGGCAGAGTACAGCTGCGGTGTACTCCTTTCTCTGCGCTTCGGGTAGATCACTCCTTTGCGGCGAGTCAGCCTAGATTCACTTTTGGGCTCCGCATAATGAACAGCATTAAAGCTTTTAGGTGCCCTGGGACTAGAAATTGAGATTTGTACCATTCCATTCTTTTAACCGCAGTCTCCAGAGTACAATTTGACTTGGACGGGTGCTTGGCGAGATAGGCCTCAAATTTGGCCAAGCTGGCATCCTGTAGCTTGTCTACCTCGTCAAGTGGATATGGGCCATCGGTCCTCCTGTAACCAAAACTCCGTTAATTCAACATCCAGAAGCATGTGTTGAGATCGCAGTACCTGTTGAGAGTGAACGGCTTCTTAACTTGATCTGCCTCAACTTTAGAGAGGACAGAGAAAACTAACACCAAGATTGAAAAGAGCATCTTGACAGCGATTATGGACGACAACGTTCCTGTCAAATCATCTGAACTCTGGCAGGCACCACATCCGTGGATGGGCATCCCTCTAATACCATTTTGCATTCGTGGATATACGGCACACACGCACATAAGCTCAATAAATATATATCAATTGCCGAGCCACTAGAGTCTATTAAAGAGGCTGAAAGCCATCACATATGGAACCCGCTGACGAGGCAAGGGAGATCGACTAGATGCATACGAGTGATCATCAGTTTAAAGTTAAGCTTACATTATCTATTAAGGAGAATGTGGTTCGGCGGATTGTTCGCATCACAGATGAATTTTTTGGATATAAATTTAGGCTTATTGGTGTCCAATCGAGTTTATTGGTGGGTCAGGGGAGGTTTACCCCGGATTATGCTCGGCACATCGCAAACGCATAAAAAGTAATCTATCCACCTTTAACTCTCCTAAACCCCGCATGCGCAACAAGTACCGATTGGCTCGGTATAGTGTTTGTGGGGATCTTCGACAACGAGGATAAGAAGGGGCCATTACAATTGTCTTCTTGTAAGAGAACACAATAGATCGCAATCAAGTAAAATTATTCTTCGTGATTGTTTTCTCTCAAACTTTTAAGAAACAACACAATGCCAGTTTCGCCGTATCCAGTTACTACGACACTGCCCACAGGGAAGGGTCAACTTATCGAGAACGATTTCTTAGTATGCAGGAGCTCGCTAGAACACCGAATTATTTCGATCGACGCGGATAATATATTAAGGATATATTCTGCCTCCGGGAGCCTGGGTAGAAACCCTGACCTCCTCGTTAGAAGTTGACTGGTTGGAGAACAACACGTGCGAGGATAACTTCTGCCCAGCACTAGATTAGGGTGGTGTTAGATGAAAGTCACGTGCAGAGGTCAGTGCAATGGTGCAACAGGGCATTTCCAGTTTGGTTCTAGTTCAGGGGTTCATAATCTCTCCCCTTAGTTTATATCCTCATAATATCTCCTCTTGGACTTAGAACCTTAGACCTTACAATATAATCATTTGCCCTCCAATTGATGCCTTTTTCATTAAACCATCTGACAGGTGGCCCGTGTTGGATTACGGAATAGGGATGAGGAGAGCCGAGTGATGATGGAAGTGAGTGTAGGCGAGGTAGTAGTGGAATATTGATGAGGAATGGATGAGCGTGAATTACCTACAGCGAAGGTGAGAAATAGCAGAGATCATACCCGCCGCGGCTTGCTACACATGTGAACGAAGTGAGGATAAACGTGACATACTTGATCGCACTTTATCTCCCATGCATAGAAGCATGAAGGTAAAGTCAAATACAATGTATTTCGATGGTTCTTTTAATCCTGTTTATTACGCCCCGCCTAACATGCTAAGTAAATATAAAGTAAGTTACTATCGACGCATTTACTTCGCAGATAAGTGCTAACAGGGAACAGGAGGTATATCGAAATGCGTAAGTCCATAATCTCGACGCTTCAATCAGAACCACTTAGTTGAGATCAAGCTAAAATTTAAGCTACTGCCATTTGAATCACAAAAACGCATTAATAAGGAAAGTGAAATATTTACAAAGTCTTCATCTGTTTAAGATTCAGCCGTGGTCCGTTCTAGCAATCTCCATGCATTTCGCTCTTAGAAGTCATCTTTTTATGATGAAAGCTACGGCATAAACTTCCTACCTAGAAGAACGAACCGTCCTCTAAACATTCCCCAAACGACCAAGTCCTAAGAAAGTGAGACTTTGGGAGCCCATCATTATACCAATTTAAATCATCAAAGAATTACCAGAGTATTGTAAGAGTTTCGGCAGCATTTTACCTGAGTAACTTAAGTAACTGCACCAGAGCGTATACAAAGAGATGAACCTTAGCGAAACCGTCTGTGCCTGTTTCTATATTATTTGATCATCTTATAGCAGCATATTAAGAGCCATACAACTCCCATAGCAGGCCATAGAATGTAGTCCCAAGGCCACGGTAACAGTACCAGAGCGACTATCAAGAAACTGGGGATTCCGAAAACTACAACCGAGGCGAGCACACCTAGAAAAGCTCGAGTTACCGTTACAGTTACCATTACCAGGAGCCTGAATATCGTTGTTGGGACCTTAATTCGATCCGCAAACGAAGGGAGGTTGGAAATAATCTGCCACGGGTCTCTGAGAGCTTTCAATACATCATCAGAAGGCAAAGATCCATACTGCTCCATATTGAACCAAGCATCATCGTAGGATCGAAACCGTTGGCCGATGCCTCTGTCAAAGACTTCCTTGGCCGCTCGACTGCTTTCGGGACTGATAAAGGCGGTGATGTCGATGTAACAGCCTTCTTGGTTGCCAGGATCGCTGTAACTAAGAGCTATCTGCCTTATGAGAAGAAGGCTTTGACTTGGTTTCTTGAGCGTGATTGAACCAGTAATTGACTCTCTGAAAAACGCAAGGCTAGAGGAAATGCAATTAACTTCAGGAATTCGTTCCCATCCGAGGGGCAATTGGGATGGTTGGGGTGGTTGTATGAGTGGCTGACGTTCCTCTGGAAGGGTAGAAAGTCGTTGCTTGAAGAGATTGAAGAAGCTGTATTTTCTAGTTGGTGAAGGAGGTGAACTTATTTCCGCAAAATATCGAAGCTGTGATGGATGGAAAAAATTACGCTCTTTAAGCTCACGCAACGCATCGAAGTATTCTGCTGAATACAGGTCTTCTATAATAGTCCGACCAGAGTTGAGTTCCAACTGCTCGGGATCCTGTTTCCCAGTGATGTAATACCTCGTTGACTGCGAGATCTGCTTCTGATCCTTTATTTCATCAAATCGGCGACAGATTTCTTTCATCACCGTGCCCACAGTGGCGATCCTACATCCCTGAATATATTGGCAAATGATGGTATTCTCTTATCTAGAAAAGAAAGTAGGAGGAAATCTTTCCTCGACGCGAGCACCAAATTGAAGCAGGAGAAGGAAGAGTTCGAGTCGCTCGGATTCGTTGAAAGTGTTGCCCATGACAGCAATCCAAAATTCCTTGGATGCTGGCAGATTCTGCACTTCCCAGGTGCCGACCTCACCACAGCAAAGCCAAGCTAATATTGATATCTCTGGCCTAGGAATTGACATGATGGCGCTGTAGACACTGTTTTTGGTGTCTGCTCAATGACCGAGCTACCGCGTTGGCAACCACTTGAGGTTCAGTGCTCGTTTTTGCTATTATTGTTGCGGTATTTACGCCCGCTACGCCGGAGGTTGCTCTTGGAGCGGTGTCGGCATATGCGGCTGTCTTGGTTGTGTTTGTAGGTTCAACATTGCCGCCTGCGAGATAATGGGAAGAATAATATTAATAAAGAGCGAGGATGTGGAAGTTGAGCCATTGAAATGTTTTGGCCTTCTCGTTTTCCTGGGATTACGAGTATGAACCTGTGGAGTAATTTGATGTTTAAGTGAATTGCTCACAATGCCTGAATTTTTAAGAAAGTTTACTTCCCTAATTGTGCTGCTCGAGCCAGTGGGCTAAGCTGAGAGTGAGCCGAGAGTGAGCCGGGAATGATCAGCACCCGAGCAAGAGCGGCAAGTCACTTAATTATATGCGAAGCATAAAAGGCCATGAATTCATAATACCCAGCCTATCCTTACTTTTCAAAACAATAAACGCCACCCAAACCTCTAAACCCAAACCTCTAAACCCAAACCAAAGAAAATTGGAGGTTGCCCGAAACCTCACTTCAAGGTACCAATCTCGCATGTACCTTCCTCACATGTCTCGTCAAGTGATCTTTCCTCTTGAACCCCACATGTTCATACCTGCACCCAGCCACAGAACATGTAAAGTTCTGAGCAGGCTGTGCAGGCAGAACAGCATTGTCTCCAGCATGATGCACGGTCATGTGTCGTCCCATATCTCGATTCCTTGCTGTGCGGTATTGACATCTCGGAGCTAAGGGACATTGAATTGGTTTTGTGTGGATTTGTTCGTGCTTGCTATTTTTTTAAAGTTAAAAACAGTGCAAAAATGAAGATTGGTGTAGCTTACGTTCGAAGGTATTTCTTGGTAAAGCTTCGGGCGCAGTGTCTACAGACATAGTCCGTGGCGCAGGGAGACACGACCTGGGCTTGGACTGAGGAAGGAAGATCCTCGACAGGTGAAGGAGCCGTTTGATCGACTGCAATCGATGGCGGTGACTCAGACAGAGCTGAAATGCTGGAAGACAGCTGCTGTTCTGAGAGGTTTGAGGAATGTTGCGATTCCGATGACAGGGATACAGACTTCTCCATATTGCTAGATGAAGTGAAGTCCTCGCTCAAGTTGTCAAACGTCATATAGTCATGGCTTGACCATGAATTCAATGGTTGAAAGTCTCTCTGTAGAGATATATCCAAATCTTGGATAAATTGAGTGTTCCACCACATAAGATCGTTGAGATCCTCAGGGATCCATTCGTTAAGGTATCGGTTTGGTGATTGTTGGGTGAAGGCTGAGTTTGGATCTGTGTGAAAGGCCAAACGCTCAAATTCTTCCATTTCGAGCATGCTCGATACATCGAGTAGAGTAGCCTCCATGATAATTTGGAGGTGTGAAGGCGAAAGTGTTTTATTTTGTTGCTGCGCTTTTGCAAGTTTTTTTGTGCGTTTTGTCGTTTTGCTTTAGTTAGCAGTTTATGGACAAAAGTACTCAGGTCCATCAAGGAAAGTAGGTATAGGAAAGCCATCATGAAGGCGCTAGAAGTACAAAACAAAACCGTCTCTACCAAAGAGCTATTCGACCAATAAAATATTTGTTGAACGAGGAGCAGACACCGGAAAAAGTCATCACGAAACTTCGAAATCTAGAAGCAATAATAGCCGGCCCCCCTCCTCTGCTCGCTGGTTTGTGATCGACCAACGAGCAGAGGAGGAGGGCCGACTATTAACTAGTCAAACAGAAAATCGAAATACGCAGCGACAAATTCCACTAACAACCAGGCATTGTTGAAGAAAAAAAAGAAATCATGTTTCACTGATGAAAATGGCCAAACAACATGAAAAAAAACCGGTATATCACAAAAAGAAAAGGTCATGCAGAGAGCGAATGTTGGTATGTTCGTATCCAGTCCATATGCTTTTATGGCCGCATTGGCAGCATTGACAGCATTTCCACAATCCAGCCAAGGAGGGTTCACTATTATAAAATGAGTATTGCTGGCTTAAATAGCCCTAAAGATGGCTTACCCATGGGCTGATTGTCGAAAGGACGTGGTCATACGATCGCTGATCGAGTTTTTGGATGGCATCTTGGTTGTCGGATGCTTTGCAGACAAGTCAGTCTTGGCATTTCAACACTCCTAAAAGACAAACCTCCTATGCATATATTGTCTCTGTGTGCTGTGTGACAGTGGTTACTTAGCGTAACATTCGATTTTTTCGAATATAGAACGTCGAAGGACTACGCGCCAGAAGTTAATTACCCCCGCTAGGCTCAAGAGAAATTCATCATTATACGTACAATGCGCGATCCTTTATATTCTCTCGACTCCGGACAAGCACTCTTTCGAGAAGCAATTGTCCAAATGGTATGAGATGCACTATGGCAGTCAAGAGGAAAACGTTAAGGCTGAGAAGTCTCAGCTGGATGGATGTGGTCGAAGTAGTACAAAATCAGGTGGTGGATGGCTGTGAGGCTGCCGAGTACAGTCTTCTCGATGTGCTGGAGGTGGTATGTGAGTATAGTGTAGCTAAGCTATGAATGAAGATATGTGACCTAGCTATCGCAATGATCTTGTAGGGCCCAAGCCTTGGGGAAAAAACAATCTTCTATATAATTCTGAGGACGGCGGGCCTCACGGCACGTGCACACCGTGTACTATCTAGGCAATTCTATTCGACGGTGATATCCAATCAGCGGACAAGGTGTGGGTGAGGTAGCAAGGCAGAATTCTAGACGTGAGGCCCGACGTGAGGCCCGCCGTGAGATACAGTGCAAGGCTGACATGCTTACGCCACTTAAGGAAAGCCAACGATTGGAGAGGCCCGGCAAATGCATCAACCTATCCTATCCTCCTACATCCAACCAAAGTTCTTTTTCGCTAATCTCCATCCTATTCCAACTAACCAAATTCCATACTCTCCGCGCTCCAATTATAAGTCTAATTATATACGGGGGTATTTCTTCGGCTCTTTCGGGCCCTATTTGATTGGATTTCAACCATTTTCCAATAGCTGGTAGCTTTGCGTCTAACCCTCAAACCTTAAAGCTTCGAATGCCTACGCGGCTACCTCTCCATCGTCTATTATTGCCGAAAGCAAAGTTTAACAAACTACGCGAAATACATATAGCAGTTATGCAATTCTGTCTTGTAAGCTTCTGCTAGATGTCCTTCGCGGGCCACATTGCTTCTAGAGCCTTGCAGCCTTGAATAGCACAAGGATGTATCCTACCTGATGGCAACCTTTAGTTTATAATTCTCCAAGTGACACTGCTGCAATCGACAGATGTTTGCATCAAAAGCCATCCATCAATATCTCTATTCTACTTTATCATTAGAACTAGCGCTCTGAAAGTATGCACACTAGTATTTCGTCCGATATCCATGAAATAAGAAACGTGCCAGGGTAATTCTCTAAGCTTCCTAAGCATTGGAAACTAGCAAGCAAGGAAGGAAGGAAGTTTGAAGACTCTTGGTAGCCCATTAGGCACACAGAGGAGAAATACTAGTTTCGTAGGCACCTACCGTATGAAGCGCGACCATCAATCTATTCAAGCTCATTCAGACACGATAAACATCAGCATAACCGAGATCCAAGTCTGAAAAATACCGCTCAAAGCAACTAATATCGCAGTCCAGCCCGGTGAAACGAGGCCATACAAAGGCAGTGCCGCGAGAGACGTGATCAAACTAAGGATAGCTAAGAACCACGCCCATTGCGACGCTTGTTTTGCAAGACGAGGATTTCGGTAAAACACGGTGATTATGAGAATCACAGTTCCGGAGATCTGAAGTATGGCGCCTTGGCAGAGAGAGAAAAAGTCTGCGTCGCTCCACGACCCTTTTTCCGGGGAGGATTTCTGGAAGCTGAACAATGCTAAGATGCCGCTTGCAACGGAGACAAAACCGACAATGATGATGATGTTGATCGTTTGGTTTAGGTTGAACTGCGAATATTAGAATAGTTGCAGTGAGAGATGGAAGTGAGAACGAACTGCTTGATTTCTAGGATAGGCGTGGGCTACTTTGATAGAAGGGCTGAATGGCTGGATCTGTTCCATATCGGCGGGCCTAGAAGTATCAGATATAACCTTAGAATATATAGAAGTGTGGTCATCAGATACTCACCACAAACGATCTATCTCTGACGCCACAGAAAGACGTGGAGTACCAACGTATGAGTCAACATAGGTTCTGTCTAAAAAGCTATCCAGCTTCACGATCCTTTTATGGACCCCTGTGAACAGGTCAATATCTTGGAGGCTCCCATCCTTTGCGGCGTTCAGCACCTGGAGAAGCAAATGCATAGCAAGGCTTTGGACTTGGTCAATGCGTTTGACCCACCCGGATGGCGCCAGATTGGGCGCGGGAAATTCCCCGTGTGGTGTTCTTCTGCCTGGGTACCCATCCATTTCGAATTCCATAAAATTCATAGCAAGCGTCCAGAAGCGCAGAATTTGTACATCTTGAATATACTCCAGATTTGTCTTGTCTTCTTTCATTATTCTATCAAATTCGGATAAGTCTCTTTCTTCGACGCCAATGCCTGATTTCCAATCATCATAGAGGCCACCTTGACTAGGCGAATTCTTCAAATTGCAGGCCCTTTGAAGAGTGGCTTGGAATGAAGAATCCAGCTCGCGAAATGTTCTGCATAACATTGCCATATGGCTCGTTTGATGCCGGGGCGGATTGTCGCTTGCAACAGACGGTCCTGAACACAACTATTAGCTACCTCATTTAGAGAGATTTCACTGGATCTCATTCACCTATCCATCCAAGCAACCGGCGTCTCTTCAGCTGGTGATCCATATCATCCCTATCCAGGATCAATCAGTTCCCAAGAAAATTCAAGGCTGAGTAGTCTCAGTCAGTATGGTCGTGCAAGGTCACGTAGTACTGGCGAGGCTGCTTTCACAGCAAGTCAGGCTTTCGGCCTTGGTTTCGTCCTCAGAGCCAGAAATACCCGTGGAAACGACGACGAAGCATGAGATATCAATGCGCGACTGCGTCGGGTGGTAGTGATAACGCTGTTTCGCTGAGATTTGTCGAGTTGAAGTCGGCGTGGGTAGGAAAAATTCCTCGATGTCTGCACGAAAAGTCAACCAATGAATCTATCGAAGACTCGAAGTAGAAGGCCGACACCCAAGCGACTGGCCTACCCAGGCTCCCGTGAAAGCTTCGATCCACAACCGATTATCAGACCAGAGAAATCTAGAAGCCGCGCAAGGCTGCGAGGAACTTTCCTTTTGATCACCCTCCGAGCGTTGAACTATTCAGATTCCATGCCAAAACCACAATCAACCTTTGACAAATATTTCCGAACTGCCAAATGGTATGCCGGGTCTCCTAAAAGAGAAAGAGTCGTAACGGAAGAAAAGCGAACGACGAAGCGGGAGAGGTAGCATGTGAGAGTTATCGTGGCTTAGATATCGAATTTTCAGCTCCGCAGCCTTATCTAGGTATCTATCTACCTAAATACTAGCAGGGCGCATTTTCGTAGATTTGGAAATAGAAGTGATTCGAAATTCAAGAAATAAAGAAGTGGAATACTTGAGCGTGTGTTTGGAAGTCATTGCCTATTGCTGTTTATTTAAGCATAATTTTTAGTCTAAATAACTAAAGGTCACGTGAGGGTGTTAAGTTCTTGAGGTTGTATGTAGGGTAATGTTTGTTTGATTTGGAAGAATAAGGTTAAGTGTAAGTACTGGAATTGCACTAATTGTGTGCGGAATATTTGGTGTAATGAGAGGGAGGAGTAGAACATTGAGTGATTCACGTGATGTTAGAACCGCCAGCAGCTGTAGCTAGGTGGATTGGCTACTGAGAGTGTCTGCAGCTTTGAAACATTCGAGGTCAGAAAACTTCTAATGCTCGGAATTTGCGGCGCTGACATCTATGGGACTATTCTGACTTCAGCTTATTCTTACATGTTTAAGCAGATAGACTAAATATTCACGCACATTGCTTTGAATAGAATGTGAAGCAGCTTTATTAGCGGCGAAGTTGAGGGTTGAAATATTAATCATTGAATAAATGCCGAGGGAATCTCACCTTGACATGAAGCGCTTGCAACCATAAAGTAGTCACGTGCGTCAGCACAATGGAAGCCTCGCCCGTCAGATCCCATTGGATGCACCAGAGCGAGTAAAAGCGAATACAGTGCGCTGCAAGACAGAAGGACGGAGCCACATGCTGCTGCTCGCATGCCTCAAAAGGCCGCGTTGCAGAGGATTAATCAATACGAATAAGGTGCATGAGGCTCTCTCCAGAAAGCCTGGTGGAGGCGTCCGTGGACCTCGATTTAGACGAACATGAACATGAATAATCGTAAATGCATCTGGAACCTTATTTCAGACCTCCGAAGGATGCGATAACTCTATCTAGCATCCACTTCGCTATCAAAGGCAGTGGCGAGTCAGACATGGTCGTCGTCATCCTAGCCACTCACGACTCCGTAGTCGAGTCTTCAAGTGTCAACGAAAGAGAAGATGTCGCTGGATGCGCAAAGACGTGCGATGTGCGATGTGCAACCTAAGCCACGCGCCAGAGACGAGTTTGATGTCCGCCGAGCAGAAAGTCGAAACATGGAGATGCGCAAGATGCCATGTCGATTGTCGACGAATGAGCTCTCGGACGCAGGCGCCTGGATGCATCCTCGAAAGCAAAGTTCGACATACGATAGGGTAAAAGGTTTTCTCGAACAGTGAGCGTTGCAGGAGAAACTTGTGGGGGCGGGTTAATTGTGCTAGCGAACGATACAGTAATCAGGGGCTCAGCTTGTAGTCTCATAGTCTCGGCGTAGTTGGGGGTTGTCAATGTCTAGAAAAGCGTGACAATCGGTGATTTGGATGACTGGGCTGGGACAGCTGGATGTTCGCTGGATTGGATCATCAGGGTGAGGTTCCAAGATGCATTTGTCTGGACTGGGAGAGCTCTCGCGTGACGAATGGGTGTAGGTCGATAGGGTGTGGTTGCTGGGACAGAGTTTGAGGAGGTTCTCCGCAGATCATGGATGGCGGATGTATTTTTGGACGCGACCGTCGTCAACGGCGTGCAGCACCGGCACCAGCACCAGGGGAAGCAAGGTCGAAACCAAGATCCAGTTTGCCTCTAGCCATTGGCCGAGGAGAACTGGGAAACACGATCAGTTGCCTCCTGAGTCCTGAGTCCTGAAGCAAGCATTCCATCATGCGCCATGCTGCATCTAGTCTGAGGTACAAGTACGAGAAGGCAATGGTACTGTACGAAGATACCTACAGTAGAACCGCGGTCAGCGTCGCCTCATTGTAATGTATAATGTCGGAATATCGAGTCCCCTTTCTATAGCCTCACTCACTCTCTCGCTGGTCCTGCCCTCCGCCTCCCGGCTCCCAGCGTCCGTATCTCTCTCCCTCTCTCCCTCTCTCCGGGTATCCAATCCTATATTCTCGATCGACTCGCAATATCTGCATTCTGCAGCTCTCAGCTCGCCAGCAAGACCGGGCTGCTCCAAGACTGTACTCCGTCCGCCACGCACCCACCCAAATATTGCCGGATCCAGTCTCTGGGCGTCGGCGTCGACTGTCGAGCAACCTTTGCACAGCCTCGTTGACTTCGACTTCGATTGCGTCGCCAGCCAACCGAGTGACAGGACAGGGTCTAGAATCCGTCTCCAACCACCGCCAACCACCATTCACTTTCTGCAGCTGATGAACTCGCCCGCATCTGCATCTGCATCTGCCACTGCGACTTCCAACTTGCTACCTCCAGTACCCACAGAGCCAGAGCCTTGAATATTTTACATGTCCATATTCGCAGCTTCGTGAACATAATTCATAATTGCGCTATTCTGCCCAATTTCGACTGTTGTGCCGTGCTGTTTCCCGGCAAGGGTGAGGTCAGATCAAAACAACAATACTGTATCCTCCCACAACAATCGTTTCAAAGGAACCAGCATTCTAGGACTCTGATACTCCACGAACCCAGCGTCCGAACCGCCGCACACAATCTGAATTCGACATCAGCACACTCTCCCTGTCAACCATCACTTAAGACTTTGTTCCTATACCCACGCACGTCTTATGCCGTCCTCACGATAGTTCCGTACCAACATCCCGCAACGAATTCCCCCTACACCCTCCTCTCTCCTCCCGTCGAGTCTCTCACGAAACGAATCACGACGACATAAGAGCCTGCTGAGCGCTGTTGATCAGTTGCGACACTCAACGACGCTCCTCTCCCTCGCAGGCGGTTCTCCGCCGTGCAATTCGCCATTATGGACCAGGCAGGGCATGCGCTGTTGGCGGCGCATCTGCTGTACGCCAGAGCGAATTCCACGAACTCTACAAGCACGGCCAACCCCGCCACGGCGTCGAGACCTCCTGTATACAAGGCCATCGGTATATCATTAGCGATTGCGTCTGGCGTGTTCATTGGAATATCGTTTGTGCTGAAGAAAAAGGGACTACTGAAAGCCAACGAGAAATATCAAGAAGTGGCCGGAGAGGGATATGGATACCTCAAGAACGCTTTTTGGTGGACTGGCATGACGCTCATGATTATTGGGGAGATATGCAATTTTGTGGCATATGCGTTTGTGGATGCGATTTTGGTGACGCCGTTAGGAGCCTTGTCGGTAGTCATCACAACGATCCTGTCTGCGATATTCCTGAAGGAGCGATTGAGTATGGTTGGGAAAGTTGGGTGTTTTCTATGCATTATTGGGTCTGTGGTTATTGTTATGAATGCGCCATCAGAATCGTCTGCAGCCAATATCCAGGAGATGCAGCATTTTGTTATCTCGCCTGGCTTCTTGATTTATGCTGGGTTAATCATTGTCGGTGCTGCCTTTACGGCCTTCTGGGCAGGACCACGATATGGAAAGAAATCGATGTTGGTGTATTTGTCGATTTGCAGCTTCATTGGTGGTCTGAGTGTGGTAGCTACACAAGGTCTTGGGGCTGCTATTGTGGCTCAGATTGGAGGGACACCGCAATTCAACCAATGGTTCCTCTACGTACTGTTTGTTTTCGTTATAACGACACTTGTAACAGAGATCATATATCTCAATGTAAGTCCACCCACCCAAAAAGAAGTATCACCAACTAACTCCAAACAGAAAGCGCTAAATTTGTTCAATGCTGCATTGGTTACGCCTACATATTATGTTTACTTTACGAGTTGCACAATTATCACATCCGCTATTCTGTTCCGAGGCTTCAAAGGGACAGTCACATCCATTGTTACCGTTGTCATGGGGTTCTTCGTTATCTGTGCTGGAGTTGTTCTCCTTCAACTTTCCAAATCCGCCAAGGATGTACCCGACTCAGCAGTTTTTGCAGGAGATCTTGATCAAGTTCGAACTATTGCCGAGCAAGAGCAGCCAGAATCAGAACCCAAGGCAGACGCTATCCGTGGAGCAGCAGCCATCGTCAGACGATTCTCAACCGTTCGACAAAAGGCGGAATTGCAGGAAGCAAGAAGGTTACACGACGAGAAGCAAGCAGATCTCCAGCCCATCGGAGAGAACGAACAAATCGAATGGGATGGTTTACGAAGACGCAGAACAACCATTGGTACCAATCCAAGCATACGATCGCGAGGCAACACAACCCCTTTTCCACCTTTCGAACCTACCCATGCTACCGTCTATACACCTACGCAACACCCACCCCTCGGCATGTCACGTTTTCCATCAGAATCTGATTCAGATCATGATGAAGAAGAGCGCCCAGGAACCGCATCCACGATGGGCTTCTTCACTCGAGCCAAATCTATAATGGGCGGTCCAGGCTCTCGCCGTAGCACGCATCAGCCTCAAGTTCAAAGCCCTATGCATCCCGTCCCTCTAACCGAGATCTCGATCCCAGCCTACCAAGTCGGACCAGACGGTAGCGATACCGCCTACTACGGCCACGAGCCTGACGGCGGAGACCATCGCTACGGACTCCCTTCTCAGATGAAGGCGGAAGCCGACCACCGAGAACGCCACATCACGATCGTAGATGATCAACGCTCGGGAAGTAGAGGTTCCAGTCTCCATCCTACGGTAGGACCCACGCCACCGCCTCATTCGGCGAGACGACAGTTCTCATTCCAAAATGTTTTCCGGAAAGGACAGTCTCAAGGAGCCGCCGTGCCGACTCAAGATGAACCTACACACCAAGTTCAGAGCCGGAGTCCCATGATACGGAAAGGATTGAGTTCGAGAAGAGGAAGCCATAATTCCGCGGCTAAAGGCGCGACGGAAGAAGAGAGATTGGGACTAGTGAAAGGGGACACAAATTCGGGACGGCAACCAGTAGCGCTAGAAGCGTATGAAGATGAAGAAGAAGAAGAAGACGAGGATTATGCGCAGTATATAGAGGATAAAGCGAGGCAGGTGAGAGGGAGTCCGGAAAGGGGACCAAGGAGGGATTTAACTCCTCCAAGAAGGGATACATTGGAGAAAGAGGAGGAAGCTGGAATCGGGATGGCGATTGGCAGGGATGAGGAAGAGAGGTATTATGAGGAGCAAAGACGGAAATTCCAGGCCGGTGGTAATGCTAGGGGAGGCGGCAATAGCAAGGGGACGGGGAGAGGACTGCCGCCGCCTCCACCGCCGTTCGATGATGGGAGGGGTGGGGAGGGGGCTTTCATTTGATTTGATACCCGAGAGCGAAGCGTGCACGAGCGATGAGAGTTGAAACAGCAAGCAATGTTGGATGATCGATGGATTGCATTCGGATCGGATGGGATAAGACGGGATTGGGATGAAACGTAATGACCTGTACAATAAATACATATGAGATGAGATGAAAGCATGATGGTTTTGTTTTCATTCATGCATGCATACGCGTATGAATGGGTGGGTGTTTTGGCTTTTGGCTTTTCTTGGCGCCGAGCCTGCGAATAAACATGAGATGGGCTTTTGTATATTAGGATAGGAATGAATGAATGAAATGGAACGAAACTGAATGAGATGGAACAGAGTTGAATTGTTTGAATTGAGAAATGATGAAATGGTGAAATCGGATGAGTGGGAGTATAGTAGATGAAAGTGCTCCGTTTTTATAAGTGCTTTTCAATCAAACGTGACCCTACCGCGGACCTGTATTTCTAACCTAAGTATTTCAGTTGTAAATTACTTGATTCCGCTGCCGTAATGATTAATTACCGTAAAGATCGGTTTGATGTTGTGATCTGAACTTTTTATAGCGACGCTACTAAGCTTGTGCTATACAATAACTTTTTGGGTTAAGAGTAATCAGCGGAGCAAGACTCGCTTCCCCTGATAAATATTCCACAGAAAAAAAGCTAATGGTAAACACGAATAGAAATAAATGTTGCCCAGTATTCAACAAGCAAATAACGAGAAACGCTGTTCCAAATTTCCCCACTAAATAAGGCATAAGATTTCCTCATCACATCCATCGAACCAAGTATTTTGAGAAATTTTAAGGGCAGGCATTGCATCAGTATAAAACCCAAACGTACCCAAGCGAGAATACTGCTCAGAAGTTAGATGTCTAAGGATTAATCCTTCCGAGATAGCATCTCCAGCCCTATCGTTCAGCATATCAACTCTTCTCATAACCTCCAGCAGATGCACTCGGATAGGCGATAGAGTAGGTGAGGCGAATTCGGGCTCAAGCGCATCTCCTGTGGCGTACGCATTCCCGTTTGCTAAACCAGCATCAAGCTTCCACCAGCTCTTGTTTTGTCGGACAATAGCCGGAGTGTAATGGAGCATCCCTACTCTGGTGCGTCCACGAATACGTAGTTGAGCGCCCTTTACCGCACCGTACATTGCTCTCTCATCTACGAGCTCGATATCGCAACCTAAAACTTCGATGTGGATATCGACATCATTAGTGGTGAAGCCGCGATAGTGAGTTCTGGTATTCACGGAAACCCAAGACCAGGACGGACCTTGGTACGTGGGCGGCCGCGGGACAAGTGTTGCAGACTTTGACCCGGAGGAGTATTCGCTATCAACGGGTGTTGATTTCCACATCAGACAGAGTGGCAAATTACTCTCCCACAAGCCAGCCCAGTATTCTCCCTCGATTCCTCGACTAAGTACCTCTGCTATTCCTGAGATTGCCAAGATTCGATCCGTCGCCACTGTCAGATTTCGAAGCGTATACGCATAGACCATTCTCCTCCAAATGGAGTGTGGATCCTCAGAGCTATCTACTATAAAGACCGTGTCTTCGACATGATTGTTCCACCCATCGGAGTAGCTTTGCACATGATTTAGCGGCAAGGTTTCACAGGTCCATCGTAACTGGAGTTTCTTAAAGTCGAGAATCCGGCTGCTGAGAAGCCGCTCTTGCAAAGCCCATCCTCGCGCATTCAGTGGTTCCGAGGTTAGGGGAGTGGATGGAGGGGGCCGGAACAAGGTCGCAGATCCCAGTTGGCCATCTGGGCATCGGACAGGTAGCTCGAACACCTGGCTTGGGAAGTCGGTAAACTTCCTGTCTTGCAAAAAGCCCTCCGTTGCTGCTGCTGCGCTGGAGCTTGCGACCGTTAACGTTGCCGCCGAATATACGTGGACCATCTTTGCAATCTCGGCCATTTTATCCGTCATATCATCCTGGACGATGCAGAGGGCATCTACCCATAGGTACTTGAAACCTAGTTTGGCGCTCACATAGACCGAGTCCTTGATAGTCTGCGAAAGTTCTGCCCACGGAAGAGACGTTTCCCATGCCTTTTCTGTCTTAGCAGTGAGCATTGTCTGAGGACCACCCCAGCAATAACTGAGAGCTACATAATTGACCTGAGCCGCCGGTCGAAAGAGCCGAATACGCCAGGATGGAGATGTTTCTAGGATTTCAATAACCCTAGTTGGCCTGAAGTTAGGATCCCATGGACCGGGTCGGCAATCCTTGTGTGACTCGAGGCATTCTTTTAGCCACTTTTGCGCAAGTGCGAAGCTCTTCTCGGACGAGGTCTGGAGGTTGATTAGGCGGTTTTTAATGTGTCTAGCTGCTGGATCACCTATGCGACTGTTAGCTGTTTAATCTAGTGCGCTGGGCTCGGAATTATAACGCGCTTGAACTGGTTGCTAAGTGGAAGGAGATTTTCTGCTTGCTAGATGTGAAGTCAAGCACATCTCCGCTATATCTACACCAAGTCCACACCCCCTCTGAAGTGCATATGTCCGCAAGCAAGTCGGACAGAGCACATTTGCCACTGCTAATGCCATTGAATCTGTCCCTTGGAATAAGTGTTTTCGCACCGGACTTGCAATCTATCCATACATATTGCTCTGTAGTAAGGTCTTCAGGGGTGTTGCCGCAGAAGTCAAGAAGGAATCGCTGGCAATGCTCGCATTGATGTGGATCCATCACGGTAGCAGATATGTTAATTACCTATATTAGGAAAGGGTATCACAGATTTTAGATGAAGTAGGAGCCAGGTGTTAAGCCCGAGATTATATTTACCCTAAAGGTGAGGCGGCATTGCTTACGGTCGCAGCCTTGAGCAGATTTGCGCAGTTGAGTTTTTCCGCCGCGGTCTTTGAGTCGGTGGTGCTTCGCTAAGCAACCAAGTTACCACACAAGCTAAACGGTTGTTCTACTATTTTTCTCAGAAAAACAAAACAAATGGGTATTGTAATCGACCACTACATAGCAAAAGGCAGTTGTGTTCCTTTCTCTCCTCCCATACCATTAGTACAAGGCATTGATTTGTTAACTTAATACATAACTCAACGATAGGAAAATAAACCAGGGAAAAGAAAAAAGGCTTTGATAGTGCAATAGTCTCGTCCGATCATCAGGCTATTTGCGAACTATTTGTATTCCATATCCGTAATCAAAACGGCAAGCTTCCTAACCAACAGAGTAAATCTGTAAAGTTTAATCCAATATTCTCCCACATGATAAAGCCGCGACTGGACTCAGCTCTTTCTACTCCGTTTTACCTAATAACAAATATCCAACGAACACTGCGCAAATTCCTACTTCGTGCTTATCTATCTACCTTTAATCTAGAACGGTCCCCATTCCGAATTTCTTCATGCGGTGTGCCAGCCACCTTCCTGATTTCATCGGTGGCATCTAGAGTTGTTTCCATTTCGCAATGTTACTTGATAAACGCTACTATTCCTCTTGGCTTTGAGAAATTGATTGCTTTCTAGGAAATGGAAGTTAATGATCTAATAGCTGCAAATATTCCTGCTGTTGCCGGGAAGACTGTTTGTTGAGACGTTCAAATAGCACGCTAGTGTGTAGTGATATAAGAGGAATCCAGCGCTCAGTACACCTACCGACTCTTATATGGACACGCGTAGCTGATAGATAGCCAAAATCGTGGCCTTGCCGCAGGACACGGAACATCAAGCCTGTCGCGTTCCCGAGATAGTGGTTCGGTACCATATCAACTACGTTTTTATAATAACCCTCCCATGACCAGACCAAAAAGGTGTCTCGCCGCCCAGAACTCCTTGAATGTAGTCCGGCGTATCGTGACAATCTAGAGGATGCCCACATGACTATGGGCCATTTTCTGCCGAACCAAGCGCTTGTAAGATTAGAGAAGGAAGCGTCGAGAAGTTGAAGTAAGGCAACGAGCGTAATAGGAGAAGTGACATTGGTGATATTCTCGCGACAGTAGGCGACAAATTTGAATTTGTCAGTCTGAATAAAGAGTGAGTGAAAATCGAGTATGTCAACTGTCTAAATGAGCTGCCAGGAAGTGGCAGATGAAGAGCTACTGGGAGTTATCGGTGTTAATTTGAGAGTATGCATGGATAAATGTGCATCATGGACAATCAGCGGTGCAAGGAGACTGATTGAATTCCCAAGCGGCATAGGCATCTGCCATTCTCATCTCAGTTCTTCGAAGTCGTTCGTGACAACTACTTATTGCTTCCACCCGAGAGGGACTGTTAAACTTTACTTGGCTTTGGGAATAATTCCTTTCGCAATATAGTCTGCGGGGTTTGTTGGCGGATGGGGTCGAACCAACGGAGAGTTCTGAGTACAGGATGGCAACTTAGCAAGGTTTCAAAAGCTAGAGAGGTTGACAGGCAAGAAGGAGAAATAAAGAAGCAGAGCACGCTTGAACTTCGACGTGGCTGATACTCCTCTCGCGAGGTGAATGTAGTGTCGAGCCGATGAGTTTCTGGACACCGCCATTGTGCATCAACCAGGCCACAGTCTCAAGGAAATTAAAGAGGTCTGGCTGGTTTCCCTGAACTTCTGTCGTTCTCATGAAGCTTCGACTGAATGCACAGTACCTACCGGGTTTGTCATAGGCTGATAATATTTCGCCCAGCGCGCCCGCATCTTAGCTCCCGAAGGCATTCCGCCACAATTCCCTCTACTCACCAGTAGGAATACTAATAGAGGTTGGTGGCTGAAGCTCGTACCAGCAACTATGCACTCTTTATCAGGATGGTGACGAATTTGATCTTAGTGCGACAAGTGACAGCTCTAAAGCTCGGCAGATAAATTGTCGGACTTGGACAGACTAATTGATAATCCAGTCTCTCTCTTGACAAACGGTCTTTAAACATGTCTCCAAGGTGCGATTTTGAGTGGAAATATGAACGCGCAAACATTACCTTGTCCCAAGTGGGTTTCAGATCGTAGACCTGAGCCGAAGGAGCCATTAATTAGGGTAGAATCGAGACAGGTCTGCAGATGAGCTCACAGGCGGAGCGTGAAGATCATGAAAAAGAATGGTCTGGATAACGATTGCTTCAGCTACCTGGATTCTTCCGCTTGGAGATAAAACAGACCGTCTCGAAACCGGTACCACAAAAGTGTTTGATAGGATCAAGTACTCAGCAGCAATCGATGCAGCGAACAGAGGTAGATTAACAATGTAAGCAGCCACTTTGCCAGCTGAAGCGGCCGAAAAGGTTACTAAACGACAGCTCGAATCAGTCTTTCAATGGAGTGAGTACATTCGGCACCGTGATTTCAAAAGGTCAAAGACTTGGTGGGTTGAAGTCATTGTTCGTGATGGGCTGGGCACATCAATGAGGACTTGAGTTGGAAGTTGAAGGAATGGAGACGCGACGCGCGGGCGCGGGATTGGAGCTTCCCAACATTGCAGGGGAGGAGTACGCGAATCACGTGATTACACTAATTTTGGATCCACCCGCATCCTCGGTTCAGTCGCAAACTCTCAGTATTCGCCACCTCTTTTCTCCCTCCTCGCTCTCCTCCACAACTCTTTCTTTCTACCCTCCACCAGCTCCACGCTCCATCGCCTGTTGATCATCCCATCACCGCGAGTCTAAGATTCGACATGTGCTCTGCGCATCTTCCAATCTCGACCCGCGATAACGGCAGACCGTCTTGCGGAGCATCGCTGCTCGAAATGGAAGGAGGTTGCAACCGCATCGCGTGAAGATTGCTTGAACGCATCCTTCTCCGATCCCTCCACTTTTCCAAGCTATTGGGAAGCGCACACCGCACCGATCCCTGTGTGCGGCGGACAAGATGATTTGGCAGCTCGTGCCGTCGACATGCAACAGACGCAATGAGGAATGGCTCTCGACGCCACGAGCCGAGCGGCACGAGGAGCTTGGGCCCAAAGTCTCCAAGTCTCTTTTCTCCATCAATGGGGACGGTCTCGCCAGCCCACCTGCCCCTCCTCCATTGCGCCGTTGTGCATCGTGCTCGAGAAGCTTCACTGGCTTATCATTTCTGGTCCCCCACGCCAGGAAAGCCACAATTTATTCGCCGTTGGCCATGATGCATCAGAAGGAGCAGAGGGAAGGGACATTGGAGTTGGGATTTGATGTTCTCAGCCTTCGCTGACTGCGGTGCTGCCACCGCGCGTAGCAGACGATGGATGGTCTCGGGCCTGCAAGCGGTCATTGACAGCTGCATCCGCAACGGGCGGACGTCCAGTGACAAGGCCGCCCGCTAAGAGCTGAGTTGGTTGTGCCCTGGTTGTGCCCGCTGCCCTCCGGTGGGTGCTGGACCGCTGGTGGCAGGCCGCACTGTGGCAGTGGTGCACTGGTGGGTGTGTTTCGACTCTCGACCCGACCTGTCGCTTACAGCCACCCTCTCGGCCTGCGCGGTCGTGGTCTCTCACGTTATCGCATTGACAGGGATGGTGGTATTAATACCCTACGTACTCGTCCTGGACACCGCCCGCCCTACAAATCACGACGTCCCCTCCCTTTTAAACATGGGGAGCTGCCAAGACCTCTCTATTTGACGATGTTTTCATATTGATATGAGGTTCACGATCTGGTCCAAGACCATAGTTTGGCCTTCAAGATGCCGAACAATACTGCATGTTCTCCAAGTAGTACCTGTGTGATACTTTCAGGGGCGACGACCAATGGCACAGACTATGTCGCTCAGTACAACCCAAATGCACCAACCCCATATTGGCACCCACGGATGGAGTTGGCGACCATTTGTGTTTGCAATTCTCTATCATGTAAGGCTACTCTTTTGAAGCTACTCTCGACTGCCGGGTCTCTACGAGAAGTTCCATCCCATGGGAAGCGCTCGATTCTAACAATCATCTAGTTATTATAATCATCTCTCGAATATGGTATCGTTGGTCGAAGCTCAAACGATTTCGAGGAGATGATAGATGGATGGCTTTTGCTGCAGTATGTCCGCGCCGATCAGACAAGAAGATTCCCGTTGACTAACATCTTAAAGTTCATTTTGATCCCATTTACAGCAAGTCAGATCGGTACAAATGCGTATGGGAGCGGGCTCCCTTTCGTCAATGTCCCAGAGGACTGGAGACCAATGCATTGGCATGTATGTTGAGCCTCCGATTATTTGTTGAAATTCCATTGACAATGACAGTTCCTCCTTGGCTGGGTTGGATATTACATCGTAGTGACATCTATCAAGTTGTCGGTGTGCTTCTGCTTCCTCCAGATCCGTATGTATCTCACCTACCGTATGTATCTCACCTAAGCATCAGTCACTAATAATTACTTCAGTAACGCATCACAACAAAACTCTCCGATACTGGGTCTATGGACTCTGTGCCCTTATTTCTAGCCTAGGACTGACGATGGCGTTCTCATGGGTGTTTAACTGCCAGCCATTCCTAAGTAATTTTCTTTGGAGCGTTTGGCCAGATTCATGTATCAACTATGACATTTTTCGCTATTGTTCGTACCCCAATCCTCGTTGTCGGCGTTTTAACAGCTGACTTTGTTTCAAGTATGGATCGGTGTGAGCATACCGATTGACATCGCTATCATGAGCGTACCCCTCCAGATTCTCAGACGTCTCAGGCTACGAACACACGAACGCCGGATCCTAAAGATGGTATTTTGTGCAACCCTGTTGGGCACAATCACATGGTAAGCCGGACGACTCTCATTCCATTTAGAAAATTGACTAAGGGATTGAAGCGCCATCGGCATATACGGTGCATACGAAACTCGGACCCAGGAAGGCAACCACGCCTTCTGGCAAGAAACTGCATTTGTCATGATGTCCGACATCGAAATCCTGATGTATACATTAGGAGCTTCGTTTCCTGGTACGCATACCCTATTTATCTCATGTCTCCTTCTCCACTTCTCCTCCCTCACCAATCCCTGGAAGGAAAACTAATGAGCCTAGTTCTCTCCCGCTACATGGTCCAACGAGCCGCTCCGGGTCCTGGGGAGGCGCACGAAAATTTCTCTTCCTGGGCACGTTATGTTCCAAATTTCTTCCTCACGGATACACTTGCCTCCCAAAATCGCACGAATCACCGCTCTGCACTTTCCCGCTCTCGACACGAAAATACGAACATAGATGAGAGAGCGCTCAAGAGCTCTGATGGCGATGCAGATCTAAGCACCTGCAACACTCCAGATTTACAAGCCCAGAGCTGTGGGTCGGAAAGTGGCAGGAGTACAAGTATGAGTAGTAACGAAAGTGGAATTGAAGAGAGCAAGGATCTGGAGAAAGGAGATGTTGTGAGGCTTGATACTGAAGTGAGGGTTTCAAGGGAAGTTGAAGGGGAGATTCTAGAGGAGTATATGAGGAACAGTCACGTCATCGGCCAGGGCTGGTAGAGGTGGGGGTTGGATAATAGATAGAAACATAGGATGGGAAATAGGGAATGGCTGGGCAGGATGGTGTGATTTGTTTTCCTGCGATTCAGCGTGGCGTTGTGGCACTGGGTATGGCGTTTTGGGCGTCCAAGGGTGTTTCACACCTCCTACCCGTCGGCGTGGAAGCCTTGCCTCGGGGCAAGGGCATTTGATGGTCAACGATCGGAATTTCAGTCTCTCGTTGGGTTTATGACTCTCGACACGACTCTTGCTATGATGGTTTCCATTCCAAAATATTTACACCTTAGAAGCTATCCATCAAATGGTATCAATGTATAATTGCAGGCCTTCTTCTACGTTGAAAAGCATTTAAATCTTAGTCGTTGCGTGTCTGAGCTCCATCTATGCAGTCAAATTACAGTGCTGACGCTACAGCAGGAGTAATTCTTGTAGACATAGGGCCACCAAGTCCTACCCACCAATCGCCAAGAACAGAGACAGAGACATGAACAGATACAACGATGCCCTCCCTCCCCCTCCCCTCGCACCCTACGGATCTCTCTTAGCACCAACACACCTCAAGCTCTCCCACTACCCACCTAGTTCTCTAACCTAACCCAAACACCCCCTCGCTCATCCACAAACCCATCACCGGAAATCTCTCCGGCTCTCCTTTCCCAGAGCAATCAAACTCGCAAACCAAATTCCGAGAACGTGAGCAGATTGAGGCCGTGTATCTATATACGGGTATAATATGGAAAACTCCGGCGGCGGCGGAAAAGATGTGTTTGATGGATTTAGATTCGGTGGTGCTTGTTGTGTGTTTTATGCTAGGGGGGATCTGTTCTTAAATTTTCACGGCACGACTCCCACCCCCCTTTCGATCCTAGGTACTCACTATTTATTGTTAATATTAGTTTCTTCGCTCCTATTTGATAGATCTGTTTTGGGATGGGAGGGAGGAGGGAGTGGGAGTGGAGAGGCTGGTATTGATGATGATGATGAAAGGCTGATAGGGTCTGAACAGGGGAGGTAGTGATGTGGATTCTTGGGAAAGTGGAAGGGGGTTTTGAGCATAGGTTAGAGGAGAGGTAGAATGGAGAGGATTTGCTTGGTGTGGTGGATATGGCAGAGTAAGGTTAATAGTTGACAGTTCATAGGGGAATTAGGTGAGAGCTGTATAGGGGTGGTGGTGCAGTAGAAGCGACGCAGGAACGAGAGATGAGATGAGCTGCAAACCACTGCCTCAGACACCTCCTTGCAACAGAAGTTTAAAGACCCAGCAATGACGATCTCATCATAAACCTACATCCAGCAGTTACCTCCTCCAAACTCAAATTCACACTCAACAATAAGGTTAAGGTTTATCCTCGGCACTCTAATCCTCGCTTCCAACCATTCTCTCCCTTAGCTCCAACACCAACCCCAAAACCCCATATATTTTTAATTAAGCAAAAAGGTAGCTCGGAGCACAACAGGCGGCCATCATACTTGATGGTTCAGGTCAAATTGTGCTTCAGGAGGGTCACAGAGGGAAATCTAACACCTGGCCCGAGCAGTTAACGCAGTCTGCACACGCTACTACGAGGGCAATCCCCCCCATTCGAACCGACGACAAGAGATGTAGGCAAATCGACCCGAGCTGAACTCTTTTGGTTCCCGCGGCTGTTAATTTTTTTTTTGTTTTTTTTTTTTTAATTGATTTTATGGGGAGGGTGAGGACACTCTTTTCTTTTTCGTTTTTTTTGCTTAAAGCTCGCTTAGAAAGGAGAGCGGTGGCGGTAAGCGAGAGAGAACCCGAAGTTTGGAATGCTGACTACACCGCCTTTCTTGATAAGAGTGGTGGTTGAAAGTATGATGCGATTTTGTGAAGAATAATGAGAGTTTAATGGGGAGTTGGTCATGATAGAGGCAAAACTGAACTGTATTGGTTACAGTTGCAAGGACACTTGATCGGCACTAGATCTGGTATCAACAATGGGCAATCACTTCGAGCTTTCACACAAAGGAACAGTAAATTCTCGACTAAAAGTATAGATTTGTGATCAGCTACTATCACGCTCCACAGCTTCAAGTTCACCCAAGATCCACCATTGGGAAGAACTTGGAAGAAAAACATCTATATTTCATGATATCCGTATTTCGGCAAGAAAAAAACCTGTGGAGCATTGTTCACCATTTAAAACCTTAACAAATTCCATTTCATGCCCACTGCAGCCTCTAACACGTACTCCAGCGGGGCTTCCGGAACGCGACTTCGGCTACGGCCCGCTCATATATTTATTTCCTGAAATTGGGCGATCATTGGAGGTGGGGTCCATAGAATCCGAGATCTGTTTCAGACAATGCAAGACATCACCACTAGAAACCCATTTCGAGTGGCAGGGGGACATTGCCGCGATCAAATTTCACTTCACTTGACGCAAGACTTGAAAAGTTGAGCGTACTATCTCATAGCACATTTTGCTCAAGGTCTCATGTTAGCTTGAGAACCATGCTCAGTGAGATGTGAGATTGGACAGACTTCTCATGTCTCAAACTCGACTGATATACCATGGATCCTCTCTCACCATATATCAAACGGTAAGCAAGTGAGAAAGATAGAAATAAAATGTAGGTAAAAGAGCAAAGCAATATCTTCCTTGAAACACGAATAGAGTTATGATTTCTTTCAACGCTCTAGCTCAAGCTTCGAGTGTTTATTCAACAGTGCTCACCTATAAGCAATATCTAATCTGGCACCCTACTCTTCGTGCTTTTTCGAATGTTGTAGATGGCAAGAATATGCGTCTACGATTCTCAAGAGTTGAAACATGAGTTTGCATTTCAACCCAAGATGGAAATAATAGCCTAATAGTAAGTGTCATTAGCGGTCTCCTCGGAGCTGAAGTTGGCGCGAAATTCCAGGCCATGATTCGTGCTTTGAAAGCTTGACCGTGACAGTCTCGAAAAGCCATTTTGTTTGACTCGTGGAAGTACAATCTTGTCGGAAAATGTTTTCTCCTCCTCCTCGCCGGCTGTTCACACCCCCAATTTCCCTAACGACCCACCTGGGCAGTTTTAGCGATGTACCGACCGATAAGCTGCCGCTATCGGTGCAACCTTCACTTCAATCACTTCCCAGCAAATCCACCGAGGTCAAAGATCCCTACCTCTATATCGTGGTTGCAAGTCCATTTCTCGGGGAAACGTGCATGTTTAGATCTGCAAGGTAGGTAGCGAGTGTACGTTCTTTCCTTCTCCACTCTCCCGTGCTCTTCATCTCGAGCTTAGCACACATTATCCTCTCGACATACAAGTATATCAATGCTTGAGTGTGCAGCATGCCAGGGCCTTTGGCTCTGATGACCTTAGAGGTACGCAGAATTCTCTTCAATCATACAGTGCAGTCTAACAGTATTGCAGACAATGACAACCCTCCTCAGTCTCAGAGCTGATCCTGTCGAACTCCTCATCGCTCAGCCTATCTCTACCCCGACGAATTCGATGTTCCTCATTGAACAAAATTTTCTCTATGGCGAGAGGCATACGTCAAAGACCTCAGTCTACACATATACAAAGAAAACAGCGTGGCACGGGCTTACGAACCAGTAAAGACCTTCGTCGATACTGGAGCTGGCAGGTGTGAGGAGAGATAATTCATAATCATGCACGCAAAACCGTATGCCAACCAATAAAATGATGTCAGTACGGGTCGAAATAAACAGTAGTCATCTTGGTAGGCGATGCACTACATTCAGCTAAACCAATTGGTGGACTTCTCCGAAATCTGTGATGCCTTTTGCTATGACAATGCTCTTGTTCGAGTGTTTCATAACGGTGAACCTAACTCTGTCCTTACTCACTGCTCCCAGTCGAGATGCTGTACGGCGATCAACGCTCTTTTGGCATATCTATTGACAATTTGAAGAAACTGCAAAGTGTCGAGCCGGAAGATGTGGAACAGAGAGAAGAGTTCTTCAGGAAGCTGAATGCGAACAAAAAATATGCTGTTCAGATCAAGGGAGGAATGAGCCACACCAAATTTGGTATTTCTGGGGACCAATTGAGATGCCGAAATAAAGAAGAGAAGTTTTTGTTCGCCTGCGAGGAGGTTGTGAGGAGGTTTGCGAACAAGTGTTGGTCACATGATAGATCATTAAGACCACGGAGCCTCAGATCAAAAATCGCTCCGTACACCACGGACGCCCTTGCGCGATAATCTATCCATATTGGGTTTGTACCTCAGCATCGGGGTCGAAATCGGTAACCCCCCGCCCCCTTTTTTTATCATCATTTGACTTCTTTATTTACCTCGGTCCAGTTGACTAATCAAGTCAGGCCGGCTAGGAGAGATGAAAAGAGCACAAAGTATAAGCACGATGAAGCTCCCAAAATTGAAAGATGAATGCACTCATTCGCAATCAATTTTCTCTTCAATAGGATCCCATCCGAATGTCTTCTCTTAAAGCAGATGTTTATGTGTCCCCACCCATTCCCTGGAAGAAACCCAACGGCACAACAGGCGGAGTCTGGTCTCCCATAAGCAGCACCTTAATTCACTCCCCGCAGTCCGCAATCCTCGTCGACACACCCATCACTATATCACAAACTTCTGATCTGATAGCATGGATCAAAGCAACCATACCGAAAAAGAAATTGACGAAAATATACATCACACACGGACATGGTGACCATTTCTTCGGCCTCCCTCTTTTATTGAAAGAGTTCCCGGAAGCAGAAGCAATTGCGACGAAAGGAACAGTAGAGCACATGAAACAACAGATCGCTCCCAAATTCCTCTCTCAAACTTGGGAAGCTCAATTCCCGGATCAGATCGCGAAGCCAATCGTGCTCGCAAACCCCCTACCCTCCAACGGCGAAATCGATCTGGATGGCCACACCCTCCACGCCATCGAAGTCGGGCAGGCAGATACGCACTCCTCAACCATTCTCTGGGTCCCATCACTCAGACTCGCGGTCTGTGGCGATGTCGTATACGGCACTGTACATCAAATGTTGGGTGAATGCGACACGAGAGCCAAACGTGATGCTTGGATTGCTTCTATTAAGAAAGTTGGAGCTTTAGGACCCGAATTGGTGGTCGCGGGTCATAAGAGGCTGGGTGAGCTGGATGGAAGTTTTCATCTTGCTGCGACGAGGATTTATATTGAGACGTTTGAAGAATTGTTAGCGAAGGCGAAAAATGCGAGGGAGTTGGCGGGCTGGATGTTGGAGAGGTATCCAGAGAGGTTTAATGAAGGAGCACTGATTGTGGGGTGTGTGAATGCGTTTAAGCAAATGTCGAAGCAGGGTAGTAGGTTGTGAGTTGGATTCTGAATGTAACCTACCGATGTATTCCTTACGGGCGACAGATGGCCTCTTCTCCTTACGAGTTAAGGGAGAAAACGAAATAAGCTGAATGACTAAGCGAGATATAGCTTAAGGGAGAGTTTTCGGATCGTGTGCTTTGAGAATATGCAGACTATTGTGACATTGAGAAAATCGTTTCCTCGCTTGCGTATAGGGGCTCGACGAATAGGGTAACTTATCACGTGAACTCCGGTCTCGGGAGGAAGCGGATCCTATCCACCCGAATTTTCGTCTGGCAGATCCGATATGGCCGTCCCGAAAACACAGACACGGTACAGCGCATTCACAGTCATACTCGCCCAGCGGCACAGTACTGTCACCAAGCAATACGCAGCCCCGCCTAGCAACATAAGTGTTCGGACGCATCAAGCGAAGGTTATTAAATCCTGTCCAACCTTTCCGGACTCACGCCCTCGCCGATTTTCATTTTCGCCTTCCCGAACAACCGCAATCATGGATTTCACACACGAGCAGCACATCGCTTCCCTCGCTGTGCACCGCGCTAGCATCCTCACCAACTCCGTTCAATCCACGATCCAACAGAAAGGAAACTCGCTTGAGAAAGACGAATTTGGAGACCCGGTTACCATCGCTGACTTCGCGTCCCAGGCCGTCATCATTAATGCTATTCATCACCACTTTCCCCAAGATACGTTCGTCGGCGAGGAAGATGCTTCTATGCTTCGCTCTTCCCCAGAACTACTCGATCGGGTATGGGCACTTATTCAAAGTTCGAAAATTGTAGGTGATGAGGTCCCGAGGTTGGAGAGTAAGGAGGACGTTTTGAGGGTTATTGGCTTGGGTGGAAAGGAGGAAACGAGCAAAGGGAGAGTTTGGATGCTGGATCCTATTGATGGGACGGCGACCTTCTTGACGGGACACCAGTATGCAGTTTCTCTTTCATTGGTGGTGGATGGGGAGCAGAAGGTGGGGGTGCTAGGCTGTCCGAATATTAAGTTTGGGAGCAGCTATGTTCGGGAAGAGGAAGTGGATAGGGATGGTCTCGGTACCTTGTTGTCGGCTGTGAAAGGTCAGGGTGCGTTTCAGCGAAGTATGGGTCTTGATGGTTTGGGGGAGTCGACGAAGATGAAGAGATGGAAGGAAGTGGGGAGTTTGAGCGACTTGAGATTTGTGAATTCCATGGCGAGTAGCCATATCTCGAAAACAGCTTATTTGGATGCCAAGAAGAGATGTAACTTGAAGACAGATGAGGAGATTGATTTGTGGTCGATGCATATCAAGTACGCGGCGCTTGCTATTGGCGGTGTGGATTGTATGATTAGGATACCACCTCGGAAGAGTTATCATGGTTATGTTTGGGATCATGCTGGAGGTCAATTGATTTATCAGGAGGCTGGTGGAAAACTCACTGACGTCGACGGCAAGAGCTTCAACTTTGGCGCTGGGCGGAAGCTAGAGAACAACTGGGGGGTGGTAGCTGCGCCACCCAGCGTTCATGGACAATTGCTGGAGGTGGTAAAGCAGGCATTGGCGGCAAGTTCAATAGAATAATGCCCTGTTATGTAGAGGATTGCATTCGCAATAGAGCGGCGAAGTTGAGCTTCTGGCTTAGAATTAAATTTGGGTGCAAGATGGGTCATGTATGAGCAAGGAGAGTGGTAGCGTTATAGGCTGCTTTTGACTCCACTCATAATAGACATTCTTCCATTAGATTGGATTGAAGAGAAGACGAATCTCAACTTTCAGAGCCTTTGCTAGCCGGAAAGGAATATTACATGCAGTCTCTCGGGAACACACAGACACTATGAATCGCTATCAGCAAGGGTTTTTCAGTGAAGTCCCTTATCAACTTTTACATACTCAAAGCAGTATTCGGGCTTATAATTGCACTGTAGCACAGAAAATTCAGACCTGAAACGGTCATGCGTGATAGAAATTATCCATTGCATGATATAAGATTCAGGTTCAAGAGTATTGAACTGCGGCTTAGGCTGCCCACATTTGTACTACAGAATTTCATTAAACCCTGCATAGAACGCACAGAACACCCATGTGATAGGTGGATGCCGCGAGTCTCGTGAATGCAGGCACCCTAACATGCACGTGAAGCTGAACGTTATTTGCTTTTGAAGTGAAAGGAACGTTTTTCAGTCTGAAGTAGATTAAACATTGTGTGACTTATACATGAATCCAAAAGATGTGTTACTTGACGTGGAGGTAATTTTCTGTCGCTTCCTAGTCGAGCAGGAAATGAGTAATGCAGGATAGGTAGTCGAATTCACTAGGAATCGAGGTTTCGTCGTTCCTCTCGCTTAAGGTGCTCGACATCTCTCCCCTTTTCTATAAAGCGGGCCTTCTCGCCCTCTTACCTCTTCTCCTCTACAACAACAACAACTATCAGCGACCTCCAACTCTCATCGATCTACATCGAAGCTTGACTCAGAACATCCTTAGTCACACTTCGTGACTACACTCAGCGGCACCCTACCACCATAAATAGTCACAAGCTTCGACACGAGCTTCCACTCAGACCTCACCCGTCAACCACAAAGATGATCTTTCAAGTATGGTGCCCCACTTCTTTACCTTCACTCAAATTCCACAACTCAGCTTCACCCGAAAACGACACAGCATACCTATGCCCTTCATTTCACCAATCATGCACAATACTGACTCGATATTATAGACACTCCTCACTGTTCTCCTCTCCATCCTCACCCTCACCCCTCTCTCGCTCGCTCTCCCAACTGATTCAACACTCGCTACTCGCGATACCGAGCTCGTCAAGCGCGGTTACCGTCTCTTCTGCACCGGCGGTACCACTTCGATGTGTGCCGATGACTATGGCGCTGAATGCAGCGGCGACGGTGGATTCTTCGCTACTAGTTGGCCTTCCGATGGCAGACACTGCACTAGTGCGCAGTGCTGGTGCATTCAATATTAGGGCTCGGAGTTGAGACTGATGCCGAGGCTGCAATACCTGGAGCAACCAAACATGGGAAGTGATGTGATATGATGGTGATGATATCACGTTGCATTTTGATGGGTCAAAAATTGGATTGCTTTGCTTGCAGTTCATAGGGCTTGGGATGAACTTCTTATGGAAAATATGCAATGCGATGCATGGGATATGATTGCATGCTGGGCGATAATGCAGCATGATGGATAAATGGAGAGCATGAAGTTGCTTTTTTGCATTAGCGTTCTGCTTGTATGCTCTTGCATCGATGGCTAAGCAATTCAACTCGTTGCTTTCTCTAAATTATTGTCGCCTTTGGACAGTGATATTTGTGTGTGCTATGATTTCATAAACAAGACTTTCTTATTGTCCAACCCTGAGACAAACATCTCACACTCCTTTTTACATATCATGAAAGTCGTGTCTTTAGCTCGGACATCCAGATCACACTTACAAATGTTTAGAATCCAGATATCACGTGATGAACCTTCATTGGAAAGAAGACAAACATTTAGAGAACCAAAGGTAAGATGTGATCGACAGACATTGAGCCCCAAGCATAAAGAAACTGTTCGGCAGTTATGGATGAATGCGCATTTGGATGGAAAGCTGGAAGAATTGCAGTACGTGACCGAGGTAAAGGGAGGTCTCTGGCAGACGACCTGGGACAAACATAGATTCTGCTGAGATGGATATAGACGATTGACATGGACAATGATCCTAATTGCTCATACAGAATAAATAAATCTGCGATTTCATTAAAATATGTGACAGACGGGTACCCCATTGTTTGTACAACAAAGAGCTATTTTATGTTGTGGGGAGGTAACAGAGGCTTGGCAATGACCATCATACTTAATAGTGGTGGAGAGATGGGAGAATAAGAACTTTAGTGGGAATAGCACAATTAAAATAGTTGTGAGTCAGGCTTAAACAACTTTTCCTAGCTAAATTGTCCCATGTCAGGACGGATATTGCTTAATTTGCTCTAATCTTGGCATAATTAACTTATATCCATAACTGTATGGTTCATTCGACCTCTTTGAAGTACGGATGCTCGAGAGCCTACAGGTCACTTATTTAGAAATTATCATCAAGTACAATAGAATTCACATACCTCAGCAGCAGTCAACCGGTCCCCACTCTCATAAACCACTAGCTTCTGTACCACATCCCTTTGCACTTCTCCCACTCCACTCAAAAGCTCCTCCCAAGACTTACCAGGAAAATCTTGATACCACTTAAATGGCGGTGTGGTGAAGTTGACAGCTTCAGGCCAGATTTCCTCAGTAGGCGTGCCTAATGTCTTGAACATACTCAAAATTAATCCTAGCTGATTCCCATCTTCACTTGTCTCTCTGCTCTCAAAGAGTGGCTCTCTATTCTGCCTCAAACACTCCACTAACATGGTGCCAGCAGCCCACATATCAAGACTCGGTCCATAATTTCGATTGCCGAAGAGAGTTTCTGGGGCCCGGTAGCATGTTGTCCCTACCTCTAGGACTTTGTGTGCAGAGGGTTCGGGAAGAGAGGATAGGGGTGAGAAAGTGGGATGCCATGTTGTGCCAAAGTCAGAAAGATATGCTGGGCCGGTGGGAGATGAGAGAAGAAGATTTGACGGCTTGATATCTCGATGGATGATGCCTTGTTGGTGCAAGTATGCTAGTGCAGAGAATAGATCATAGAAACATGTTTTGGTGACTTGAGTGGACACTGGGCCCGCAGCGATTATCTTCCCCAGATTCAGTGGCATGAAAGGAAACACAAGAACCAGACGTCCCTCTTGATCTCTAAATGTCGAGTTCAGCTTGATGATGGAGGAATGTGAGAGGGAATTCAGGATCTTGATTTCGAGAGCGGGATTGTGAGGTTCGACATTTCGGGTCTCAGTTATGACCTTCAATGCAAGAGTCTTATTTCGGTAAACTTCTGAGACGAACCCAACGGCGATGGGATGGCAGTGAGGGTAAGGTCCAATAGGTATTCCGGGTGTGGTGGGTTCTTCTTCTTCTGTTTTCAGATCGGCGGGTGCCGCCTCTATGAGAATTTTGCAGGCTGCATCATATTGTTTCTAGGAACTAATCAGCACTGAGTACGACATGGGACAAAGGCTTCATAGTTGGAACAAAGTCGCGTCATATTGGAATAGAAGGTAGTGGATGAGATTATGTTTTCACACAACAGCGATACTCTTTAAAGATATTTAAGCAACACGGCAAACGTGTACTTGATAGAACCCTCGCAATTGGACAACGAGGCGTCTGGGCGTAGAGCAGCATATGAAAAGGTAGGAATGAGGGATGTCACACGGCAATATAACTCCCCAAGACCACTTACCCTCGTCTCTGAGGTATTGTACGCTTCTGTCTCTGCTTGAAAAGCTGCTTTGTGAGAAACCCCTGTGGCGCTTAACCCTTTGGCCTCGATGCTTTGCCTTCTATATGACAAATTCAAGTCAGAATTGCGTTGTCTATGCTGACCTCATCAACTTACAGCCTCTCGATATTCTCATATCGTTCCGTAGCCTTCAAATCAGATCTCCAATTAAGTGCCGAGGTCATCTCTTCCTCCTTAAGTCCATTCCGGAAATGCCGGGAGAGTCCTCGTCTGATGATGACCTGTCCTGCTTAGCTTTCCCGTGGTCGTCCTTGCTGATCGTTAAGACAATGAGGTGTTCACGAAGATGCGAAGCGAAGAGCAGTGAAAGAAGACTCAGCACAAAATAGATTGATTAGATAATTTTGATTGACTCCACCAAAAGGGAATAAATTCATGCGGAAATGCTTTTGTTGTGAAGTTTTGTGCTACTTTATGCATGATTTCAATATTTTGCAGGGATGTCTCTAGACCGGAGATCCGCCTAGAAAGAGCCGCCCTCCCTCGCGATGCACATGAATTGAAGCTCGCTGTCGATGTCATTCCTTCTTCGCTCCACGACGACAACTTCATCGCGCCGCTTGTATATTATTTATTATTATGCGCAGTTATCTCCCACGTCCAATATTGCCGTGAAATACAGCTATCATGGAGGCGTTGTCGCGGCAGGAATACCCAGCGATGCTGGTAAGCACCTTGGCGCGACACTTTGGATTGTCGAGTCTCTGTGCCACTGCTGACTGCTGCGAAGGAACGGCTGCAGCCTGCCGTTGCTGTTGCGAAGTTTAATGAACGAGTGAGGAAGATAGGGAAGGTCAATTCAGAGATCGCAGATTGGCTTCTGGTATGCGATTCTGCAGAGGTAGCTCCACACCACCTTATTTACAATTGTTAGGAACGCCGGAAAGTCGAAGAATTATACGTCGCAGGCCTCAAAAAACTTGCGCGAAAACCACTAGGAGAAGTCGGAGGGGAATTGGGGTATGGTCACTTTGTGAGAGTTATAACGGATGAGGCTAAGACTATTATAGCATATTCGAAGGACCATGGAGAAGAATTGTCCAATCCACCGAGGAGATCGCAAAATCACACGCGTTGCTATCTGACCGTATAGACAAAGATGTCGAACAACCACTACGTAACTTTGCTTCTACTAACCGGGAGATGGCAGCGATGCCGACAATACAAGGAAATCTCTCCTCTATGGCAAAGGAGCTGGAAGATGCTCAGGACAAGTCTGATAAGTTGATCAAGAAGGGAGGTAAGGCCAGTACTCAGAAAGTAGATGCCGCCGCATCAAGGCTTCAGACGGCCTCTCAACAGTGGGAGTCACAAGCGCCATTCGTGATGGAGAATCTTCAAGCATTGGACGAGCGGCGATTAAATCATCTGCGAGATGTTCTTACGCAGTACGAGACCCACGAAGCCGATCTGGTTGAGCGAAACCGAAAGACGGTGGAGGAGACTTTGACTTCATTGCTGGAAATTGATACAAGTCAGGATATCCGAAATTGGGCAGCAGCTAGCATTCAAGGATTGCCAATCACGGAGCGGAGGGCAAGACAGTTGTCGTCGGTTGGAACTGAGCATACTGGCACTGCAAGCCTCCCACCGCCGCCGCAGACTCCCAGGTCAACACATACATCACATACAGACAATCAGAGCGAGCACTCTCAAGGAGCTCGACAAGATACAATGGAGTCAAAAGAAGGCAAGGACAAGGAGTCAAAGTTGAAGAGCCGTTTTGGTACCATGCTTGGACGACGTCGGCAGAGCATCCATGGTCCATTTGGACGTGCGCCATCACCCAACAAAGGTTTCATACCTTTCGGCCGAGGAACATCCAGTAGAGACGGGCGGCCGAGTCCATCACCACGAACATCATCAAACAACCTTCGAGAGTCTCCCCCTCGCGATCAGCGCCTTTCTTCTCTGGCTGAATCCCCAACCGCAACGAGCCCCTCGAAACAAACGAATGGGACCACAAATAACGCGAATGCAGACTCGTCTTTCATTGCAGATGCTGTTCATGGAAGATCCTCTACTAATGGTCCTTCAGCGGCTGATATTTTTGATATGTCAGATGTACAGCCGCCTCCCGGTCCGCCGCCATCTCATTTGAAGCCAGCACCTGAGGCGCAGAAGGATTCTGAGGGCTTCAGTGTCCCAGCACCTATGAATGACCCGATATCCCAAGCAGAAAACGACGCTGCACAGGAAAATGACCAACCTCAATTTAAGCTTGACATTCGGAATGAGCCAATTCCAGAACAAGATGCCGATGCACAAGCTGCGCTGTCAAACGTTGCAAATACCTTGAGATCTGCTCAAATGCAGACCCCAAATCGCAAGGCGGGTACTGTCAGAGGTCGGAGAGATGTTCGAAATACTATGTACCTTCCATCCCCTCAGAATTCACTTGATGCTGCACATCCAGACAATGCGATACCACCATCGCCGGGAATACCAGCAGGAAGGGCTGCTGCTTTGGCAGCCCTATCTTCCGAAAACCACGGTGCTCCAAGTGTTTCGGATACGACGTCAATCCGCTCGGGTCACTCTCTGACAAACCACGTGGCCGTGAAACATACGGACATGCATGAGCCAGGACTGAATGCGTCTATAATCGAGACTGTGAGTGCTTCATTCGAGAATGGCCAAACGAAGTCGATGAAGATAAGTGGCGAGATCGCCTTGACCTACAACCCAGTCGAAGACATTTCGTCTTCAAGTAAGTCGATACTATGTTCCAATCTTCCTCATTTTCTCCTAACATAATTTTAGCCCACGAGACAATCAGAATAGACAACTTTCCAAATTTGGAGGCTATTGGCCCAAACAGGACGTTCATCAATCCAGTATCCGACGAGAAGCCAGACGAATTCGCAGTTAACCTGCATTCAATTACATCCAAAGCATCGCCGGCCTTCACATACCGGGTCCATATTGATGACGCCGACATCACGACTCACGGTCCTCTTCTTCTTAGAGTAGCCTGGAAAAAGCAAGGCACCGACAAATTAGGTCTTGTTTTGGAATATAGTCTTAATCCAGCCTGCGGTGCAGGGCCGATTACCTTCAACAATCTTGTTCTCGTCGCAATTTACGAAGGCACTCGCGCTTCTGCCTGCCAAACGAAGCCTACTGGCACTCATCTTAAGGAGAAGTCTCTCGTCTATTGGCGCCTAGGAGACGTCGCTCTTACACAAGAATGGCACAAGGTTATCTGTCGATTTGTGGGCACAGAAGGTGCTGTCCCAGAAGCAGGCCACATCGAAGCAAGATGGGAGATCAACAGTTTGACAGGATCAGAAATTGGTAGCGGTATAAGCTTGTCAAGGTTCGAGGTCCCAAAGGGCAAAGAAAAGGAAGAGGATGATCCGTTTGCGGATGAGACGATGAGCCCCACTACAATGTCGCCAACCGGGACCTGGAACGAGCTTACCACGCATAAGAAATTTGTTAGTGGCAAATATGAAGCGAGGCAGGTATAGCAGATTTGAAGGGAAATTGAGTTCCATATTATAGTTCATGGGGCTACGGCTTCTGTAATGAGAATTGTACAGTTGACACATAGGTATTCTCTGATTCTTGATAGGGAGAAAGAAGTGATTACCCCTTTTCCAATTCAGATTTTTTCTCCACGCTTCTCATACCCGGCAGTTTTGTGATATTCAGGGTCTGTGGGTCGTTTTCAAGCCTCATCGAAGACTGCGGGTCTGGATCGGAACCCCTGCCAAGCTTAACCAAGTTTCTCTTTTATATTTTCCCCACCAATCCCATGCTAACAAAAGAAACCAACCTCGCAGATCTTGTTTTCCTATCGTACGTTCTTTTCGACTCAAACCTTAATTTTATCTTGATATTGGCGCGGGATGCGTCGCGCTGATGTCATTTTGCAGGGTAGGTGCAGCTAACTTCGATGCGGCTCAGCAGAAACAGGAACTTTTCTTGGCATCAATTGGAAAAGGGGAGTGATTTTAAAGATTACCGAGGGATCCGAGGGTCAGGGAGTTTGGTAAAGGGAGAAGAGTTGGCCGGGAGAATTGAAAGGGTAGGTGGGGTGGTTGTGGCTGCTTCACATGCTAATCGTACATCTTTTAGAGGGGAAGCTTGATTTGTGGCGCGGATGTGGATGCTTTGGGACTGAGTGAACCTGGTTGAGCTGAAGTTTAGAGAAAGTTTGTTAAAAAGGGTAGGTGGGGTGGTTATGGCTATTGGATGTGTTGCGTTTACTTCCGAGAAGCTTGCTTTGTGGCTGTTTCGATACCCGGGGCTTGATTTTGTGGCGTGAGAGGTTGGTTGCAAACCAGTTTCTGGGTCGCTTAGAAGGTAAGATGGTGGGTGTGAAGTGCCGAGTTTGATGGTTGGATTGGATTGAGGGGTGGGGAGAGAAGGAAAGAAGATGGCGGTTCCGAATGAGGGGTCAAGTCCGTTGTTATGACGGCCTATCGTAAAGCACGAGGATAGCGGGGGATTCGAAGTCTTGATCTCAGTTGAGAGTGCTGGAAATGTATATATTGGAGGTTTCTTGTCGTTGAATTGTCTCAATCATTCTTCAGCACTATCACTCAACTCAACTCACTCTATCAACTCCAAAACAAATTCTCTCCCCAACAATCCCAAGTCACTTCACCTTAACAACCATCATCATGTTCGGCTCAAACGACAACGATTCTTCAAACCAGCAACAGCAGCAAGGAGGCTCTGACAGCTACGGCTCCAACTCCAACGACTCTTCCATGGGCGGCGGACAAGGAAACGATTCTAGTTACGGCTCAAATGACTCTAGCAATGGACAGGGCAACAATCAGAGCTCGGGAGGTTATGGAGGATCAAATAATAACAGCTCATCTGGAGATTATGGAGGATCCAACGACAACAGCTCATCTGGGGGTTACGGAGGTGGCAGTGATAGCAACATGGGAGGTCAAGGACAAGGACAAGGACAGAGCAGCGGTGGATATGGTGGACAGAGCCAGAATCAGGATCAAAGCCAAGGCCAGGGCCAGAGCTCCGGAGGCTATGGGGGATCCTCTTCAGGATCAGGAGGAGGAATGCAGCAACAACTTGAGCAGAAGGGAATGCAGGCTGCGGAGGGCTTTGCCAAGAAGGAGGGATGGTAGAGTGCCATCTAATGAGTGATTAAGGTTCTTGTCATGTTTATTTGCATTGTTATCAGTGGAAGAAGAGTTCGAGCTTCGAATTCCAAAATTCGTATGATAAAACAGCAATGATATTCTTGTGCCAAAATTATCCTTAATTCGATGTGACTAATGGCATTGGATTCGTGCTAAAATGCGACGTGGACAGTAGCAGTATAAATATCAGAAGGAAAATAATGCACCTAGAGAAGGAGATGAGATGTTAGGTCGTGTATCTCTTTGAAATCAAAGCTAGCAATAACAGAAGAATCAGCATCCTTAGATTGAGATGAGAGAGGATGTTGATCGTCTCATTATCTTCTACTCTTGAGAGAAAAGGTGTAATCGAAATGACACGTGATATAATTGCATGTGACGTGATGGTCCTCGGTTTGCATTTCCTAGTCGAGGATTAAGACAGTAGGTATCCCATAATTTGAAGCTGAAATAAGGCCGGCCACATAGTAAGGGACCTCCGGCTGATAGAGACGCAGCACTTACCGAAATTCTATAATTATCGTAGGCCACGTGCATATGGATGTAAGCACTTCTTATCAGTTGCACAAGGCAACACGTCCAGCCGATAACCGACGGCGTTCATCGAATTTGGGTATCATGATTCTGTGTCTCGCAAGCACGCCTCAGCTTCTTTGTAGGGTGACCATCGCTGATTGCAAAATATGTTTTCAGTATTGGAATCATGTTCCATCCAGGCTTTCTAAAAGTCTCGACATACTAGGTCAAATTGAATCTGCACTAGAAGACTTCACCTAGCATTGAAACGCGACGCCTATAAAGTAATGCGAGGGAAAAGATATGGATCTTGAGCGTCAATATCGCGTCGCTAAGAACCGGTCGGATTTGTCCGACCGAGACTTCAACGTCATCGACGGATGGCCTCCGAGGCGTTGTAGCATTGGACTGTAGCTTCGTAAGTGGACTGTAGCTCTCGACGAAAACCATGATAATTCAATCTGGAATGAAGGCGAGTTAAATGCCAAGAAGTAAACCGCGCAGGAGTTCATCTGAAATTTATATTGACACCAACAATAGCTCCCGCCACGTCTCCTAATCATATGATTCCGTGTGGTAGCTTTCTACCGGCCAGACTGGCGTGATATTTTTGGGTGGCCAGGTGGCGACTGGGTTTATATTGTCTTGTCGGCCCGGCATCTCTCACGACCACTAGAGCAAGGCAAGGTTCGAACAGAAACTAGAACATGGAATAAACATTGATGGAGAATGCGACGAAAGCCCGCCGAAACATATGAGGTGCTCAACAAGCATTGCTCAAAATAGAACACATGCCTTCAGATCCAAGATTGCCGGCTGAACATGTCAATCTCCCTGACCCAGCACCACACTCTAGCACATCCTGTTTAAGCCCAGCTTGGGCCGTTCCTGGAAGTCTCGAACTTTGCGACCAGTTTAAATATCGGGCTCCTTGGCCAAAAACACCAGTCTGGTGTCGGAACACAATGCGTCGGGTTGAAAGTGCAGCTTAGGCAAATAATTATAGTTTACCGGAAGATTGACGTTGACAGGATCGAGGGATGGTCGCGGCCCCTGTTCGTTCCCCACAAGTCGAGCCGATTCGCGCCAACCTTAATTTGTCCTAAACCCCCCACCCCCCCACCCCCCCCCCCCCCCCCCCCCCCCCCCACCAACCCCCCACCGACCCCCTTCACCCACCTACCCCAC